>VWZV01011301.1:0-156896 GCA_013397155.1 Irena cyanogastra | reverse complement strand
GAGGGACTTCTCTCCCTAAGTGAACTGAAGAAAGACTGTTTCAGAGGTGGTAAACTGACTGGAAATTTTAGGTTTTGGTTCTTTACTTTGTTAGTGGAAAACAAAAGGTTGTGGGGGGAGGAGAAGTGTTCTGAAGGGTTTGTTTTGATTCTTAACTACTTTTTTCCCATTCAGTTACTGTTAATAAAATTTTCTTTATACCCTTTTAAAGTTTTGAGCCTGCTTTGCCTTTCTCCTGATCCTATCTTACAGCAGGAAGTGAGTGCACTGGTGATTGGCCAGCACTGAACCCGCACTCATTGGTGCATTGGCTGGGAAATCTCAAAAGTGGTGAAAATCTCAAATTGGTGAACCAAAATCACTACATGTTCACACTGAAACTTCTCAATCTCAGTTAATAAGGATGTCCAGTCCCCAGAAGGTGGAGCTAGTTGGCAAATCTGACAAGGATTGTGTTGTTTCTTGAAAAAAAAGACTGTTCATGAATGGACAAGTATATGCTTATGCTTTATTTAAAATCAAAATAAAAGGTGTATCAGAGTCTGAGATCTTAGAAATGCCAACTCTAGGGGAAAAAAAAGCTTAATTTTTGCTCTGTTAAAATGGCACTGTGTCATTTGTTGTGCAGGATGTCCTGCTGCAAATACTCCAGCAGGAATGTGAATGAGGATCATTCGTTAACAATGCACAACCGTGCAAAAATCCAGCGGTAACACCTACTTATATGTAAGTACTGCAGCTTGTAAGCTTTTTCTTGAAACTGAGAAGCACTGTGAAACTGAAGTTTGTGAAACAAACAAACAAAAATTGTATTTTGAAGCTTACAAGTAAATTCAGTAGGTTTTGAAAAAAGATTGTCTTGTATGCAAGGCATAAATATATACTACTAATGCAATTCATAAATAGACATTATTTGTAAGGGGAGCTGACATGTCTAAAGGAGTTCTCTTAGAGTGACCCTGTAGAATCACTTTGTATACATTTTAGAATATAATATCTTTCAGAATACCACTGTAGAATCACTTTGGGAAAAGAATAATACAAATTATTACTTTTAACACATTCACTGACTCACACCCATTGAGTCTTCAGATCTCAACTTTCTTTTAAAATTGCAAGATTTGTATTCACAACACAGTGGAAAATCCTTTGAAAAAGGGTGAAGAATTAACTGAATGAGTGAACATCTGAAAAAAAAGACATTAGGAGCAAGAACAGAAGCAACAAGGAGACTCCAGGAGGTCTGTCAGGTTGCTAAAATGACACGGGCAGCCTGTCAGTTTGGAACACTTAGCATCCAGAAGAACTGTCCGAGTCTTCTGATGAAGCAAAGAAACTCAGTACAAATGTAGTGCTAGTCAGCCACTGGAGACTAACAAGGCGTAAAAACTGAACATATTAAAATAAAGAATGGAAGGATGAAACGAAAAAGACAGTACCACTGCTATGCAGTTAGAATGAGATTAAAATAAAAGTGCATGTTCGGCAAAGCACTGAGTAAATATTCCATGTCCATTGCCAAGAGAGTGGTGGCAGCTCAGTCTGTGACAGGATCTGCTGTTTGGTTACTGAAAAATGCTCTTCAGTCCCGTGTTCCTGTAATCAACAGGCCTGTATAGGCAAATGACCCACTTAGCACCCAGCTAGTCAGTTCTGCATGCTCATATCCAAGTTGCAATATGTCAAACCGCATGTTAAATTTGATAAAGTTTGGCAGAAAAGCAAGCTCCTGCTCTTTTCAAAGTCAGGCCCACTGAAATGCTTATTAAAATATGCTGGTAACCAGAAAGAAAAAACACTGATGCTTCGGCATAGCACTCCTATCACCTTTAGCCCTAGAAACAGATTAAAAAAGCTAATTTTATCACTGCTATTTGTGCCACCTAAAATCCATGAATGGCTTTAACTCACTTCAAAACTTAAATGGTGTGCAGTTAAAAACTAAACCTTAAATAAAAAAGCAGAAGAACACATAATGTCGTACTCTTAAAGCAAAGGAGGGCAGTACAGACATAGAAATGTAACATATATAAATAAAAATGTGACATGTAAATGTAACAGCAGATACTCATGATGTAACCTTTCACTTCAATTAATCACTTACTACCTGATCATAAAAATAATCCATGAAAGAATTGAAATAACAGAGGTAAAACAACATAAATGAGTTGTCTTGATATCACAAAGTGAACATTAGACAAGCTCTGTTTTAAGGAAAAAGGCAGGCAAATCAAACTAACCAACCAACACAGAGCAGCAGTAAATCCCTAAAATCAGCATGAAATAATTAACCCACAATTTGATTTTACTCACCCAGGACAGGAACAGTCTTTTAATTTATATTTTTTAAAGGAAGGTTTAAAAAGACCGACTCAGAAGATTTCACATATTCAACTTTGCACCATAAAAAGGTCAGTACCTTATTTCTTTATTTTGTCACTCAGCTCTTGGAGGTCAGTTTAACTTCAGCTGAGGGCTAAGCTCTTTGAAAAAGGAGGAGGCTTTGTACTCATAATGCTGCAGCAGTTCTTACAGGAACAATAAAAACCTGAATAAGTTTTCCTGGTATTCCTGCACTTTAAAGTATTAGTTTACTTTGTTTAGTTTGGGTGTCCAGAAAAGTGATTTTGAATTCTTGGGATTTATTATTCCATTGCAATCATCCAAGATTTTCTACATTGTCATATGGATTAGTAGTTAAATCTGAAACCATCTAATCATACTTACCCAAGTATCTCAGCTCGTTTAGTTACAGTGAAAACAGAAAGAGAAGACAAAGGTAATAAAAGAAAAAGCTAAGAAAATCTAATGCACTTTAAACATAGGAATGTTCTATGAAAGCTGTGCAACTAAATATTCTAATATCTTGTTTTAGTTTGTTGATTCAGTTAAATAGTCTTTCTTTCCCTTACACACTTTTCAGCTTCTGCTTATAGCCAAAGTATTTAGAGAAAGTACTGCTGAAGGGGTTGTCTTGTATTGCTGGGCTACATTCAGCCCAGGTAAGGATCCTATCAAAAAGAAAAGGACACAGAAGTGAGAGGGAAAAGGAAAAAAAAAAGGTATAAGTAAAATTGATGCAAAGACAAGCTTAAAAGAAAATAAAAGAAAAATGCGAAGAAGAGGAAGGGAAGAGAAGCTTTTAACATGTGATTGCTCTAAATAAATGATGTCTGCTACTCAAGGAGACACAGACCACAGAAAAACTTTTCATCTTTCTGACTAGATGGTATTTTATATAAAAGCTTTTCTGAAGATGCAAATAAAAATAAAACATGGCTTTATTTCCCACTTCTACCAACATTGCATTAGAAGGGATGCATTGAAAGGATGCAGTGCACATCCCCAGGGCACTGAAAGTCAGCAGTTTTGAACCTAGACTTATATAGTGCCAAATTTTTCTTGTTAATTTTTCTTGTATCAGAAAAATTAACATGAAAAATTAACCCACATATGTCTGTAGCAATGTGGATATGAACAGAGGTTTCCTGTAATTCCAGCTAGGAAATGTGGCAATGTTCCCCAGGTGCTCTTTGCTACCTATGCTGAAGGTTATCCATAATTCACTTAAAGGGAAAATCCAGGCGCAATCACACTGGCAACTCAAATTGTTTGCAATAATGTGGTGGATCCTGTATGTATCAAATTAGGGAGTTCTCACCCAGAGCCAGCGGAGGAGTAGCTGGATGGGAGCTCTGATGGGATGGTACAAGAAGCAGATGGAAACAACAGCCGCTTTCAGCACCCAAACATGGAGATCTGTCAGGGTCTGTGTGAGCACAAAAGCAATCTGCTGTGTTTCACTGGCACCTCTAATGCTGCAGGACAGGCTTTCACAATCCAACTCTCATGGAAAATGAAAAGGCATAAGTAAAAAGAATTTAATGTTGTCACATATCTCTCCAAGGCAAACCAGACTAGACTTAAAAGAACTACAAAAATCCCCCTCTCCTTAAAAGTCCTTCTATTCTTCCAGATTTATCCTGCAGAGGATTCATAAACCTGCAACTGATGAAACCATAGCATGTTACCTTGGTAACTGTAACTCAAATTCAATCTTTAGAATACACTCAAAGGTCAGACTGCATGAAAAATTAAGGCTAAGGGAGGTATAATTCACATTGAAAGGCAGAGTACAGGAAAAAAAGTTCTCCAATATTTCCAATTACAAAGATTTCAAACAATAAATATAAACATGTTTGGAAAAAAAATAGTAAGATCACACAATGTCACAGTCACTGAGACTGCAAATATAAACCTACTTTTGGAAGCTCTGAATATATGTTACAACAACATCTATATTTATATGAAGATGCTATTGCATAAAATTATTGTTACAACATTTTCTGTCATCTAAAATGAACACGTGTGCATTGTTTGGAAGGTTTTTCATTGCTATATGGTACAAAAAAACCCCAGGTTCACTAAAAGAGCAAAAATGTCACCCCATAATTCAAGGAATATTTATCAATATTTTGTTCAAAACTCTGTATTCTTTTTTCTTACAAAAGCAGCCCAATTTCTCTGAGGATGAACTGCAGCAGTTCAGACTCAAAGATCAATTTAAATTAAAGCAATTTCAGACTCAAAGATCAATCTGTGCCCATACATTTGCAGCATTAATGAAATACATTATGATCAAATATGCTCAAATTATGTATAATATATAAGCAAGATGTGGCAAGCGTTTCAATTATGTCACATTTGTGAATTGTAAGTAGCACAAAAGTCTGTAATTTTAGAAATGTATCTATGGGTGTACACACAGTGTGATTTTGTATCTAGGAAAATGCTCTGAACTCACAACCAGGCTTCAAGTGTAAAATGAAGCAGAATTAAGGCCAAATTTATAACTGTAAACTTGGAATCCCAGTCTCTGTGTAGGTGCTTCATAGTGCACCCTTAGGGTTTCATGATAAATTTCAGAGAGGGAGATGCAGAGAAAAACAAACATCTAAACTCACACTCTCATAGAGAAGTCAAGCATGAAAAAATCTGGCCCCGAAGTTTTGAAAATCACGAGGGAACCAACTTTGGCACACACCTGGATAGCTTTTCAGAAAGCTCCATCTTTAAAGTTAGTCCTATAAAAGAAAGCAATTTTAAAACATCTCCATTTCTATGACCTTGGAAGTCCTATAAACTGTCCAAGGCATTCCTAAAATGATGTCTTACTCAAAAAGGACATGAGAACACAGCAGTCTGCCCCACAAATCTCTGCAGTTCTCATGTGAAAGAATGTTACAGAACTTTCAGGACAGCTCAAAAAAAGCACTGACTCCTCTCACTGAAGGACATCTGTACTGATTCAAGAGAAATAGGGATGGGTCTTAAACAAAGGAAAAAGGAAGAATTTATTCTAGCACCATAGCAGTTGGGTGTTTCGTGTCCTTGGCTCACCAGCTCCAGAAGAAACATCTCAGCTGGATGAAACTCATCTGTAATTTTCTGACCATTACAGTTATCATTATTGCTTAGCAAGAGCTATCTTTCATTCTACCTGATGGCTGCTTATTATAGTACTTAAAATGTTGTAACTTTTTTTTTTTTTTGGCTTGTGACCTAAAAGCTCTAACCAATATTCCATTTGCCTATGTAGGGTGTGAACCTGAATCAAAGCTATGAGCACACTAGAATTAAATACTCAAATGGTCTGGTTAAACCCATAACATAGTGTATAGCAGAGGCATGTTCAGGGGCTTGAAGAGAGTGAAGGCAATTACGTAGTTGTTCATGCTGGCATAAACTAGGCATGTCAGAAAGTATTCCAAAATAATTATCCTAATTCATACCTTTTTTTTTTTTTCAGACAGAGGAAGGAGGTCTGGAAATCGGAGCTTTTGTTCCATAACTATGAAATACAGACAAAACCCTCAACATGTATGTCAATTTATACACACACAAATGCACTGCTGTCACTTGGGGAAAAGTTTGGGTGAAAGTGTACTACTACCACTTTACCTGCAAAACATTTCTACAAGACATACTGGCCTTCTAACAATAGGAGGAAAGCTTGTTAGTACCACAGGGAAGAGAAGGGAGTTAGGAACAAGAACAATATTCAATTTTTTTCTCTTTTAATCACAATGAATATGCTAGGGTTCACCATCTAAGGATTCTTTCAAGTTGAAAACTACACCTACCTAGCAGCTGTAAAATATTTGTACCTTCTCTGAAGAAGACAGGAAAGGTGAACAAAGCTGTGTTGATATTTTTCACCTGCAAGCCTTCACTAGAGAACAGAGATGGTATCATCTACCTCTCTAACATTACATGCCTGGTAGACAGAAACTTAGAGAACCAAACAGATAAGGAATAAGGTGCTCTCTGGACTAATCATACAAAATCAAGTCCAACACATCTGGCACTGAAAACAAGGATTCCAGGACTCCGGCACAAACCTCTCATACTGGTAAAAATGCAGATGTTACAGCTGCATTAACAAACAATACTACAACCAGAATCTCACAGAACTCACCAGTATTACACAAATGACATAAAGCTAAAAAAGTAATTTTAATTCTTGTTATGTAAGAAAGAAATTACAAATGAGTACTGATAACTTTAAAACTCTTGATATAAAATGATGTCATTAAATTCTGTGGAGAACCTTTAAGGGAAGATACAGGATAAAATGCACAAAGAAAAAAAAAAGTCCAAACTATACAAAGCTCCATAAAATAAAGTAGTTGTGTTGGTTTGTTGTTTTGTATGGGGAGTTGCTTTATTTAGCTGAAGAGTGGCACAAATGTTGGCTCTGATTTCCTAGCATTAGGACTACCACCACTATCACTAAGACCTGTTTCATTTGTTGCAACACACTTTCAGACTAGAACGTCTCATCAGACTTACTAAGCAGATCTCATTTATGCATCAAGAAGTCAAATATGAATAAGCCACAGGAGAAGATCATAAGATTTGGTGACAATGAGCCACCATGGACAAAATTTTCTTTACATCATCCCATGGAATTATTCCACTTTACCTTTTGACACAGGCTGACAGGTATATCCAAGTAAACATGAATTTTACCAAATCAGAAAATAAAAATCAGTATATCACCTCAGAAAAGTGGAATTGTTTGCAGGAGAATGACACTGATACAGAATGTTCACCTTTTCTTACAAGTTTTCTATGGGGTAAGACACAGTCCATTTTTTTTTAACCTCAAAATACTACATGCAAGTAAAATCTAAAGTAGATTAAATTGCATCAGCCTACAAAAAGAAAATGTTGTGGTTTCAAAAGGTTTACACTCTAACACAAATAACTGAGCACAGCAAGTAGTCTGAGCACACATTAAAGCTGTACTTTGCTAAATAACCTCCCTACAAGTGTGGAAAACCTTGCTATTGGCACTCTCATCAAAGATACTATGGAGTCTTCTCTAGATGACTTTTCTGTAGCTGTGTAAATTTTTATTTACTCTTGTCAATGATTAAAAAATAAAAATTAGGGGGGTTGCTTACCACCTGTATGCAACACCTTGCAATCTGCTGCTGAAGGCTCATTTTCACCCTCTTTAATGTTGCTGATGTTGTCTTTTTCAAGCAGTCTGTCCACCATGGCAATAAGGCAGTTCAAACTCTTTGCCACATTGGCCCACACCCTATCCTGAAAAGAGCAGAATTATCACTGCATGTTACTGAAGAAAAGAAAAAAAAGAGACAATAGTAATTTATTAACCCCTAAAGTTGAGACAGATGTGCAAATTACTAGAAATGTTAGATGTCAGCATATGACTGTTCCTCTCATCCTTCCACCTATTACCAACCAGAACTTTTTTCATGGAGATTTTCTTGCAGTGTAAATGAACCCAAACTCTTATGGTTTCAGACACTGGAAAATAAGTGCTTCAAACTCGACATGAACATGCAGACAAAGTTTCAGGCCTAATAGCAAGGAACTGAACAGCTTGTCTATTTAAATGATACCTTAAGAGTGTAGATGCACTCAAAGCCTTACCAAATCAAATCTTGTGTGGGCCAGTTTTGTCATAGTACTTAATAACCACTTTTTGATAATTTAACATATCCTGTATTTTACCACATCAGTAAAAATATCCTGTATTATTACTCTGCTGAAGCAAATGTTAAATTCAAGGACTATGCTGTTATGGCATATTTATTAGGTAACACCATTTCAATTTCATTCCTCACCTCTCACATAAACTGCAACCATCACACTTAACTGAGTTTATAATAAGAGAATTACAGAAGCAGGAGAGCAGTAGAAGAAATTCTGTATGAGCAGAGGAAAAAAAAATAATGTGGAGCATAAGAAAGAGCTGTTATGAAACAGAGATACCAGGAGAGTCCTTCAGGTGCTAGATGCTGCAGAAATTAAAGTTCTTGCACCTACTTTTGCAGCACTGAATAAGAAGGGAAAAACCAAGCCATACAAGAAATGAGGCTGTACACAAGACATGCAATCAGACTAAAACCAAACCATAACAAACCCACAGAAACCACCCTCTCCTCTTCAAGTACATGTTTCAACGCTGAGTCATTCTGAAAATAATGCAGACCAACCAGAGTTTTCATGAGGGTTAAAAATGGGAAGATAACATCACTACTTTGTTTTGTACTTTACAGTGCCAGAAGCATTATGTATATGTCAGGTCTTCAGGCACAAAAATTAAGTTGCAAAAATAACAAGAGAGAAGGTTAAAGAAAATTGAGAACTCAGAAAAATACCATAGTTCCATATAAATGGCAACCCTTAGATTTTGATTGGAGGCAAATCTAGAACTAATCTAGAACTACTACTAAGGCAAACATTTAAATCTAATGTTACTTTTCAACTATATGCCACACTTCAGCCTAGAAAGATCTTATCTTTCCCTGTTCCCTCCTCCTGAGGACATAACCTGTGACAAGCAGCATTCTGACCTAAGAGACATCACATGGGCCCACAGACAGAAGCGTGGACTTGCCCAACTTTTACAACAGAGTTCCTCTGCTCCAGCTCCCCAAACCTGATTGCTGGAGCATTTTTGTGGGCAGCCTGAAGGAGAAGTGAGCACCCAGTTTACAAGTGAACATGGAAACAGTGGTTTCATTTTCTCCCTAGATAAACCTCCTTTAACCATACTATGAAAAAGATACTGTTGATCTACAAGAGGGAAGAAGTTGGTCACACCTAAGCAGAACTGCATTTATTCCACAACTATTTTAAGTGCTGCATGTACAATGCAACATGTGGAAATATCTGCACCTGTACATTAAAAAAAAAAATTAGACACATGAGTATTTGATATTCACATGCTTAGATACAATTTAAAGTCAAAAGACAGGGGGCAGGTATAGATTCCTTCAAAAGTTTCCTCCTATATGCACCTCAAGCAATCCTGAAAAAAAATTCAGAATATGTGTGAAACTACTGATTTTTACCACTCACAAGTATAATTCTGGGGAGAAGGATTCTATGAAGAGCAGTGAAATACTGCAAATATTAAAAATTCTGGCCCCAAGTATCAGCAAGTTTTACCAGAGAGTATCAGGGGGCTTCAGAGCTTCCAGTCACTGAAGTTGCTGAGGAATATGCAACTCAGGTTGCTCAGTGAGGCTGCAGCAATGTAATTTCCCATTCCTCTGTCTGCTGGGGGAGCTTAATCCTCACACAAAAAAAGCATTAAGCTTTTAATGAGCATCTGGAGTTATTGCACAAGCAACACAAATATGAGCCCTTGTTTCACTTTGGAAAGAGCACTTTTCTCTTTTCAAACCAACTATTAACCCAGCATTGAGATGATATCTATGCAATATTCACACAAACATTCCCTGAGGATTTAGAAGCAAAATTCATAAACATCTGTTGAGAGAAAGCTCACTCTTATTATCATATATCTGGCCTTTTTATATACAAGCAAGTGAGAGGGAGCAAGCTGTCTCATAGCTCTTTTTCTCCACATAGGAGGTTACTGGGATTGTGGGCAGATAGAAAATGTAGAGGTATCTATCATTCATTGAGATGTTATTCTGTCTGCACCAAAGGCAGTCACATTTTTCTAAGAAGGCTCTTGAAATTCCACAGTTTGGCAGGAACAATTTTCAAGTAAAAATGCAGTTTCCAATCAGTGAAAATCAAGTGGCTTTCTGTGGTTCTCCATGAGAAGAAATTAATCCATTTCATATTGTCATCCTTTACTATTTCCACAATATTTTCCTGTAGCCTAGCACACTTTACATTGACCTTTCATCTCCTTAAGCAGTCTATTTTCAATTTGCCCAAGAGCAATTTCACAAGTGATCACTTTACAGCATGTTAAAGGAAAGCCAGGTTAAAGGACAAAATACAGTCCATGCAGCCTCTTAAGTAAGAATTCTTATAAACCCTCTGTGTCAAGTGAAGGATTGGGAGAAATATTTCTTGATACACTGAAATACTAACATGCTAGTTTTATAAGCAGGATACTTTTCCCCTCATCACAGGTTTCCCATTAGTTGCTGAAGTGAGGTGGATGGTAAGTTTGTGGTATGAAAGAATGAGAGAAACAAGATCCCTGTCTCCCTCTCATTACTGCTTCTTTGAGTCGAGGCAATGACAGGGAAGGTGAAAATCTGTAGTAGGACTTGACCCCATTGAGGCAAGGCAGTGCAACATTTACATCTACTTCTCTCAAACTTCAGAAGCCATCTGGAATGTTATGGAGCCCTGGCTCATGTAGTTAGGTGTTGCTAGTTAAAAATGACCATAGTCACACTTCTACTGTCACCTCTGCTATGGCACGGGCAAGCAGATATGCACACTGAAAGATCTCCATGGAAAGCTAGGCCTTGGCATCAATGAAAGCTGGGCACTTCTCCTAGGACAATTAAAAATGAACCTGTAAAATAATTCTCTTTCATTCATCCAACTGAAAAAAACGTAATTAATTTTCATCTGATCTGAAAGCATCATTAAAAAGTAGGACAGCTTCCTCATTTCAGAGAGCAGGAATTGAATGGAATGGAATTTTCTGTCACTGCACCGAACTGGATGTCTTCCTTCTAAACACTGCTAGCCAGTGGAGTCCCAGAGGCTGTCTCTTTTTCTTAAAGGATTCTCAGCCTTTCTGAATTCAGCACAGAGCTCCTCAGTCATTTCTTGTCCCTCCACATATACCACTGCAGTTGTGTGCTTTACTTGTGCCATGTATGACACAGCATCATGCACTTCCCAGTGCTCTGAAGATGCTGTGTCTCCTTCATGTGAGTCGATATTCAGATATTTCCTTAAGGTCCTTTTGAGCTCTGTTCAGAGATAAAGGAAATATCTTAAGTAATGTGCATGATTAACACTCCCTTGTGCTGTGGCACATGGAATGGAATAGATCATGCACACATCAGTCTTTCAGCCTCATGTCTGATCACCACATCAGCATTCATAGAGAGCTTATTGGAAATGCCATTTTATCTGCTTTTTGTAGCTCCAGCCCAATTAACCAGTCAGAAGTGTAGAGCACAGTCAGCTCCAAGTGGCAACGTGCCCACTTTTTCTTGTACTATACATAAAAACTTGCTATGTGTCCTCCTGCAGGAAGATTCTAGGATAGCAGAAGCAGCTGGTGAGAGGAGAAGAGAATATCTTTCCATAGGCAATGTAAAACTCTCGGGTTAAATATTTTTCCTTCAGCAGTGATACTTTCCTGCTGCCTGTGCATAATGCACCAATATATATAGCTCAATCCATACTGTTGCCAGTGACTCTACGATGAGTCTTCATACTTCTGTGATGGTCATAAAGTAACACAGTCATGTGAAGTGGATAGAACAGGGTCGGCTTAAAGAGTTGTTTAAGGATTTAGATTTCAAGCAAAACCAAAATTCCAATTGCAAAATGTAACACTACTACTTGATAATAGTGAGGAAAAAACCCCACAACAGCAAAGGAGGATAGAGCACTGTGCATACTAAGCAACATATCTCAAAGTTTTTTCCTTTATAGTTGAGTTTCACAGTAGATTAAGAGTTTTTTTCAAATTTTATACATATTTAATCTTTCTCTTTCCATCATGCTAATGACAATTTGATTATTAAAACTCACATTATTTATCATCTCTGCTGACAGAAATAACTGAAATCTATCCAAAGTCTAATCACTCAAATTCAGAAAAAATCACAAAATTTCTCCAGGATTGATACTGTCTCAAGTTTGACAGTGACTCTGACTCAGTTTAGCTCAGAAAACAGTGAAAGATAAACTTAATTTTGAATCAAGATAATTTTACTAATTCAGCAGAAAAAAAATAAATACCATTTAAAACAACCTACTTTTGCAGTTTAATAGGTGAGGACCAAGCATCTGGAAGATTTTTTTTTATCAGTAATGAAATACAACAAAGCTATCTTCTCTTCAGAGATGCTAAACTGCAGTACTAAATTAAAATACAGCTTCCACAGAGTGCCACTTTTTCCAGTGCAAAATTTCTCTCTTTTATGAAAACTATTGTGTTATTTACATTTCTGAATGTTTCAACAGATGAAAACAAGCATTTTGGCTTTAATTCAAGGAAATAACCACCATTCCAGCCCCTCAGGTTGTTGAGAAAACAAGAAAAAGTGAATTAAAGGCTGTAAAACTGCAGGACAAATAAAATAATGAGTTATTCATTGTTTAAATCTCATGACTACTTAATGCATGGGGCTGGAAATAATTGCCTTTCTTCTAGAAGAAATATATTTTTCTTCCTTTATTTTTGGCATGGATAAAAATTACAGTTCAGGTGCAATACCATAGCTCACACAAGTTATTAATTATTTACAATAGAGATGAATATGCTGGCATCCTTTATGTTTATGAGAATATAGTGATGAACTCAAAGTATGAGCCTGGACTGAATAAAAATAGCTTGAGTATGTATGAAACAAAGTAACAGATCTATTATGAAGACATCTACCAAAAAATTGATTTATAAAATCTCAGCCATATAAATAATATATATCTTTGAAGAATGTGCTAAGAATATTAAAATCTAAAAGTTATATTTTTGCACAACCTCAGACACTCTGTAAGAACAGGGTCTAATGGCAAAGCGCTCTGTTTTGCTGAGGGTTAATTCATGTGTATTTATAATGGTTACAGCCTGAGGGCTGCAGAGGGGTGTTGCAGGGGATTGGGAAGAAAAGAACATTTCCCTCTGAACAGCATATACTGTTCCAGTCCTTAAATCTGCCCAACTAGCAAAACCAACCCAAGTAAGAACAAAGAAAGATTATTTTTCTGTCTGAGCAAGACTCATCATCTTCACTGTTACATGCACAACCAGGCAGTCTCGGAACAACATGCTGTGCCTAGGAAAATCCCTTGAATTTAGCTTCAAAATCTGCGATGCATCTGAAAAACATGATTTTACACTTTTGCACCCCTTTCCCCCCTGCAATGACGTGTGACAAGGACACTTAGGGCTTGGGCTTGTTTATGCTGATTTGTAGGGTTTCGCATTGAATACTGACTAAGGGCTTCTGGCTACTTACCCACTCTTCCTCATCAAACTCAGAATGATGGGGTATAGAGTCCTGCCTTTTAATCTGAGAAGGGTGATCTTGGTGCTGTGCATCAGCCCCTTCTTCTGCACTGTTTCTAGGCACGGCTGGTTTCTTGAGGACATAGCCAGGCCGGGCAGTGTACAGTGCTAAAAGGGCACTTCTGACCAGCTGGTCCTTAAATGTGTGCACAAATAACTCCGTCTGGGAAAAACACCAAACGAACGAAAAGGTTAGACCAAAGAATGCAGTACTGCAGCAAAGGTGTATAACACTGAATTACCCTTAGGCAAAGCAGGTATTTGTTTCAGGCCTACAAAGTAGGCCTAATGAGGAAAATTTCAAGGGTTTTAGAGATACCACATTCTACAATCCCAGTATTCTAAGGATTAACACAAGAGTACATTATCTATCATACAGATAATAATCTTTTCACATTTTACTTAAATTCCAAATTTTGCCTCAGAGGCGAGCCTCAACAAGAACCAGTTCCAAGAGTAACCAACCACGGCACAAAAATTTCTGAATAAGTGTTAGATAAAACACAATTAACCAGTTTAATCATCTTCCTAAATAAAATGCACCACTCTACACTGCTGAAATAGTAGTATCTGCAAAAGCAGTGTTTCCAGAGCTAAATTTCATTACCTGTAGCTATCAACCCAGATATCAGGGTAGGTGACACCTGGTATCAAGCTTGATTTTATGTATATTTTAAAGAAAGGAAACTCTGAAGTAGTTTCCTTGGGTCTTCTGAAGATGCTATTCAATCTCTGTATCATTTTTCTATGTTGGATGTTACAACTGGAATTTTACCATATTTTTAAAATACTTCAACCTCTCTGCACTATTCATTTCCCTTCCACCTCAACAAGAAAAGTAAAATGCTTTCTGTATATGAGCTTCACCATGTCCAGATTGTCACCATGCAACAGCACTTGTTGCCACCGTGTGTCAAACATGCCCATCTTCTTTGTCTCAAACACAGGGCCCCATCTCCCCTGGGAGAGTTGGCTTATTCACTCCATCAGCTGCCAGAACCTATGAACAGGAGCGGATGAGATGCAAGGATGCTTCCTTTCACTACAGGGCATAACAACTAACAAAGCCACAGGGACAGCTTGGGAGAGTCCCAATTTTGGTTACTTCAACAACATTGAACAGGGTTCATTTGTCAGAGCAGGGAGAGAGGACACACCCTGCTGCCGTACAACATCCCACATATCCCACCCAGAGCTCTCCTCCCAAACAGAAGTCCTGGCTCACAAGGGATAATGAAAATTTCTTTCATAGTACAATTACCTGAATTTATTTATCCCAGGTCAGTAGAATTTAGTTCCCTTCTTATTTTCCCAGAACACAGTGGATTGCCATGTGCAGGCAGATTCAAGTGCTGAAGTGCCTTTGTGTACACAATCTTAATTAAACAGGGATGTGGGAAGGTATGTAGGTAAGAGTCAGAGGATCCAGCCTAAACAAGCAGGAAATGTAGAAATAAAGGTTGTCCAGTCAAGTTCTGTTCAACCCTTATGTGCTGGTTATGCAAAAGCTGGAGAAAAAGTAGCAAAAAAACCCCAAACCAAAGAAGTTTCAAGTGTCAGCATCTCCCTGGAACTCCTTAGAAGACTCCTGGAAGTCTTTTCTCCCAGTTTCTGCACTTCTATTCTTATCCTATCCCTTTTTCATACAAGCTGCTCCTCTTTTGTATGCATCCGCTCCTACTCAACTACTTTTTCTTGCCTTCCTGTCTCAATATCCTCTCAAAAGTTTATGGATATTTAAGACAAAGGCTCTAAAAAATTGATGGATTTCTTAAGGGTCCAGCTGTTGGTTTAGGTACTTGAATGAGAAGTTTCTACTTTTTCCCATTTTCATTATGTTTAGGAAAAAAATATTTTCTGAATGGCTGCACCTGGAAAGGTTGAAAATTTTACTGCAAATAAATCTCTACAGTTCTAAAAATAAGAACCTCAGGCATATCTAGGAAAAATTATTAATTTTTTAAACCAAAATCAGACCTGACTTGGGATTCTTTAGACTTGCCGACACTACTCATCTCCCTGGCAATTTTACCAGACCCATTCCTTCTCCTCCTTACCAACTTGGTGCCTGAGGGAGGGCAAAGGTCTTTTTTAAAACTTTTCTTATAGGCAGCCCCTCAGGACTGTCTCCTCATAGTCCTGAATTGCTCTGCAGGACAATTTCAATTTTCTACATTTCCAACCTCCAGATGGTACATGCTTGAAGAATTAATTAGTCTTTGAGGAATAGTGCTATCAAACCCTACCATTCTTTGCCTTACCCTGGCAAAATGAGATTTGATGGGTTGTGTGGTTACAGCAAAGCTCCTCTTCAAGACTCTCCTACAGTTCCATATCAAGAGAGTTGAAACTCCATTACTTGTCTATCCTTAAAAACAGCAATATCATGGTTTTGCTGAGGTTTCATACCTATCCTCCCCACAATGTCTGTTTGAGATCATTTCAGGTCTCTGGATCAGCATGGCAGACTCAAAAAACTTTAAATTTCAGAAAATTGTGAGTATTGGATAGCTTGATGTAAAGAATGCAATGTGTATTAGGTAATGATCTGAAAAGTTTAAGAATATAAGTGAATAGAAATATTTTATAGGGAAAATTAGTTTTTAAAAGAAAATCAGTACAGAAGTAAGACTCCATTTTTTCATGCAGAAACTAAAATGATTCTGTAATTAAATTCCATTCAGGGATCCCATTGATTTAACAGCAGTCTACATTTTAACCTCATTTTCTAACAGTTCAGTATAGCACAATTTGCAGAACATCACTATTTATAAAACTGCACTGAAATCATAAAACCAGTCTATATAAAGAAATAAACTTTGCAAATCCTTTTAGATACTCTACTAAAGAGTATTTCTGCAAACAAAGATACGCATAGCTGGAAAATGAATTTATCAAGCCTTCTTCAAGCTGCAAATGCTGATACACTTGTCAACAGCTAAAGGCTTCCTTAATCAGTTAACAAAAAGTGATGATAAAAGGTTAGTCTCAGGAAAACACTACAGTAAATTATAAATGATATATGGAGAAGTAAAACCATGCTTAATATGAGAAAATAAGCTCCATTAAAGAAGCAGCAGTGGAATAATTTGATTTAATTTTCCACTTTCAATTCATGAAGCCAGTCCTTCCATTTCCGACATGTAAATCACATTATTGATAGCTCAGATTTACTCACTGCTACCTAATAATTATAGAAAGAATGATTATATATATCAAGTGATATGTTTTTTAATAAACTTGCAGAATTTAATCACCAAGCAAGTAACTTTTATGACTTATTCAAACAGCTGTTTAATTTCTAAATTTTTATCATGTTAAAACACATTTTTACATATAAAAAGTATAGGAAAGATGGAAGAGCAGAAGCACTACATATGCCTCAGGAATACAAGTAGCTATCATGTAATTATATTCAGCAGAGCATGTGCTACTCTGTCTTAAATATATGCAGGAACACTGATAGTCTTGGTTCTCCAGTACTGTACCAGATTATACAGACAGAATATTTTAAGACATCAATATAAGGCTTGAATTAACTATAAGGGATCTAATTTCAGTACTGTGTGGATTCACTGAGCTTAGGGCTTTGAAATGGCATTTCCCTTTCCTGAAGTTGCTTCTTGGTCTTTCCTCCCCATCTCTTCCCCTCTTTAACAAGCAGCTGTTCCACCATACTTGCTTCCTCAGCAATCCACTCTATTTCTCCATTATCCATCTTTTCCTAAGAGTAAATTTGGTAATAGCTAGGGAAGCAGGTATTGAACCACTCCTGCTGCAGTTGTTCAGACAACTGAATTAGCCTCTTCCAAGCAAAAACTGGAGGCTAGACACTGGAGTACATGTGAGACTCTCTCTTCTGGGAACCTGAGCTCATGTACTAACAGCAATTTAATCCTGGTCCTGAAAAGTTGATATGAACATACACAGCTAAGTCACCAGCTATGAAATGTAAAATATCTATGACTTTCACAAACTGAATGAATTGTCTTTTTTGACCCTTTTCTATAGCCAGGATCTCCAGCAGACCATGGTTCAAGCAGTGCTTTAGTACCGTGGCTGCCTACAGTCCCTCTGAAATCATCACATCCTCCTGCCCAAAGGGAAATGGCCAGAGCAAACACACATTCCTTAGCAACCACTCTTTGGATCTTCAGAACAAACACTTCTTCGTCTGATTTGCTTTACCTGTGCATACAGATTTCTTTGAACTAACAACTAACAGCAGCTTTGCTTGTTCTATGCACAGCTGAAAATGCCCTCCTACATGCAAAGGTACACTATAATTGCTACAACCCCTCTCCCTAAATTCCCCTGATTCATTTCCACGCCGAATTCTGCTTTCTTCCATTATCCCTGACATTCACAGTGACTCCAGTGTTCTCCGAGTTACCGTGGATTTACACATCTGCAACTGAAAGCAATGTTTCTCTCCCCCATGGCTCCTCTGCAATGCCTTCACAGCAAGTGGCCAAGCTCAGTATTCAGATTTGAATCTCTCCCACTGAATGAGGAACTGCTGGGATAATGGTGCTCAACAGACCACAAGGGCTGTCACTTCCTGATAGCTGAAGATATATGAAATGGTTATTGATCATGTTATTAAGACATACTGGGATCATGTTACTGAAAGGAGAACTTATTAAGACATACTGGTATAATGTTCCCATGGAGAAATGGGAAACTCGTCACAACCTCTCAGGTCAGAGCTATAGCGCTTCATATTTTTATAGGATAACATATGCTGGGAAGGACTACAGGCTTCAGTTAATCTCCATTATCAGTCTGTGCAACAGGTGGGAAATATTGTCTTCTCTAATTTAGAACTAATGGAACTAAGATGAGGAAGAGCCGATAGCTACAGATTGATATAATAGTAGAAAGAGAATTAAAATTTGAGATCTAGAGCCAACTTCCCAGCTTCTCCTTCCAGGATGCACCACCATTTTTGATCATGCTGTTATTCTAAACCTTATACACCAACCTAGCTTGAATGACTTCCCATAAGCAGCAGCTTGAAATATAACAGAAAGAGAATAAAAAATAATGATTTCTCATACTACAAAATTATTTATAATTTTTGATATTTTGATAAACTCCAGTATGTGGCCACTAGAGGATAAAGAAGATACATTAAAATAATTACACTTTTAAATAAAGGCAATCTATAGATTTCATTAATTTTCTATATGGAAAGCCTACAGAAATGCTAAATAACACTATTTTTCTAATAACATTTTGATGCTTATTTTAGCTGAGTTTATTTAACATTTCCTGATACTGTGAAAGTCAATTTATGCAGAAATCCCCCTTCCCACCAAGCAGTTGGAGAGACTTGGTTATTCCATTTTCCATTACAGTGAAGATTTGAATCTTACTTTTTCTGAAAGCATCTTTAAAGAATTCTTCAAGCTGTCTGGAGAACGTTGGCTTGCAGAACTAAGCAGCAGGTCTGCATGGCTTGATATGAGAGGTTGCAGATGATTGATGTTGCTGAGAACTTCTTTTGCCTTGGCTGTGTTTTCAGGTGAATAGTAAATACACTGGTATCCAGTACTGTGATAACAGAGAGTCATATAATGTCAAATTCATTTCTGCCATTAATAGCAATGCTGATGGTGCTAAAAATCTTACCACTACTTTTGAAAAAAAAAAAATAAGCCAGATGCCTGAACTTCATCGATACCACTGAAATGCTCCTGCCTTTAAGGATAAAAACAAACCTTTCCTTGAACACTAGCATAAAACAGACTTCCCACCACGACATGCTCCAAGTTATACAGTACAAAATTCCTTTGACTGACTGATCTGAACATAAAATGCCCATATTTTTATGTGTTTCTTTCAAACACTGTAATTCTAGAGATAGAAAATATTTTACAAAGTCAGGTAATAATACCAAAGAGCATAAGGCTCCTTATTTTTCCAACTGAACTCCCCAACAGAGTATTAACTACCTCACTAAGTCTTTCAAAATGGGCCATTAATGTTTAATTGATCAGTGGCCCACACTGTGTTTTGATTAGCCTCAGTGATGTCCAGGAAGTGATGACAAACAGAGTTATCGCCAATAAAAAAGAAGTGCCTGATTAGCAAGAAGAGACACAGCAATGAGGTGTGGGAGTTAATTACTTCAAAACCACATAAATGCACACTGCAAACTTCCTATTTTCAATTGTTCAAACTACTGCAATCCTTTTGCAGGACTTCTATACCTCTTTCCTCTTTTCTCCCTTACTAATTATGCAATATCCTCTTATACCATTGTTCCCAAATACTATTTCAGACTGCATGCACACACCCACTGGCTCTTGCCTGTAGCACACAGCTCCTCACCTGAACCTCTTGTACATAACTCTTCCTTTTATAAAGCCCTGCTTCAGTCTTTCAGAAAAACTAACCAAAATCTTTTGCAGCTTCAGATCAACACAGGAAAAAAAGAAACCAAGGTCCTGGCACATGACCAATGCCAGAGGAATGTACGTGCTACTCCCAGCTGGTTCTCTTTGTATCTCCTTTCTTTCCTCTTGTGTCTTTTTGTCATAAGTACTTCAGTCCCTTCAGCCCTTTCACCACTGTTTTCTTTCTTAAATTTGCATACCAAGAACAAATATTGACACTTGTTCAATCCTCTGAACTTCATGCATTGCATTTCATTTCAGTCTCTTTCCAGATATCTTCACTCTCCTCACTTCCCCTTTGTGTCTTTTATTGAGTGGCTTCCAGTTCCTTCTCATTAGTTTTCTACAAATTAGAAATTAAATCTTGATCAGTCCCTTCCAATTCAGCATTTTCTATGATTTTGGCAAATAAGGAGAGCTTCAAGCAGTTTTAAAGTTAAGGCTCTTGCTTACGTATTTGGCTGAGTTACAGTCCCGATTTCCCCAATACACATTCTATTTTTCTGTCTTTCACCAATGTTTTCATTTCTAGATACAATTCTTTGTAGAGGCAGTCAGGATGAATGGCATCTAAGTAAGCAAAGCTCAGCCATGGTACAAGCCACATCTAAATTACGATGCATCTCCAACTTACATGAGGTACTCATGTCTACTAGACTCATGTCCAGTAGAAGTCATAATTCTGAGTATTTCAGCAAAACGAATCATATAAACTGTCTCTCCTAATGAATTAGGGGGAAAAAAAATCTCTGTCCCTCTGAGTAATGAGGAAACTGCCACAGTTCTACCTTTGAGGTGGATACCTCTCACTGTTAGTGAGACGAACTTCCAGAGTCAGACCTAGCACTACATTCACTGGAACACTCAAGCTCCCAAGCTCAGTAGACAGGGCAGGGACAAAGAGTAATAGTCTATGTTAATTGCAGAGAAGACATAGTCTTAAAAGTCTTGATACTTCTCTAATTCCCCATCAGGCTTCTCTCTCCCTTTATCAAACAGTCTTTTTCTGCAGGCTGAATCTGGCTAATGCTGTTATCAAGCTCACCATGCACATACTCCTTTCTGGGATTTCCCTCAGTCTTTAAATCCCAGATAATTTTCACTTGTCTCCCACAGCTGTAAGCTTCCCTGAATATTGCAGCAGAAAAGCTGCAGACACCACTGTAAGAAAGACGGCAGAGTGACACTAAAGGTATGGGCAGTTCTCATTGCAATAAAGTAAATCACAGCTTTTAAGTAAAGGACTTAGTGAAGAGAGAATGACTCTTCAGAATGAAGTGTACTACCACATTGGAAATTATTTGGATAATTTAACTATTTCCAGAACCCCAGAAAGCATGACACAACTTCAAATATTTAGTTTCTCTCATAATTTGAGGGCAACTTCCTCCATCCCCCTAGGAAAATGCGTAATTATTTTTCAGAAACAATGTGTTTGGGAGTATTTGAAGTTTCTAACTGTTATCTTCACACTGTTGCATCTATGACTAGCTGATGTTTTCTGTGACCTTACCCTTCATGAAAAGACATAACTACTTACAAGTCAGTGACATTCCCTCATCTACAACTGCTTTTAAAGCTTACTGCTGCATACAGTTCTGGTATGTGTGAAAAACACATTCACTCTCCTGTGAAAATTTAAAAGGTTTAATAAAGGACAATAGGAGACAATGACGACAGAACAAAGATTATTACAGCCGGGTGCATCTTGACACTCAGCCAAGACCTCACTGTTTTCTTCAGGGATACACTTTAAATACCTTTTCCATTACATCAGCCTGTTGCATATTCATAGACCCTTATGCATAGTAAACTTTTTCCCCAAACTAGTTTATATGTTCCAATAATTGTTTAGCATATCTCCTCCTTGGGTCTGCCTTTTTAGAGCATGCGTATTCCTTGGTTGCGATTTTAGTCCTTTTTTATCATCACTTTCATTTTTGTCCCCAGCCCACACTGCCTTTAGACGGTGAGTGCTGATAGTTGGCATATCTGTAGCAGGTGTCCTCATCCCTTGGATGGGATGTTATCCCATCCAAGCAGGCATTTTAATACAAGCAGATTTATATCAGCTATTTCACTACTATTTCTAAGCTTAGTTAACAACCGAAATAAAAACTATATTTTTATAACAAATTTACTTTAACACTACACATATAAAATCCATTTTAATATTTGCAAAAAGACAATATTATAATATGTATCTATAACATATGTAAATACTATTCGTTAGAAGAGGCAGTTGCCTCCTACAGAGGCTTTTCACAGGTGTCCTAAGGCACAAACTAGATGAAACATTTGCATTAGGGTAAAGGCCACATGGGTAGGTTCAGTGCAGAATATCAGCAGTATAATGAAAACCTACCTCTGATATGTAAATTATTACTCATTATTACCTTTTGAAAAGCTGTATTATAATGCTTTCTGGGTTAAGTTTCACAGCTTTCACTAAGCATATAAAACCACACTTGATCATTTCCATATATTGGCACCATCATTAACTATGAACACATGACTGCCAGTAGTCATTTCAGTTTTAAAATTGCTTTAAGGATATTCTTGTGTAATTTGATGTCTTGGGGATGGTTTATATCCCATATCCATTTTTGGTTTTGCTTTTGTTTTGTGTCCGGAATAGTCACTGCCTCCCCTGGCTCCGGGAGTATTGCAATGGGAGAGGGACAGCCTGGGATCCTGCAGAGCTTGGAGGCCAGGGGCTGCTCTTCCTTCTGGATGGGGTGATGGACACAGCTGACATGCTTGCACACTGTCTCTGACTGGATATCCTGTTGCCCTGTGGTTTTTGACTGTTTCTTTCTTTTCTTTTTCCTTTGGCACTGTGACTGGGGCATGCTGGCTTGCTTCGCTGCTCCTCTGCTTGCTTGGGAGCCCAGGGCCAGTGCATGCTGCACAAGGAGCCAGGAGCCCTCCCTGCTGGGCCGTTCCCTCTGTGCAGTCACCCAACCCCAAGATCAGCCATTGCTGGTGAGCTATCCAAGGGAGTGAGCCCCTGCTCACCTCCTGTTTTCTGTCGCTGCTTCAGGGCTTTTTTGCTACATTTTAACTCAATACCCCGTCTGCTTGACCCCCATAGCTCCTGGCTTGGAAGTTTTTGCTACGCTTTGTTTGCCACTCTGGGTGTGCTTGCCTCTGCTGTTCCCGCCTGCTGCTCCAAGGTTCCTACTGTAGTCCATCACCGGCTCCTTCCTGTGGGTTTGCAGAGGAAAGTCCCTTCCCTCCTCTCTCCCTCCCGCCAGCTGAGCCGCCACGATCATGTGGAGAAGCTGCTGAGCTCGCGCCACAGCGCCCCCTGCAGCCGTGGGGGAATCATCGCACCCGCCCGCCCCGGCGCCACCAGCGCCCCTGCTGGCTGTGACCGTAACTGCACCGAAGGGGAAAGTGCCCGACAGCCGAGAGAAGGCTGCGGTTGGGTTTCTGGTTCTGTTCTGTTTGTTGTGCTGCCGCTGCTGCTTGTTTGCCTTGTTAAACATATATATATATATATAAATATATATATGTGTGTATATTCTAGTAAAGAAGTGTTTCTCCTTTCTCCAAATCTTTGCCTAAAAGCCCCATAATTTCAAAGTTATAATAATTTGAAAGGAAGGAGGTCATATTTTCCATTCCAAGGGAGGTTCCCACCTTCCTTGGCAAACACCTGTCTTTCAAACCAAGATATTGGAATTAATATTAAATTGGCTACATTTTAATTCTAGATTAACAAAGTTTTTTCCTGAGAATAAATACTGCAAGAAGGTAATTATCTAATTTATAATGAACCTCCGAGTTACACCACTGCTGCTGTTAACTGTGTAATTTGTGTCACTGAGTTAAATTGTCACCATCTGGGACTGGCTTAAAGTCTTCCAACAATGAACATTTCAGCTCCCATTTTTCACAGCCAAACCCACAGACACGAGCAACAAGAATACAGTTAAAGCATAGAGAGCAAGTGTATCTACCCCTAGATAACTTGAATATTATGTACATTACTGAAGATAGCAATTCAGTGGCTTACTTATGGATCACATGTATTCTGTCTAAAGAGGGAACTTATGATAAAAAATAAATTGCTACATAAAAAACTCTGGATAATTCATGGTCTCAGGAAACAAAACTAAACCAGATGTACACAGCTGAGGTTATGAAAACAGACTTGAAAGAAACTAGAAGTTTGAATTACTTTGGTTTTTTTATTTCCTTAAGATTCCCTTGCCACCTTGGAAATTCTAACTTTGAATATGAGGAAAATGGAATGACTGTTAGCTCTGTCTATGGTGATCAAATGTCCACAAACCCTTATCTTGAGGCAAATAGCTAAGCCTGTATGCACAGCACATTTCCTGCTGCTCTTCTATTTTTCTTCATTCCTAACTCCATGAAGTCCAATCTCTCTTCCTCACACACATGTATACATGCAAAAAATAGGGTAAAGTGAAAAAAGAATAACATGAAAAGTGTTAGGCATGACAGGCATTTCCTTTGAGAAGAAAGATTACAATTAGATCAAACACAGATCTTTATTATTTCAATATCTCTGGGACTTTCTGTGAAATAATACCACTTCTGATTCGTCAGACGAATCAGAATTCCTCTGAATTTGGAATCAGGATTCGTCAGAGGAAATGGATTGAAGGCCACAAAATTCAGGCAATAGGAACACAGAATATTGCAACATTAATAAAATCTCTGGTCACCAAACAGGTATGCTACTGAAGGAGCCCACCTCATATCTTTACTAAAAATCTAGGCCTCAAACAGAAATAGTCCTTTTAGACTGTTCAAACACAAATTAAATTAATTAAATTATTATAGCTTTGGAGAAAAAACCTAACAGAAAATATTTTTCAGTAGTGTTCCAGTTTTAACATTTTGTGAATTTAAAACAGGATCCTTTCCAAACATGTTGCTAAAAATTATGTATAAAACCACAGTGAATTACAGCACCTAACACAACTTGCTACTAACCCTACTTGCTACTAAAGGGACAGGCATACTAGAGCCATGCCTCATAGCCTTGATGTTTATAGTGGAAGGGCCTTTGATCTGTCTTTTTGGTACAGATGAAGAATAATATGTGAATGGATTATAAAGCAATGGAATGGGCTTCAGATCAGATACCAGAAAGTTCTATATTTTTCCATCTAAAATAAAAGCCTTTCTTGCTCTTATTTCAGACTATTTTTTTAAAATGTGCCTTTTAAAAAAATTGAATATGACCTTCCTGATCGTAATAAATGAGAGAAGAATTGCAAAAACTGCATTTTTTTGGTAAATATTATTATATAGGGCTTTCCCTTTGTGTCTGCACAAAGATGCATATTCTGTGTAATAAAAAACATACCAGAACAATCTTCAGATACAGATTTTCCATATTCTTCTGTTTGATAAACTTTCACAAAATATATGTCTCAGTTTTGTTTTTGTTTGGCAACTGCAAATGCTACCAGATAACCATTCCTCTTTGTCTGTTAGTTCCACAAGTCTAAGATTGAGTGAGAAATATTTTGTGATATGCTGACACTGCTGAACACTTTGATAAACTGTTCTAGTAATCAGACGGAAGGTCAAAGGCAATGCAAGGCATTCTGTCACATCTTGAAAGCTACCAGGATTGGCTGAGAACTAATCTCTTCCCATATCTTGCTCTAGGTCTTCAACTCAGTTAGCCTAGAGAAAATGGCTGCTGAATCTGCTTTTTTTTCTGTTCATTCTATATTCTGACTGTTATCTCAAGGTGTCACTTCTTTCTTTCTTCAACAAAATCTTCAGAAAATCTGCCCCCATTGTAAAATAGGAAATTTAAACTGCAAATTTAAAAATTGCACCCCTGGGACGCTATGTGTCCTCAAAGCATCTTTATGCAGCGAAATAAACAGGTGCGTGCAAAATAACACAGTTAATTGCCACATTGAAATAAATTTCTCCATTATAAGATTGAGAATGGTTATTTCATGTATTAATTTAAAGCAGACCCCCTCCTGAATATTCACTAAGTGAGATTGTATTGAGAGCCTGCTTACTCCTGTCTTTCAACTCACACAAATTCTTGAAGTTGAAAAACCAAAACTTGAAGTTTTCTCTGAGCTGCCCTCAAAGATAACAGGAAAGATGAATTTTGGAAGCTTCCTCCTTTCTGCTTTGTGGAAATTCATACACAAGTGACCATTTCCCCAGCTCTGGCAAGTGAGTAGCTGAAAACTGCAGTGCACTGTTTTCAGTGCTCAAGCTTCAGTTTCCTAGCCTGACACAGGCTCTTTTTTTAGGAAGAGTCTGAGAGGACAGTAACATAGCTACCCTAGTTATATCATCCTGAAGACAGGCTTTTGTTTTCCAGGAGAACCCAGAAACACAAAGAAAACTGTCAGAGTAAACTTCTTGCATCCTGTCCTTAAAAATTGCCAAAACACAGGTGTTCCTGAGGGATGTGGGAAAATCTAAGCAGCAGGGCAAATGTAAGGTGATGTGCAGGCTCTTGACATAGGGCTGAAATGCCTTGATAGAACTCACACAAAGCTCTCACCCATCATCTGCTCTCCCCTATTACCAGCAACTAAGAAACATGGGCATTGTCTAGTGATGCCTATGAGATACTGCAATGAGTATTCTTCCAGGAAGACATTCTCTTCCCTATAAGGCATTTTCTCTTTTCTGCAATGAAGAAAAATCACAGACAATAACTTATCTCATAGCTATCCTCCATTTTGGGAAGTCACACTCTGCCAGCACAGATATGCTGCAGGACTGAGCTAGTGAGAAATGGTTCATTTTCTGAAAGCAGAGCACTGTGAGAACTGTAATGTTCTTTATATCATATGACTCTAAAGGATTATGTCCATTATATTACTTATATCTTGCAGCTTCAGTAATAAATTATTATAATAAAAACCTGCAACACACAAACCACTATTGCAACTACATTAATAGTAAAGAAGCAGATACTTTAAGAAATGTTTTTAGACATTTTCTTCAGCAGAAAACATGTACTTTGTAGGCTTCCATATGATGGGGATAAGGCTGCTCATACCAGTTTGCTGACAGCAGAATATTAACACAAAGTTCATTGATGTGTCTTATGTGATCAATGATGTACATGTTCCATTGGCAGGTTTCAGCATCAGAGATGGTCAGGGAAATGAAAGGTTTTTGAAGATTTAACAGGGTTTTTATATTGTGTAGTGCAAGTAAGACCCCCTCAATTTTACAGCTTTCAAAGCAACTAGATCTGCTGGGTTTTGTTTCATTTTAATATTAATGCCAACTCCTATTCAATCTAGAAGTCAACAGCAGATTTGAATAATTTTCCTTTTATTCTTTAAGATATTGTGTCCATGAAACTTTTTTGAGCATTGAATATAATGGAATTAATTTTCTGTGGACTGTCATGATAATTTAGATCAGAACACTTCCTTCCTGCATTATCTTTGGAATGCTGTAACACCACAGTTAGCACCATCTGTTGAAGCACTGAGCAGTCACAACTACAGGTGCTGCCAGTGACAGTTGTGCCTGCTTGAAAATCTTAACAGCCATAGCAACAAACAATTGCAAACAAACATCCAATTCTTAGTTAGGAAAAGATTTTTAACACTTTGGTGCATGTTCAACAGTGAACAAAGCATTTGAGTTCCACAATAAACTGATACCTTTATTTTTGATTAGTCTTATTTTCACTTTCTGAAGAATAAGAGTAGTTTATTTTTTCACAGTGTACTAAAAATACTTCTATATTAGCATACACCCAAGCCTGTCAGAAATAAAGTTGCTACCTTAAGTTACAGTTTCTATATTTAAAAATTGTCTACAGGTATATTCCTCTTAGCACAAGAATTGCCAGGAACACCTCATTCTGAACACCAGGTTTTCAAGTACTGATATACCTCCAGCTTCCTGATATACCGGGAAAAAAAAATCACAATTTTGAATCATTACAGTTTCAAAAGACCTCCAAGGTCATCAAGTCCAACCTTTGACAGAACAACGACCAAATTAACTAAACCATAGCACTGAATGCCAAGTCTTGTCTTTTGCACAGCTTGAGGCCATTTCCTATGTTTATTCAAAATTAGTCTTAACACTTAAAGTAGACTGTGCTTCAATTTTCATCAAAGCAGGAAAAATAAAGGAAATATTTTATGAATGCAACATTCAATCCTATTAGATTTTAATCTTCAATTCATTCAGCAGGATAAACTGTTTCATTACTCAGTGAGCTTACAGCATTCTAATGCAACCTTAATGGTATTTTCCCAGCTATCGGAAAGAATACTTACTTTCGTCTTTCTGCCTCAAATTTAGTCAGCAGTTTCCGGAGACCACCATTCTTAAATCCTTGGAAATGTGCTGCTGGGGCTCCCACGGTTATAACATCATACAGAGCATCTGGAATGGGAATAAAGAAACACAGACATTTGAATGCTCCTATCCCCAAGTCATGGCAACACTGTGACATCTACTCTACAAAAAGTAAGGACAAGTCTATATCATTTCAAGGGAATAATTGATAATTCATGTCCTGAGAAGGCCCAAGAGCAAATCAATCTTTCTATACAGCCACCTGCACACTTTAAAAACTTCATCTGATTTATGGCTACATCTAAATTATGTGTCACAGTGTAGAACAATATTCCAGCTCTGCAGTTTACAAAACTGCCAAGTAAATTGGCCGATTGTGTATTTCATTTTATTGCCCCTTTCATTATTTAACTTGTTGTCATGTTAAGATGCACAGATTCAAGCATTTTAGAATCAAAAGAAACCATTATGATGGAATGGACTGACTGAATAATAGAGACTACAGCATTACAGCTAACGATTCCTGCATTAAGCTTATCTCTTGGTTGAGTGAAGGGATCTCTTTGTTTAGGCATCTAATCTTGATTTAAAGATTGCAAGTGACAATGAATACACTGCATTCCCAGGGAAGTCAATCAGACTAGTAGAAATCCCTACTTCTCTTCTAGTTTGCATTTGTTTAGATGTAATGTTAATGTACTTTCAGATAGAACGGTGTTTAATGCTAAATTGAAGAACCCTGCTCTATGACATACACTAACTTTTTATACATGTTTATGAACACAGAGAAAGTCAGTTGTTCTCAGCTGAGAAGCTATCAGAATATGAAATAAACCATACTACTGAAATTCTTTCTGAGAAAACAATCTGTTGTCTCTTTCTGTATATATCTGATGTCTTACAACATAGGGGATGAACTTTTTGTGTGGATATATGCTTACAGAACAGGAGGTGAAACATCATTTTTCAAGGAGCTTGTGACTGTCAGTGCAGAGATGAAGATTTAATTACATCCCACACCACATTAACTATTTCTTCTAAGTTTAAATTTACATTTACAGTAAGTACCTGTTTTGTACCTGAACTTATTGGAGGTATAAAAATACAGTTCAGAATGCCTCATTCTTAAAATTTCTAAATGAAATATTACAGGATGTTTTTTGAGAACAGTTTTATTTATCAAGGAAGTTTCCCATGTAAATTAAAATCCACTCCTCTTCTAAAATAGAACTTTTATTATTTTATCATTCTGATGATAAATATCCCTAGAAGCATGAACACTGTACAAATTATGCACAGTTAATGAATTTTACTTCCCGAGCTGAATCACAGAACATATTTGCTCAAATTGATTTGAGCTCTAATGAGTTGGTTACTCTTCAATATCCACTTAAAAGGAGAAGTGACATAATTTCATTAGCCTAAGGTGAGATTCAAGATTCTTAAATAGCCCCTTCTTTCAGGTCTTAATACAGATTTATCCATAATACCTATTCTTCAGCTATTAGAGCTTCTTTGGTACTTGAAAATAAGAAGTTCTATTGCTTAAAACAGCAGTGGCTTGAAATCAGGATAAGAGATTAACCCATCAGGGTTCTGGATATGTCCAGAGATAACTCGTGAAATGAAAGGAAAACATATAAAAGACTAAACCCTGGTTCTGACTGTTTTAAAAGTAGAAATGACCCTGTTTATAGTTACTTTGGGAGAGGGGTGGATTTATCCAGAAGCCTGTGAGCCTTTATTCAGCCTGTGGTCTCTTTTCAGCATGGTTGAGGAGCAGCTGTCTAAGACAGAAACACACCCAGCACAGCTGAGCACCTGCCTCACATAACCTACATGAGAGAGTGAGGATGGCAAAGGATGAGGAGCAAACATCCACACCTGGTGATAGGCACAGGGCAATCTCACTCCCACTTCCCAGAGCACAGTGCAGCGGAGAGTGCTGAAAGGCTTGTGAGGAATGCCTTGTGACGCACTCTACTTACACGTCAGTGGAGCTCCTTTTGAAGGATGTGCAGTGTCAGCATTAGTGACACATGAGTGCTCCAGTAACTCATAGCCATCAAGCAAGAACAGGCTACTGCCGACACCTTTCTGCAGTGAATACAGAGCTTAAAAGAGCACCACAGGAGCTGTATCTTATTGTCAAGAAGGATCTCCATCCTATTTTTGGGTCAACCTGCCTACCTCCACAGGAGGCAGACAGTGTCTCAAACTGGTTAGATGCAAAACAAAAATCACTTGAGTTCACCAAATCTATTTAAAACAAGAACATATTGTGTGGGGCTGGTTTTTCAGTGCAACTTAGAGAAATCTCAGAACAGGCTCTAGGCTTTCCCAGGAGAGAGCTGCTTGCCTTTCCAAGGACAGCTCTGTGAGGAATTTCATGTTCTCAGGCAATGGACTGATAAAAGTTTTTTGTAAACTTTCCTTATTTTACAAATATCCCTTTTGTTTACTTTTCCTTTACTGTTCATTCTCAAAGCATTGTTCTCTGCCTCAGCCCAAGGGGTGGCAGAGAGGCGTTGTGCCAACTGGCCAATCAAATAGTGGTTTGCTAATGGTGGTATAAAAAAGATGCCGTGTTACAATAAAGAGATAGAAGCCTTCTAATCTTAAGAAATGTTGGAGTCTCATTTCATGCATCTATAACAGCGACAATATTGTAAATAGGAACAAAAGCAAAGCTATGTCAATATACAGATTTAAGCTCTAGTATGATGAACAGAGCACAATGTGGTGTTTATCAAATGGATAGGGATACTGCTGACCCACAGGAAAATAGTATTTTTTTCAAAGCTATTCCTACTGAAAGTTTAAGCACACTTTTTCTTCCATGTCAGTACCCAATAACAACCCAAATAAAAGTTTAGGAAAAGTAAACCTATTATTACACAGGTCAAACACCAAAAAAACCACATACCAATGTGTATATAAAATAGATGGGATTAAAACATATCTTGCATTCCCAAAATTAAGATATCTGATAGTGTAGGCATTAATGACATCTCTATGGATCATTACCTTGTTTAAATGCCACCTTTATGAATTTTTATTCTCCCTCTTCCAATGTAATTCTCCTGATTATATTCCTGGTGTCCTTCGATATATGCCAAGCAAAGCATGAGCTGAGAAAGACCAACTTCATATCGAAGTGCTGCCTACTCCAGATTTATTAGCAGTTGCTAGAAAATGTTCAGGCTGTATATAGCTAATACAAGACACACTGAACATTACTTAAGTAATAGAGGCAGAGTTTTATAGTTTAAAGATCCAAATTTAGAAGACAACTAGAACAATTCCAACATTTATATCCTTTTGTACCCTATTTGATTAGGGATTAACCATGTGCCCCAAGTGAAATGGTTTTGGAGAAGAAGAGAGAAATTTAATAAAAAACCAAAACAAAACTCCAGTCCTATAAAAGTTGTGGGTGCTTAAGTAAGTCACATATTTCATTCCACTTTTCTTTTTATTTAGCAAATAGACATACAGTGTCCTGTTCACAAAGAGGTTTTTCTTGAAAAGACATAATATTAAGCTTCTGGCCACCATTACAAAATTAAAAATGTTTTTGAGTTAATTAATTAACTTCAGAACATTAAATTAAAATCTGTGCTGTCACATTATGTCACTATAAATCCCCATCTTATTGAAATGTTTGGAGGCACAGTTTTTTAGTAAAAGAAATAACGAAATATTGAACCAACCAGTATCTAACAGATAATTGGAAGTCCCTGTGTTCCAGCCTGAAAATGAATGAACAGCAGCCTCACTCAGTATAAAACAGGAGTTTTACCACTGTACTTATTGTTTTACAGTCTTAGATGCAGAGTGTATTAAAAAGGCAAAAACCTTACAGAATGTAATTTCTGTGTTTGTAGTGACAGCAAATTTAACAGATTTCATTTATCAACAAATTATTCACTGTGCCATGATTTGGTCATATATATGTATCAGTATAATCTTTGATCTGTAAAGGAAGCTGCCAAAATCATATGCAAGCAGCAACAACAGAGTTCTGTGTTAAGAAGAACCTCAGACGACATTACAGGAAGTTATCCCCCTTTCCAGAAGATGTTGGAAGTTTGCAGTATTTTCAGCATAATCAGTGAGGTATTTTCACTTAACACTGAATGAATCCTTACATGGGGTAGGTGGGCATGACAGAGGAGCAGTGCATAAACTGATTTAGAACCAAGCAGTGCTGGGCTCATTACAACTTCCTAAGAAATAGGACAAATTAAGTTTAGAAGTAATACTGTCCTTTACAGAACCATGTAACTCCCATCACCTGGGCTGGTGAGCTCATCCCAGCAATCGCTGGGAGGAAAAGTACTGTATTGTGCTCTATCACTGTCTTTGGTGACAAACTGGCAGGGGGGAGGAGGGATGGAGAAAAGCCACCTTAAAACAAGAGCATTGAGTCTGGCTTTTACAGCACTATGGATCACAATGAAAAATTAAGTGGGTGTGAATCTTACTGAGTATTGTGCAGTATGTCACTACAAATCATGACAGTATTAGTTCTGCACTGCTGCAACAGAATATTTTTAACCATGCATAGGTTACTAATACATTTCAGTGAGCATATATTCTGCATTTACTTGTTTGCTTGAAGTGTTACAGGAACAAAATGAGCATATCCCTAGTATCTATTTTTAGAAAGGAACTTAGAAGAAATTTAGTTAATCACCCCTTAGTTTTCCAAGATCTGCAGTAAATGTCCACAACTTGTGGCATCAGAAGATGAGGCAGGAAAATTCCACGCAGAGTTTTGACTTTGGATCTGATTTCTAAATATTGGTGTAACTGTATTTCAAAGCATACTTTGTCATACTTGGGGAATTTCTTTACCTTTCAATCGAGGACTACACACATGCATTCTTTGCAGATGAAGATTTATTGGGATGAATTCTAGTGTTTTTTCTCCTTTGCTACAGCTTGGCTTAAAGGAAGAACCTGAAAAACAAAAGTTTAAAGAATCATTGTCTTAAACACCTGGATTTTTTGTATTCTTTTTAAGGTGAGGACGATAACTTGTATGTGAGGAGTCATCTTTAATTTACTTTCAATGTGTAATTGTGTATTACAAGATGAAAGGTTCACTAACGGAATCTCAGCATGTAGCCATACTGTAAGCAACAAACCAGCTTTTAATTCACAGAACAATCTAATTTTTTATTCTAGGAGATAGATACTTTCCCCTGCTGTCTGAAATCAGTCTGCAGTCTGCTGGAGACAATGTAGCAGTTAATGTGCATTATGTTTATTCTATGCTAAAACCACAAGGGTACAGAGCTACGTGGTGAGCTATGATGGCATTGCATTTTTCCAAGTAACATTTTTTTCTTCAAATAAAAGTATTGTATTGAATAGGCTTATGAAAGCTCAACTAAAGAAACACAAACTATCTTAAGGAAAGTTATATATTTGTTCACAGAAGGCATGATGCCTTGGAAAAACAAAAAAATATGAATATGGCTGCATATTTCAAAAGTATTAGATTATGAGTAGTTTCATGGTGGTATAAAGGAGTATAATTAATGTCTGACAGTATGAAAATATAATTTACCTGAAGATATTTGATACAGAATCTGTATAAAATAAAAGGGAGATTATGAAAGAGAGGTGGTCTTGTCTTGTAACTCAGGCATCCCAAAATTTACCTAGGCCACTTTTTCAACACTCTATCATTTTGCCAGCTATAAATTATTAGAACTAAAATTCCTCTCATTCAGATATAATTTTAAATTAATTTCATCAAGGTTCAGTCTTTTTTTGAAACAAACACACAAAAAGGTAAAGGAAATATTTTAAATTGTTTTTTGCTCACTCAGCCAAGACTTGCTAGTGTTTCTCTGTTGAAACTGCCATAGTTTCCAGTAGGACTAAGCACTGAGACTCCCAACACAAACCACGCTGCCAGAGGTCACCAATGATGCTCCAGACCAGCCAAGCCTGCTTAGGCTGCTCCCTAAACTAAGGAACTTAAAATAATAATTTAATACAGATGAAGAGCAAAGCCAAAGAAAGGCAATTTACAGGAATCAAAATTTCAGATTAGACAGGAAACCCCATGATGCAGATTGAAATCAGGAGCTGTTGATGCATCTGAAAAACACAGGCAATTAGGAGGGTAGCGAAGGCTACTCAAACTATCAGTCAAGAAATGAGAAGAGCGCAAGGAAGGAGACTGTAAGTGATTTGGAAAGAGAACAGAAAGGGGGAAGATTATTTCTGAGAATTCAGTTGAGACCAAGTTCAAAGATTAAGGAATGATAACTGGACCTGAGACAAGGAAACACTGGCCGAACAAGGGGAGCATAAGATGATAGCAGATTAAAAGGACAGGCAAAAGAGTAGGAAGGAAAAGAGCCTGCTCTCAGGAGTAGACTTCTGCCCTGAGCAGGAACACAAGACATGGAGCTTTGCTGAGTTGAGTTTTTCCTTTTTTCAGGGAAGACTTGTGAAGCAAGTATTTCTTCCCATCCAGTGCCAGAATATTAGTGGATAAGGACCACCCAGCTGCTAGCAGTCACTAGATTTGCTTAGGTATGAGATCTATGCAGTGGAATTAACATCTCAATCTGCATTTACCAATAGCATCCATACAATAAAACTAACTTTAAGTATAGTTTAAGTAACTTGTTAAGTTCCATTTAAGAACTAAAAAAAAATTTACATACCCTCAATTAAAACATTTCTTGTTATAATTGTTGCAAGATCAAACTCTTCAGCGTTAGGAAATACCAGAATTTAGATGCAACTTTCATCTGACATCTACCTGAAGAAGAACTATGAAATGGGCTTCAATAATATATCACGTATCAGCTTTTACCAGTTCATTGAATGTTCAGTGTCTTTGCTGCTCATTTTACAAGCAGTGATCCAATATCTTGTTTCCAACTTTTATTTCAGTATTTATTCAGGATCTAATCATGTTGCTCAAACCGCCGTCAAAGTCAAGGTTATTAATTTCCTTGAACCTGTCTCTATACATATTAACAGCCTCTAACGACTACACAAATTTTTATAAAATAATTTAAAGTGGCGGAGTTGTAATTTCACCCATCCTAATGTCAGAGAATAAACATTTAAGAAACAATGCATCAATATAAGATATGAAAGAACTTGTCCTGCAGAACACTCATTATAATGCAACATCACATTCAATTTTGGAAGCACAGCTCCCACTGGGCTGAATTGCATCCATAAGTACCAAGCACTTCTGCAAAACAACTTGTGTCTAGTGCCAGGCTTCCATAAAAGAACACACTAACCACTTCTCAAGACTGACTTGTCTACATAGGAACTTTGTGACAGAGGCAGGGATAGTGCCCAGTTTTTGATAACAATATTCAATTGCCTTAGCCTTGACCGTCTTTTTCCCCCTTCCAGGGCTGGATGAATAATAGATTTTTTTGTTTGATGACTGTAACAGAAAAAAAAGTAAATTGGGAGATAGGAGAAATCATTTGGAGATGACTTCAGGTCAAACTGAAACAAACAATTTTCAAAGTTCTACTTCCTCCTAATATCACCAAATCTGTGGTATAGATTTACCTGAAATTACTAGGGTTTTTGTTACCTAACCCTTATACCTTCCTGGTATGTTTCCTTACAATAAAATGCTTTACATTCTCTAAAATTCTCCCATTACTGAGGATAAAAGTGTTTGCCAAAACAACTCAAATCTGAAATAGTCTTAACTTTCTTAAACATCCATTTTCAATAAATATGCTGCTAAACCAAAATTGCTGTCTAACACTAATGTGGTCTTCTGATACTTCAACAGCAATCTCTCGATTTCAAAAAGAAATTAAGTGGTCTCTAACAGTCTTCTCCACTAAATTCCACAAATAGTTTGGTTGAGTTGAAGTGAATGTCACTCAGAAAGCCCAACATGAGATTATGTTGGGGAAGGATGATCATATTTTGGAGAAATTTTATTTGCAGGTGCTATCTGCCCATCTGAACACTTCAACCCAAACTCAGGCGTTATTCTAAGATGAAAAAAGACACCTGCACTGGGTAAACTGAAAAGCAAAATAGTTTCTGGAATGCCTTGAAATATGTTGACCTGAAAAGTCGGAATTAAAATTGTGTTCACATCCCTAATCTTTGCAATTTCTACTTCATAAGTACTTGAATTTCAAGTATCTACAATGTGCTCCTAGCATAACTATTTGTGCAACTACAGTATTAAGTCAAATGTAAGTCAAAGGTTTGCTTTTCTAATCAACGACTATAATCCTGGTTTTTTACATTATAAAGTGTACTGTTTATAGAGAAGAAATGAACAAATTTACTCCTCGACATTATTTCTCATTTTTGCTACAATTATTAGGTTGCTTTGTTTTCTGATAAATATTCCTTCTCTTTTATATGTGCTGATTCGCTCTTGGATAATCTCAGTTTCCCAGGTCCACTATATTTCTCTCAAGATGGGTCTTTTAATGTTAGAAAGTCACTTTGCACAATACAGGTCTTGCAGGTTTTATGTTTAATAGATTATATTGTCTATTTTTTTAATCTCAAAATGTCCTTTCAATATTTTCCTGCATGTTATAATTATTACGTTGGATCCTTCATTGTCTGTATTTATCGTCTTGTTTATGACACTTTATGGAGTGCTTTCAAGATGTAATTAGCCAAAGATTGAAAATACATATATATATTATTTAAAACAGAATCACAGGAAGTGTCATACTGGGTTAGACAGTAGCTGTCAAAATTGGAACTGGAATATTCTGATGATGGCAAACAATCATAAATACAAGAAATGTCACTTTTGCAAACAAAATGGAAATTATTATACAACATTTAGTGCAACACATGAGCTTTTTTCCCCAACAAATATTTAAGCAGTTGACCAACTACTCCCAAAAAGCTTACTTTCAGTTAGGGACTGGTTTTTCTTCATACTAAAATAAGATTTCTCCTTTTCTGTGACCAAGAACACTATCCCAGAGCAATCTGGTACAAGAAATACCATGCTTAGTCCTATATTAGAAGATAATAGCTAAAGGATAGAAGCACAGTTTTAATGGCTATTTTGGGAAGCAAAGATCTTTCTCACCTAACAAGAGCAACAGATTCATTATATTGAAAGTAAATGCATCCAATTATCTAAAAAAAGAAATTATTCTTATTTAAGTTAGTTGTATAATGAACCTGATTGTTCTATTTCTCAGTACACAAAGAAGTTTTAGTTGGAATATGTAGAAAACTAGAAGTAATGAAAATACTGCAAATACTTCATAAATATTTGCCTCTTTTTTCACAAAATGCTATCATCACTTCTACCTCTTTTTTCACAAATATTCATAACCATAATGTATCTTTCTCTCAGAAATATTCTAGTGTTTATCTCTGTCATGCACTGCTATGCCTACATACAAAAAATTGTGGGAGCAAGGCCACAATGGGAACATCTAATGCTGAAAGTATAGAGTAAAACAGCATTTGGAAGCAATAATGGCAGCATGATCATTGAAAACACATCTCTGAGATGGTGATTGGGAGTACTGGTATTAGAAATCTGCAAGAAAGTAGCCACAGTGACAAGGCCTTTGTTGTAATTCAGAGCACACCTGCCCATTTCCTTACGGAATATCTTATAAACTGGGCAGGGAGAGGCAGAAAGACTGCTGTAAGCAGAAAATTTTGACCAAAATACAGTGTGATTCAGGAAATTATTCTGGTAGTTTTGTCAAACATAGAAGAATTATGTAAGGTATTGAATGATTTATGAACAATCAAAAAAATTAAAAAGAAGAAATAATTTGTTCAGCTGACTTTTCATCATCTATTTCTGAATAAGTCATTCTACAGGAGGAAAAGATTAGCTGTCTTTTCTGCACATTTGTCACTGATGCTCTCTTATTCCACTGGCATGGGGACACTAGAGTACAATATAGACCCTGATCACACGCTTCTGTTGGATATTGAGGGAACAAGCTCTCAGTGCATATCAGAATCTGAGACCACTATTTCCACACGAAAAAGAGCAAGGCAGCACTTACTCTCTTTCTAGACTGAGGATATATTTACGCTGCCCACCCCATATTAATTCTCTGCTTTCCTGGCACAACATAGGCAAAGACAACTACCACACTGAGGACATGCATGGAAATCTCATGAGGTTTAACAAGACCAAGTGCAAGGTACTGCACCTGGGTTGGGCCAGCCTCTGATATCAACGTAGGCTTGGGATGAACAGATTGAGGGCAGCGCTGCCCAGAATGACTTGGGGATGCTGGTGGGTAAGAGGCTGAACATGACCCAGCAATGTGCATTCAGCCCAGAGAGCCAAACGTGTCCTGGGCTGCATCCAAAGCACCACGGGCAGCAGAGAAGGGAAGGAATTCTGCCCCTCTGCTCTGGTGAGAGACCACCTGAAGTGCTGCATCATCTCTGTCCCAGCACAGGAGGAACCTGGTGGAGTGAGTCCAGAGGAGGTCATAGAGATGCTTATTGGAATAGTTCAACCTGGAAAAGATTTCAGGCTGACGCAATTGCAACCTTTCAGTACATGGAGGGAGCTTACAAGGAAGCTGGAGAGGGACTATTTACAAGATCATGTGATGACAGGACAAGGGAGATGAATTCAGAATGGATTTGAACTGAAAGTGGGGTGACTTGGATTAGATATTAGGAAGAAATTCTTGAATGGGGTTGGGGGGGGGGAGGGGTGAGGCACTGGAACAGATTGCCCAGAGTAGCTGTGGATTCCCCATTGCTGGAAGCATTCAAGGCCAGGCTAGAAGGGAGTTTGAGCAACCTGGTCTTGATGCCTCAGGTTTAGCTTTTATATTTTTCAGATTCTGTTCTGCTTTAGTCTAAGCTATATGTCTATAAGTCTAGGCTTCATAAAAGGGGATAGTAGGCTCTCTTCACAGAATAGGTAGACCAAACAATTCCTTCTCCAGCTGGGGACCAAGCCAACCAATCCAAATCTCAGGCTCAAGTGCATAAACAATGGTGGACCGAAGAGAGAAAACAAGAAGGATGGGACTTCATGGGCTAAGGCTGTAATTTGACAATTAGCTCCAATATGTTAATAGGCCAAAACTTATAAAAGAGAGAGAGACTCTATGACCGGTCGTCCATTTTTGTGGCCATTTTGGGTTGTGCTGCCCAAGGTGGATCAATTGAGGCCTCTTAATAAATACCTACTTTATTATTTAGCTCTGTCTCGTCTCTGTTCTAGGTCGGCCTTCACAAGGCATCGTTCTAGAGGAAGGTGTCCCTGCCTGTGGCAGGCAGATTAGAACTTGATAATCTTTAAGGTCCCTTCCAATCTAAACCATCCTATGATTCTAAGATTTTTATGTATTTTATTCCTGCTGAATATGCCAGTATTTCATAGTTAAGAATCTAGTAAATTCTTAAATGTTCCAGAAAGGAGGCTGCTTCCATAAAATCACAGATTTCTACCTGTATGCTTCCCAAGCTCTTCAAGAGTGTCCTGGTACACGCTCAACATCTGATCACAGTGAGCAATTACACTTTTGCGCATGTTGTCCCAGTGAGGAGCAAGTTCTCCCAGGTCTTTAAGCTCCTGATTCCTGTACCAAAAAGCAAAAAGAGAAGGCACTAATTCATTTATCCATTAAGATTCATCCAAATTAATATAAAACAAGTTTGCTACAAAACATCATGAAGATATCCTAATTGAAATAAAATCTATTTTCAGAATGCTTGTAAGATCTGCTTTTCATCTCTCTTTTACAAGTACACAAAGTATGTCAGTAGATCATGCAGTAATTTTTGTGTTCAAAACTCATCTAGTATAAATGCAGTAACCTTCAAACTGAAATACTATTTATTTCATGGAGGAAAGAAGGCTTTCAAGCTCCAGAGAGCTGTGCTCAGAGCAAGTAACTTTTTGTGAAGAAATACTAAACATCATTGGAAAGAATACAAAGTTTGGTTTCCCCACAAAACTTTCAGTATAGTTGTTTTGATACACTACTCTTTAGATATTTTCATACACACTTCATAAACATATTTCTAACAGTGTTTCTCCGAAAGTCAGTTTAACCAATATACCAGCCCTCACCACATTTCTTCAGCATTCAAAACAAAACATACACACACAAAAAACCCCAACAACAGTCCCCTAAAATGTCATGTCCAGCCTTACAGTGTTCATCAGGTCAAAACAGTAGTGCTACGATAACCAAACATGTCACTGTAAATCCAAAAGGAAATCCTTTAGTAAACTATCAGTTTTCCTATACACTCTTGAGAGCTGACCTGAGTGAAATAGAGATCATTTGAATTTCCTGTACAAATAAGATTGGTACCCTGGGATTTCTGTTTGGTTTTTCCTCTTGCAGAGGAAGTTTGTCCTGTATCTCTCCCAAAGCCACTTTGTGGGACCTGCTTTAAAGGAAAAGGAAAAGGAAAAGATCTTGAATCAGTCTTCAAACATCTGGAATTTTGCAGGAGAAAATGTTTGCAACACAACCAATTTTCCTCATTATCCTTGGAGCATCAAGAAGACTGTTTCACAGCAATACTTGGAAGTCTACTTTTAGCAGATTAACGAGGTGTCCCTTTAAATTAAAATCTTAGGGCTTCCTTCTTAGAAAAGTGTGTAAAATATGTCAGGGTACGCAATTTTGTTTATATGCAATGATAATATTTTAGTTCTTAATATCTATGGTGTCTGATGTAATAGTTTTAGTAACAATGTTAGGACCTGGCTGGCTTCCAAAACTTTACTACTCCTTCTGTATAGGAATACAGTATTCTATGGAAGAACTATATCCTTGCCTCTATCTAAGCTCATGCCTGGAGCTGTTGGTCTCAAAATGAATTTAAACAACAGTGGGAATAGAAAACTTTTATCTCAGACCAAAACATCCAACCAAACTCAACTTGTTTTACCAGCTGACTATGAGTTAACTCTACTGACACCAATAGCAATGGGAAGGGGAAACTCAAATCCCTCAATAATAATTTTAATAGGTTTTCAAGGAATATCAAATCCTGCCCCCATTACTGGTGACAAGGTTGGTATTTGTTTCTTCTCAGAAACATGTACAAATCACTGAAGTAAAAATTTGGCCTTCAATATGTCACAAAAAAAGACACATCAACAATGCTTGAAGTAAGAGTACAGTGCTATAGCAACCTACAGCATATGTAGCATAGAAACTTTAAAGACTACATTTTGTGAATTTATTTTCATATTAAAATACAGCAAAATAAAAACCATTAGAAAACCGGATTATATGACAGACACTTCCTCAGAAAATAGCCTCGTTGCACACTTTATATCTTTATTTCTTTTTCTAATGGAATTATAGAAGACAGAGGATTTAAAAAGGATTTATGTCTTGTGGTTTTTTACAGTTTGTCACTACTGTTGTTGATTCAATACAATTCCAAGTTATGCATGAAAAAAGATTTGTCTTTTCTAAATCTAAACTCCATCAACAATACTCCATAGTACCAAGCTTTATTATTATTACATAAAAGGCCTTTTCTAAAAGCAAACATAGTGGAAAAAACACAGTATTTTTCATCTTTGAAAGTTTATAGTTCATACTAATACTCACCATTTTAGAAATTTTAAATAATATTTTAATACTTTTATGTTAACTTATTTCATTGAATAACTTTAAAAACACACTTCAACCAGTAATTGTGTCAAACAATTATTGTGCTATAAAAAAATTAATCTTTATAATATATATTAGTTCTACAGAGGGAAAATCAGTTACTGATCCAACTTTACAATGCATCCATGGATTTTTGAATAGCTTGTCAACTGAAAAGGAAGCTTAGAACAAATTCTGTGTTGTTAAAATAGAGCTATTTATCATCTTATCCTCCCACTCCAAATTTTTTTTCGAAGTCTTTTCCAGATAATTGCTCTCATCACTGTGACAGATCTTGCGCTCTGCATCAACTTAAGCTCATCTTACAGAACAAAATCCAAGCTTTGTCTAGAGCTGTTTGTCTTTGGCTTGCTGTTCAGCTCCTCAAACTACCTCCTGGATAGTCTTTTCTGTCACTGCCCAATGGAAACTCCACCCAAGAACATGCCTGAGCTTCCACTGTCTCCTGCCTAATCAGTTACATTCCTTGGTGTCCTTGGCATAATCTTCACCCGTTTGCACCTAACCAGAATGTGGATGTAAACAGTCTGTCCCATTCCTCTTTTTCCATCTCAAATATTAGCTAATTAGCTAATTTTTAAGAATGTTTTAGGTTCATTTTGGTTTTCATATGTATTCTTTCCTTTGGTAGACTAATTATGTGCCAAGAAGTCCATCATCAAGAAATGTCTGAGAACCCAAGGCTCAGAAGAATATTTTATTTATCTTTGATTTACCAACTCATGCTATTTTATTTTCGAGAACACTTTAGATGCATGATTATAGTAAACCACTAAAAGTACCTGAAAGAGGCACAATGAATTTCCTGTATGATTCACGTTGGTAATTTCTACTTAAACAGCTCCTGCTTTGTGCCATGCACTCTAATGACAACAATAACAGAAAAAGATTTGCTCATCACTTTAGATACAACAGCTTAGAAGTCTGAAGGAAGCATATTCAGTGCCAAAATACAACCTCCTGATTTCTGTAAGGAGTACTTTGAATGAGTGGTGTGCATCATGTTGCAAAACTATTTGAAGGAAGTCCCAACAGTGAAATCTTGTTTCTGCAAGTTCAGAACCACCGACAATCCAGACATCATTGTGGACTGCACAGTCAAAACCTGTGGTCAGTGACAATAAATCAAAATAATGCAAAACATCAGCAAGGTGTTAAGATGAGCAAGAGGAGTGAAAAGGGAGCAATCAAAGAACTTTCTTGGGTGTGATTACTCCATCTCAGAAAAGGAAGCAGCAGAAATAGCCACTTGCATCATTAAGGACACAAATCCTGACAAGTTGAAAGATGAAGTTGAAAAGACCAGTGCAATTGAAAGAAGAGGAGATAATTAAGAGAATATATGATAAAAGCACATAAACCAAAAAACCTTTATGAAGACCAAGTAGCATTTTTTTATACATACATCTTCAAAAACCCAATTATGTGATTCCTAGTGAAGCAAACATGACAAATTCAAAACCTAAAAAATGAAGTTATTTTGGCCTCCACTAAGCAAAATTAGCTTCTGAAATCTACTTTCGCAAAACATTAGAAGAAAAGAGCTTAGCAGGATTCAAAACAAGATGAGACATTTCTGCAGATTATATTTGCAAAACTTCTGAAATATTGTAACAGCATAAAAATTCTGAATATTTATCAAACAGAAGCTTTAGAGTAAACATACACCCTAAGATTTGGGATATGATTAAATCACTCATAGGTAAAGAAGTTTAGAAGCTTCTTTGTATGAAAAGGAGCACAGGAATTATTTTTCCTATCAAAGTTCATTTTAAAATGTATGGATAACCATTTCAATTTTTTTTCTCTTTAAGAACAGATTCAGATAAAATTACTCTCTTTTTTTTTTGCTACAAGATATCCTTCTGTAATATATAGGCAATAAAGTCCAGACAATATAACATTCCCTCCAGAAACAAAATAATAATAGTTTTTTCACTGTATTGTTTCTACAACAGGCAAATAATTATTAAGGAGGAGTGAATAAGGAAAAAAACAACAAACAAACAAACAAGACCCCAAACACATCTTTCTTTACTAATAATTTTCTTTTAGAATCTCTTGAAAACAGTTTCTATTTTTGTCTTCTTACAGAATTTCCCAAAATTATTCCAAGTTTTGGTAAGCCTGACCTGACAGGCAACTAAAAAAGGACACAAATACAGTTAAAAATACTTTAAATCCTGTTTTCCTATACATATGAGGAGAATAGATTGGAGTTTGCAAAGCCATGATAAAATTTTATACTGTTCCTAAGAGCTGAAAATTTTAAGTTCCTTTTTAATTTCTATCCACCACCATCCCCTTTTTATTATACAAAAATATATAAGCTAAATTTAACTAATTTCTCCCTTTCAGCCTTAAGACTGTTTTGCTTCCATTCCTACCTTAAACTCCTTCCCTACTAAACCCTCTCCCTTCCTTGGATATTTTATTACTTGGGTTATCAAATCCTCAATGTATTGAGCATGATCATTTGGAGTTAATGGTGTGATTTGCATTTAATAGCAGAGGATAATTCTCCTGCACCAGACAACTGCAGATTCTTGAATTCAGTAATACTTAGAATGACATCTGTGGAATTTACACTTTTATCCTAAATTATATTTTAGCAACCAGCAGTAGTGTCTAGAATTGTTTTAGGGTTTTTGTTTGGTTATTTTTCAGTTTTGATTGTTTCACCACAATACAGTGGAATCAGCTTAAGTTGCTTCAGTTGCATGATATGAACAAAATCATTTTACTTTCACAGTTTACATTTGAAACTTAATTTTCTTCTTTCAGCTTGGAGTCGTATATGTGGCAAGATTGCTCACATTATTAATTGAACAATTACTCAACCATTCAAAAATTTTCTGGGTTTCTGTTTTCTTTCCCCCCCAATTTATAATAAGAATGCATAGTTAATAATAAATAATTTATAATTAGAATGCCTAATTCTAAATACAGAGTGAGGATCTCTATGACACAAGCAACATCATAAAACTGTACAAAGCTTTTCTAGTCACCCTAATGCCTTAAGTGACAGGAAGTGACAAAATTTTTCACTTCAATTTTGCATTCTTTCACCATATTGTGGGAGGCTCTAATTTACTAAACAAGGACTTCCTTAGGGCATGCTGTGCACAAAAATAACATCTGGGAATCTTAGCAGCCTTTGCTAACTGGTACTGAATGATTTCTCTGGAGTCTCAAAACTTGTGTGGATCTTGCAAAAAAAAGCCTTCTCTGAGAGGGCAGTCTCAATATAGAATGTAGGTTAGCATTTTATAGATTCAGCACTGCTGAATTCTACGTAACATTATGTAGAGATAACTGTCACCAAAAAATCTAGTGATCTCACTCCATTACAATGCAGTACAACTTTAAATACCCAAAACAAAAGTAAAATCCAGAAAATTTTGCTTAAGTCACCTATGAAAGCCCCTCTTAGACTTTCACTGAGGCCTTATCTTCCAAAATTGGTTGTGAACAGTGAAATCAAGAGGAGAGGAAACTATGCAGTGTTCATTCATTACAATATTTTATCCTTTAGTTTATAAATTAATGGGGTTAAAAATTGATCTTGTGTGATGAGGACAATTGTCTAAATACTGTTTACAAAAGTCAAGATACACTTATGTTCATATACTTATATTCCTTTATGCAGAAACTGATGGAGAGTAAGAAGAGAAAAGTTTCACATCCTTTTGGATGCATGATAATATTGCAAATTTTGCATTTGTATGTATTTGAGCTACATTTTACTGACAGGTTTGGGAACTTTTTAAGTGTTGAAAACAAGGTACTTAAAAGAAACAATGTTGTGAAAATCCTTGAGTGGATAAGCATAGTAACAGTGCTTCTCTGAATGTGGTTGGTTCAAATATCTTCAAAAGTCCTGGTAAGTTTACCCAAAATCACTTCCATTAAATGTTATCACCTCTTAGCAACACAACACTTTTGCAATGCCACTGCTCAAAAACAAGTCAAGTAAATACGAACATCGAAATGTCCAAAAAAATCAAGGCCTACTCCTAACACACGGCATGGATACCTGGGGTTCCATTTCACAATAGATGTCGTGTAATAAGCAGAAGTAAAAAAAAAAAAAAAGTCTTTTTCAGACAGTCTGAATGTTGTCATCATTTCAAAATGTTACATGAAAGAAATAAAATATAGACTGCATAGATTTACACCAAAAAAAAGCCCAGTGTTGATGGGACAGGACAGTCATTTCTGATGCAGGAGAAAGCTTGCGCGTGTGCTTTGTCCTCTGGAGAGAGGGTTTAAGTTCAGTAATTTGCATTAGAAATTTGCTTAGTAGTTTTGGTCAAAAATGCCATGGACCAAATTCAAGTATAGGTGGAATTGCCTTTCAGCCCCATCTTTTGCTGTGCTGACCCAGTTACACCGGTTGCATCTGTGACTGCGAGCTTCAATTATATAGGTCAATCAACTTTCTGAGAAATTGTTATAAGCCAAGATTTTTTTTATAATCATTAGTTCAAAGAAACACTTGGCTAATCTTGCATGACACACGTAAAATATCTGGACCAGATTTGTGTAAAGAAATATTAAAAACAGCAGAAAGGACTAATTGGAACACCTCAAAGAGGAAGCAGAAATCATTTTGTAATATAAACCAGCAAAGCAGACTGTATGACCTCTACTAGAACAATAAAAATTACCATATAGCTCCTACTAAAATTTCTTCCACAGAGGTTTGAAGGATAAAACCTTTAATTCATGCATTTCTTTAAAAACATTATTTCATGCTGAAACCCAAACTTAAATACCCTTAGAGGTTACACATTTAAAGGCATCATGTTGGTAAATGAAAGGGTTTGGTTAACAATGAACACTGGAGTTTCATCAAGAGATAAACAATCCTAAGAGCTGTGAGAAAAGGGAATTTAAACTACAATTTATAATGAATTCTGAATAGGATTAACACTTACTTGCATATTTTTATAGGTAATTGCTTCAGACCTGACTACATTGAAGCCACCAAAAAAAAAAAAATTAAACAGGCCGAGTATGACAAGAAGCAGCTTCTGAGACAGAAGTGTTTATCCTTTAATATTAACTGGGGGAAAAAGACACAGAGAAGAATACTTCAGAAGAGAATAGCCTGAAGATGGTGCAGTGTGGGCTCACCACCTTTTTTGTGTGAGCTCTACACCTAATACAGTAGCACCCTCCTCAAACATTTTACTAGATTAAAAGTGTAAGGACTCTTCAAGAACACACATCTTCACAATTATTTTGAAAAAGAAAGCCCAGACAAAGCTGAAGCTCCAACCCACACTCTTACATGATGACAGATGACACAGATGCCCCTATTCCCACCATCTGCTAGTATTCTACATGTTGTTGCTCTTTTTGGTTAGTCTTACCTCCTCCCTCAGACTATATTCAATCATTTTGTCTCTCTTTCTTTCACACCAACACTGTCACAGCTAGGCTTAAACAGCTCAATCACATTGGCAATCAGGAAAATCAGAAGCACTTATCTCAATATTTGTGCAACTTTTACTTCTGTTTCTTTCTCAAATCTTTTCTTTATTTTGGTGAGAAGAAAACCCCACCACAGTGAATTTTTCCTATGAGTTCATCCAGGGAGGTGAATTCTATAAAATGAAATAACAACAAGGGCTAGTACTTGCATTATGCCTTTGGAGAGAATAATGCAGTAGTAGTAAAACTGGTTAAAGTAATCCTCTAAGATTTAAAAGGCATTTACCTGTGGGGCAAATGAAAATATGGAAAGTGCATGAACTGTGAGAGTCAGCATAATCTATTTTTATTGCTTACAAAAAAAAAACCTTGCATATATGTATTCTCAAACAAGATGAGGCCATCAATGCCTAAACACAGTACTAAATGAATAAAATAAGCTATTATAACAATTCATAGGATTTATATAACCCATCATCACCACGCATAAGTATGTATCAGTCCACGGACTTTATTAAGATAAAGATTCCAGTCTCCCACATGCTGTTTTATAAAAACATCACACAGAAGCAACAGATGGGGTGAATAAAAAAAGAAAACAGGAAGGAACAATAGGAAGGAATTGCCTGAAAGTGCACAGGATGGCTTTGGGATGCAACACTAGGTCAAAGTACTACTCTTATTCAGAAGACCAGATGCCCATCTATGTGTTACGCAACTTTTATGAGGAAGGAGGCAATGTCTTCTACATCATCCATTATCACTGGAAAAAGAAGCCATTGTCTTCAGGGTAGCCCTGGGCTACCTAAAATAAAGGTGTTTCCCCAGATTTTATCAGCACAGCTTACCAGGATTCAAGGACAGGCTGCCATTTTAATCACTGCAATGGGAAACTGGATGTTCAAATGCTTCTGGGACACCTGTGTTCCCTATTTTCCTTTTTCTCCAGGCCATACACATTGTAATGATCCTCAGACATATCTCCTGGTTACAACGCCAAACACAAACTACAGTTTCAACAAACATTACTTTGGTATCCTTTTCTTATGCCAACTAATTTAGTTTAGCTAGAGGAACGTCATTTTTATCCTCATTGCTCCTTTATTCACGAGAAACTTGACATTTTCCATTGCATAATGTTTGTCTATGTTATTAACTCTACCCAGACACATAGCCAAACACAACACAATGTTCTTCACCCCCTGTTCACACCCTCTCATTCCCCTTTATAAAGAATTTGCTGATTCTTTATAAAATGTTAATATTCCAGAATATTTGTATTGATAATGAAATTTTGGTGTTCACAGATTTAAAGTCATGACCACGCTTTAGCACAGGTCATTGCTCAGAACTTATCAGGTCACTGGAGTCCTAAAAATTTTGAACAGTCAATTCTGTTGTTCAGTTGCAACTGTAAATTCTTAGCAGCCAGAAAGTGCCCATTTCATATTTCAAATTAATATTTTCTAGCTCATCATTTGCATGATTTCAAGTCAGAAAAATATAATTTAGTACTTTCTATTGCTGCTGCTTCTTCCTTACCTTCTCATATCCTCCTTTATGTGCAGATTTATTAGTTCTTTAGGAACATGGAAAGAGAGGGTAGTCTCAGCCATCTGTTCCCGGATCCGCATCCACTTGTTGTCAGAAGTAGGGAATCTATATAACTTATAGACTGGGTTTCTCAACACTGGAAAGAGGAAAAATAATATCATTGCTTAACTGTGGTTATATAACTCCAAAAATTTATTACAATAACCTGCAAAATGATTATATTATTTTTCCCCTTGCTTACAAGATTAATTTTAGAACCATTAAAATTCTACTTAAAACATTTAATTTTTATTTCATTTTTATACCAGCATGTGGAGGAGAAAGTATTACTAGTACATCAATAAATCACATTTTACCAGCAGAGGAGGTAAGCTTTGAATTTAGGTCTTCAAAGTAGTGGGAATGTAAATTAGAGTCTCTTTTCTTACATTTAAGCTGAAGTTAGGAAAAACAGAAAGCACAAATGAGCAATGAACTCAATACAGTCACCACCATTGCTTGCCACCTGCTAGAACCACTCACAATTCCAATAAACTGCATAGGACTCAGAGTTCAGCTGCATCTTCCCCTTGACATGCACACACAAATCATTAACACAAATAGAAGGTGTGCTTCTACATTAAAGGCAACTTGACCTTGGACCATATTAGTTACCTTGATCATTGATGTGGTCAAGACACTGACACTACATAGAAATAAATATAACAGCCCTGTCAATATGTTACACACACTGTTTTCAGATCACTGTTGCAACATGACATAAAAATATCACATTTCTTGATATTTTGGAAGATTATGTTTAAAACCCATCATGTTTTTTATTTTACAGTTTTCATGTGTTGGCTACATTTCCATTCAGATCTTACAATGATGCTGTATAATAAAGGTGGGAAATTTCTACTCTCTTCTTTCCATCTTTTTCTTTTCTTTTTTACCCTGTTCTTATTTTCCAGAAAGAAAAAAAAAGGGAAAAAGCTGAGGAAGAAAAAGTTCTGTTTCACTACTTTGATATGCTAACTTGGAGACAAATGATTGTCATTTAACACACATGTCCACAACATCCTAACTCCGAATGACTTTGGACAGCCATCCAAATCATTCACTGGTAACTTTCTGTCAAGCCTTCTGAAGAAAGCTGCCTTCCAACAGGCTCCCATTGATCTGCCGCTGAGTGGTCTATAACTCAGAGGAATGCATTTCCCACGTGTGCTGTGGGGAAATTGCTGCTGTCAAAATGACAGCTACTAATAGTCATTTCAATTCCCAATTCCCTGACACCATTAATGTTTATGAAGTCTGATTTATAGAGAATGAAAAATAAAAAGTACACAAACTGCTTTTCTATCTTAGCAATTAGGTTTTTTAACAAAAATCCTTTAGGAAAGGCCTAAAAGAAGACCAGAGATTTAAATATACTGATAATAAACCTATTGCTGGCAACTCAAAGAAAGGAGCAATGCTTAAGTCATTGTACTTCTCTGTATTCCTATCACTCGGCTGAGATGTCTTTCATCCTTAGCCTTTGATGAAAAACTGTAAGCCTTTCTAGAGTAATTTTGCCTTTAGTTATTAGTGATTTTACTTTCAAAAACTAAATTCTGACTGTTATGAAATAAGCCAAAGAGATGCTTAATTTCTCTGACATATTAAAACCAGCAATTTTTCTTTACTACTAATACCCAAAATATCTCAATCTTCAAACATTTTTCAAAGCACTTAGAGTTTAAGGATCCTTGCCACACAGATTTAACTACAGAAAAAAGTCATCTCCAAGTCCTATACTATGATCAACTTTCACCAAGTGTTCAGGCTTTATTACATTACTTGGTTAAAATACGCAACAAGACATATTTCCTATTTTCCTTCTCTTTTGCTGAGGTTCTTGTAATCAATGAAATCAGTCTTATCAATAATATTAACAGTTTCTGACAATTCACAGAGCTGATGTATGGCACCAATCATATCCCATTAACAAGGCAGGGAATGCAAATTTTCAAATGTCAGGGAGAGCTCAGGAAACTGAGGGCTAATTCAAGTCTGGCCTTAAACAAAAAACTGCCAATCCAGATGATAATTTTGCATTGAGTTTGTTTTTTTTTTTCTGTTGTGCCCCTTGATCAGTATATTACCTGGACATTTTAAATTATAATGCCCCAGACACAAAAGAGTATTTTCTTTATTTTTATATCTACTTCCTAAGGAGTTTATCAAGGGATTTTTTCCCAAGAATAGCCCTTAAATTCACACTCAGAATCTATTACACTAAAAAATACACATTAGTCTGTGAGAACCTAATGCAAATATGTTGCTGAAAAATCTCTTTCCTGCCATCTCCCTCCTGTCACCACCACCATCACAAAGAAAAAAAACAAACCCCAGAAAACCCATCACGACTGCAGCAATGGACAAAGAACACTGAAAATATGGATACGAAGTTGTGACTTCTATCGTTGCTAGCATTATTAAACTCCTCTCCAGGTACTAGCTGAATTTTCTGGTCTTTGATTAAAGTTTGAATTTTCAGATGGGGATAATCTCAAGTGTGTTGTAAGTTTTTTTAAATGGCCATATCTCTATGGGTTTAGGAAGAAAATTTCATTTACAAAATCTGGAAAAAAGCCTGGGAATTTTTCCCAAATAATCCAAATAATTCCAATATGCAGTATTGCTAAAGCTTAAGATTGTTAATAAAAGCTGCATAGTACCTGATGTTTTCCTTATGAACAGAACTACTGAAGGCATACGATTCCACAAAAATCTCAGAAGTATCTTCCTCTCCAATTACAACAATAATTAATTTCTAACTATAACAAGTTGTCTAGAACAGAATTCTAGAAGGCATGTAAAAGCACCCAAACAATAAGAATGGCAAGGCTAGAATTAGTTTTCATAAAATAGTTATTAAAATTAGTGGAAATTTCATAAACATAATCCTTCCTGTATTTAGACAGTGATCATGAAAGGCATTAAAAAAAAAACCCCAAAATCCACATGAACTGCAGTGGTTAAAAAAGAGAAAACCCTATTTTAAAAGCTTTTCTCTAGAGCATCAAGCCTAAAACCCAATGCCATATATTTACCCATCCATATTTTTGGACAATCTCATTTTTAAATATGAAGACATCTCTGCTTTTTATTCCATGCAATATCCTTCACATTGCTTCCCCTGAAAGTACAATAAAAAAAACAAAAGATTGAATACTCTGGTTTTATTTTCATTCCCTACTGAACATAGATCAAAGCATATCTCTGCCCTATATTACTTTATTAACAGTGTTTCCATTTATAGCTTTCTTCTAGCATAGGTATATTATTTGTATTACCTCAGGAAGAATAATTACAGTTTTCTTAATTTTGCTTAATTTCAATTACTTTTATTCTCTTTTTTTAATTTAGAATGCAATTTGTTTACATGCAAACACCTAGCAAACTCTCCAGCATTATAAATAAATAACTGAATTTTGAGACATAAATTCAATCTCTTGGGGTATAGATGGAATAGTGAAAAGGCTCTGAAATACGCTACTCATTTCCCTTCACTCAATAACTATGTCATAACTCACTGGAGGGCTGCGAGTTCCCTATCCTAAGATTTACATTTCAAAAGAATGCTTCTATACCTACAGGCTTAAGGATTCACAGAGGCACATTTTTTTCAATTTCATCATTCTGAAGGCCTGATAAACAACAAGACAGAAAGTACCAGAAAGCTTTACATCAGTATACACATGTACTAAATATGTATGTATATGGAATACACACTGTTCTGGGGGTAGTTCTGTATGAACACAGCAGGGAAAGCAGTGCAGGCACTGTTGATATTATCAGGTTTCCTGACACTTCTGCACAGGTATCCATATGAGAAATCCAGTCTGTCTCCAGGCAATACAGAGAGCCTTAATCCGCAGGAAGCGCAGTCATGGAGGCATGCTGGGCAAGAAGTCTGACGGGTTGGGTGTCCTGGGTTGGCTATATGATGCCTTTATCCCTAATCGTCTGCTCTGTTTAGGCTGGATAATAAGTGTTGCACCTTTAAGACTTGCTCCAAGAGCGAAGCGGAGAGAGAAGAAGCGCAGAGTTTGTTATCACAAACTGCACTCGCTCTCCTGCATCCTGCTCCTGGACTGTGTTGTCTGCGGATGGATAGACGGCAGGACACAGCTGTCCTTTGCTTTTAGTTAGTTTTTAGCTAGCTGAGGCAGAGAAGTTCCCTGGACTGTGGGTTTTCTTTCTCTTTGGACCTGTTTAAACCTGCTCTGGACTGAACACCCAGAAGAGCAGCGGCAGCTCACACCTGTGGCCCACCGGGCCGGGCCTGGGCCGCGGCATTTCCAGTGCCGGAGGGACTGAGAGAGACTGAGTGAGCCGAGCCACAGCAACGGAGGGGACTTGGTGAGCTTGTCATCTCTTTTGGAGCAGCAAGAGGTTTTATAGTTTCATATTGCTTTTTTTGTTTTGTTTTGGTTTTGTTCATTTGGTTGCGCTAGTGAATGCTTTGTCTGTTAAATAAATAGTTTTTTCCACTTTTTCTCGTAAGGAATTGTTTTTCCCCGAACCAGTGACTGGGAGGGGCCACTGTGGATTGGCTTCTCCCAAAGTAAATTCTTCTGAGGTTTCTTCCTAAATTTTGGCTCTGAACCAGAACCAATACAGTCGGGGAAAGAAGCTGACAAGTATAAAAGGAGAGCTAAAAATTTTCTAAGAAGAGAAATCAGGAATTCAATAAAAAGAATGAGACTGACAAAACTTGGAACCAATGCCTGGTGTCAGGAGGAAAGTGGAGGCAATGCTAGATGAGAAGAGAAAGTCACAAGTACAGGAAACAGACTGAAGAATAATGACTTATCAGAACAAACTTCCTGTGAGTGCAAACTCTTTCCAATATCCTGCATGCTGTCCTTTCTTGCATATGCACCTGCAGTTCTGCTCTTTCCCCTTAATTCTTTAAAAACAACCTGACAACCTGAAAAAAAAAAAAAAAAGCCCTCCACAGTACGTTTGACTTTATAAACCCTAGTACTGTTGAGTGGGCTTTGGTTTTATATTGTTTGTATATGACAACAATAAATGTGAAAACGCTGCCTAGATACACTAGAATCACGTGAAATATTCTTGACAAATTGATCTAGACTTCAATATTCCTAAAACTGACATCTACCTTGGAAGTTACAATAAAACACATTCACAATCTACAGCATTTTCCTATACAAAAGAAGTCAACAAAAAAACCCATAAAACCCACACAACAGAGGCAACAAATAGAAAAAAATCAGTTGTGAATCAGTATTGTTCTCTGAACAGAAATGTAATTTCTTCAAGCCCCACTAATCTGGATGACATACAGAATCAGAATCAAAGAACTGCACTGAGCTAGACCAAATCCTTCAACTGGCTCTGTATCTTGTCTCCAAGAAAAGCCATAAATAGATACGTAGAGATGCAAGATACCTTCCTTGCCTTCAGCTGCTTCCAGTTCAGGAATTTCTAGAGCCAGATTTAGTTCCTGTACATTCAGAAATTCTCAATTAACATCTTTCTCACTTTGAAAATAAATGGTATTCCTGTAGAAGATATTTCTGTTTCTGATCTAGTCTCAACAACACACAGAAAAAATATACAGTATTCATGCACATATGGAAAAACTTAATTTTTGGCAGTTTTTAGTGCTTCCTTCAGACTGCAAAACTGATTTAGGAAGTCTGTCCTATCAGAGAACTCAGATGATAAAGTTTCAGTAAAGGTTATAAAAAGTTGTAAAACTTCAGTAACATTCCTCCTCAACTGTATGCAGCAAACACAGAATTCTTGACAGCACTGTCAAGATGACCCATATAACTTATTTGTGACATTGTTACTGCAGAGTAATGCAGATTCATAAAGTTGGGCTAATAAAAGTTTCATGGCACAGCACATCAGCATGTAATATTTCTCAGCATAATGAAAGAAAAATAGATCTAGTTTAATATCATGCACTCAAGCCCCGAGCTGACCTAAAATTGAGAATGCCTTGCCAACAGCTCCCTTCATTCTAGGACAAATAATTTTCAGATCAAACTGAAACTGCCACTTCATCAGCTATGAGAGAGATTGATTGTCCCGGGTATTCACCTACAAATAATGCATAATTATTTAACAGAATGCCGTTCAACGACATGACACAAACTTACAACATTAATTCCATGCCCGTGGAAGTCACTAACAGTTTTGAAAATCATTGAACAGTAAACATGTAGGAGATGGAGATTTCGGCACTGCTTCAGAAAGCATAATTGGCACACATTTCTTCAAGTTTCTCAGTAAAATGATAATGTCAAATATGTATAAAACTGAAATATTGAACTTAAACACCTGTGCAGCATTTGAAGACACATTTATGAGCTCTGTCACAAATTTGTGTGATTTCTTCAGGACTAGATGTAGAGTTGCAAGAGCCGTCTCTTACAGATGTTGGAATTCTTACCTGCATTTAAGGAAGGCAGGTTGTCTTTCCCACTTATGCCTTCAGTGGCTGTACACTCCCGAACCAATGCACACTGCAAAAGAAATACAACCACCAATGTGACACATTCAGTGGTCTGAAATAAATCCATGGCAGTTAATAAAAGGTAGGCTGAAAACCATCACTGATAATATAAACTTCCCAAGTCTTAAGTATAACTTACATTTTTATCTTTATATTTCTGTTCCAAGATACTGCAACACAATCAGAATCATAGCCAAAAAAATGACAGAATATGATCAGCTGTTCCATAATAAAACAGAAATGTTTCTGACCAGAATAATGGCAGAAATGTTGAGAGATATTAATAATTTACCTTAATAAGTAAGTTTTATTATAAGAATAAGGAACTTCAGCTTAAAACAATTTTGACAAGTTTTGTGCTTTCAAAGATGTTTTTTTAGGCAAAGCAGTTTTCACATGCACAATGCAAGAAAACACTTCATTAATTTTTAAACAAGGGAAAAGTAGGAACAACAAAAAAGTCTTTAAAATGTGCTCAGATTTTGTGGTTGAAGTAATTTGTTTTACAACTGAACCGGAATATTGCTTTGATAAGATTAGTGCATAAAAGTATGAAAAGTTTATGGAAAAATCAATCAGCATATACCTACATGTATATTTTTAATGCACCTCCTACCCCCATCCAGAAAACAAACGGGAGTCTCTAAAGGTGATGGGGAGCTCTGTTCCCAGGGCTCCCCCGGTTCCTAGAAGCTCCGTGGAGAACTTGAGGCAGAGAGCAACACACGAACTCTCCACCAGGCGATACCTGAAAATTAATTTAACCATCGCCTTCCTCTTCCATGAGAAATTCCTGCACATAGTTTATCTAAAACTGAGCAAACCCAGTTCAAAATTTATTTATTTTATATTAATTCAGTAGCTCAACATTCTCACAGTTGCATCCTCACTATCAACATATAAACCAAGACTGTACTGCAACTGATTTGTACAAACCAAGGACTCCTTTAAAGACCAGAGAAAATGCATCGTTCATGAGTCTGGTCTCTCTTTACAACTATTAGAAACCCCTAGAAATATGCTATTAAAGCCTTCTGTCTCCCCCAGGCCAGACAGAGCTCCTTAATTACATCTCAAATAATTGCAAGGAGTTTCATTCCCCATTTTGCAGTGGAAGAAAAGCAAAATAAAAGAAAAGGCTGAAAAAACAGCTTGTGTTGCCCATATTGTGCAAGTTTTACAGGTCAAAATCAGAAAGATTTCATAGCATTTGTTGGCTTTTTGGAACTGGTCACACTCATCTACAGTTTTAAAAAGGCATTGAAGTCCTTTGAGATAAGTGGTGAAAAAAAGTGCAAAATTTACCCTCAGAATTTGACCCAAAAGCAGATTGGTTTGGCTAAGCAGACAAGATACTGAAAATAACGCCCTTTTCTCAAAAAATAGTCTTCTACCTAAGTTCCAAAGAAAAAAATACCGCATTCCCTGTAGCAATAGTTCCTTTTTTTTTCATGAAGAACAGAATACACCATAGTGTTAAACAGTAAACCATCGTATTAGGCCTGCAAAAATTGTGTGTTCCCATGAAATGCAGATGAACCTGTGCCTTTGCAAGGGAATTCACTTCTTCTTTGGTTTGCCTGTCTGCCATTCTTCCCAGCTTTTCAGTATTGTGGGCACAGATTGCACATAAAAATCAACATGAACAGGACTTCAAGAGCAGAAAGCAGAGCAGCTATCCAAGGGAAAAAGAAGCTGTGCTTATGGCATCTCTCTGGACAGTTTTTTGATCAGAAGTGATCAAATACATTAGGTTGAAATAAAAATAAGCTATTTTTTTCTTAAAGAAGGAAAGAGACAAGGAAACTCAGGTTAGAATATTACTCTACACATTTTCATGAGGGTTTTTTTTTTGTTTTTTTGAAGTTGAGGGAGATAAGTGGACATAGTACTTACTCCAAAAATTTTAAGTCTTTAACCCAATTTGGAAATTAGTATTTTAGACATCTGGTAAAACTGATCATTCTAATTAACTTCATGCAATAATCTGAGTTTCTACCTTTTGATCTTGGGTATCTGCTGTGATGTGGTCTGTTTCCTCCTCCTCTAGCTCTCCCATCTTCACAAGATTGACTTCAATGGTACCAACTGTTTTTCCACCATCAGATGTTCTGGAGAAAAAACCAACCCATGACACTGGGTCACTTGCAGCATCAAACTCTTTCAATTAAAATATTATCAGTAAATATTTAGCGCCCTCTCCATTCTGTAAAGCTGCAGTCACCTGTATTGAATTGGTTATTTACCATCACAAACCAAATATTAACAATGAGGCACCTTCTTCAGGACAATGAAAGTTTTCATCACAAAACTGAGGATGGGTAAGTGCTACAAATGGTGCATGAACCCAAGAACACTGCCAAGTTTTCATTCTAGACCTTATCCTGTCTGTGGATCATTGGGAAAAGGGCTGTAACACTGCACCAGTATTCCACTTACTACCTGCAATCCCACTCCTGAGTACATGGTGTTGTTTCCTAACAATCTGAAAAGAAAGGACATACTCAGTGTATTAATAAAACCCCTGCAAAACAAAAACAACAAAACTAATCTGAATATCACATTTCCCTTTGTAATCTTTCCAGAGAGAAATTATTCAGAATCCATCTCATTTCTTGAACTATATGGAAACAGTGGTACAGTTCCAGGTGAATTCCTTTATTATCATCTCCACAAACAGGTTGCTTTCAATTAATCAAAACCAAATAACAATTCAGATGTACATCACCAAGAAAAGAGTATCATTGACTACTTTTTGGAAGAGACAAGGGTTTAAACTCCTGAAAGATACCAAATGCTTTTACAGCTTTCACTGGCAGCACAGCACCAAGGTTAATGACACAGCCTTTCTCCCCTGGCTTATTCTGAACAGCTAGATTTTTTGAAAGGAAGGAAAGAAGAGTAAAGACCATTTCATAATAATAAGGAAAGGGTAACAAAAGGCACCAAGCAAAAATAGGTAAAAAGGAAATTATGAGAGTAAGTTCATCAGAATTACAAAAAACACACCAAGGAAGGAGAATCAAAACAAATATGTGTGGGGCAATACTGTGTATTATCTGAGCAGTGGAAATGACGAGTGATGAATCAGGAAAAAAGAATACATAGAGTTCAATGTCATAATACATACAGTTCAATGTCATAAAATCATAAAATCACAGAATTATTGAAAATGCTGAGTTGGAAAGGACCCATTAGAGTTACCAAGTCCAACTCCTACAGTAAAATCTCAAAAAATAGTTACCCCCAAGCTTCCAAATTAAATAATTATTTTGGTTGCAAACCATTAGGCTTTCATATGCACTCAGTAGAATACACATATTTTGCAACTATACAAATCTGGTCTTCTATAAAACCTTGCAAAATAAACATACTTCTTCATATTTTACATGTGTAAAACTTTATTTGCTCTAAGCCAAATTAATTACTGACAATAAAGAAGCAATTAAAAATGTTCCAGATAGTTTTGCAATTGAAGAAGCCTATATTAATTTACAAAGTATCCAGAAGGAAAGTAATAAGGGTTCAGTGTCCAAGTGGTGCTTATGAGCAGAAATACATAATAATTTTGAAATGCATGAGAACAATTTAAGGGCCTTCTGAATGAAGAACCTTCCCGAGTTACTACAGCCTTGCGGTTTGACTTCACTTCTTTTCTCCTTCTTGTGTTAAACCAGAACCCAAACTAGGCTATGTAAACAAATGCACTACAGCATTCCCAAGCAGAAAGGGATACATGAGATGTCAGCAAATCACCTATATCTTTAAAAGTCAAAGTGTGTCGTTATAAGACTGAAAATTTTTCAACAGCTTAAGGTGTTCTGATCAAAGCGTCAAGCAAATAAACTGATCCAAGCCAACAAGGCCTGTTGCTCCAGTAAAATGGAAATGCTAGCTACACTTTCCCAGTCCTTGTCTCTTGTTCTTTAGAATCCTAAATATTTCCCTTGCTGCTGTTATTCAGAGCCTGGCCTCAGTATGACACAAGCACTGCATTTCTTGCCTGCATGAGGAGCAATATGTATTTTGTAAGGGTTTAAAAACAGTGATTGATCTAATTTCACTTTTACTTTTTTTTCTTTTTTTTCTTTCTAATTTTCTTCTCAAAATCACTCCTGGTTCTGGTCTAATACATATGTAATATTACAATCTGGAACATGCATTACCTGCAAGAGAAGGTAATGCAACGCAATAAAATTAAACAGTGGGACTTGTTGCATTGTAGTTGCACTTCATCCTCCAGTTCTTATCTTCCCACACAGAAATATGAAGACACAATTTAACAAGAAAAAGCCAACAATAACATAACCAACAAATCCCCAAACCAAAGTTTCTTTTGAATGCGACAGGCATATAAATCAACAAAGAGCTCTATAAATGCCCTGCTGTGAGCAGTATCAGACTCTGTGATTTTAAAACACCAGCAGTGCACAACAGTCTTCAAGTAGACATGTCAAACTTTCCAGCAATATCATGAGATTAAAATTTCACTTAAAAGAAAATTAAAGCAAGAGAAACAGATGCGATACTTTTTTAAAAAAAATCTTCGTGATCATACTTTAATAGGATAAAAACCTGTATAATTTTACTTTGCACTAACAGTATTGAGCACACACACAGATCTATGTACACACTTCATGTACTTTGCCTTGCAGAGATGTAAAGAGTCTAACACATACACACTGTTCAAAAAAGCATCAGAGAAAAAATTAATTGGTTTTAGGATACTTCATAATGCATTAGGATGAAATCAGTTTATTTGCTGTAGTTTGATAAAGCTGAGAAGGACACTTTGCATTCACATGGTGCAGTGAAGATGGTCCCTGCATCAAATTGCTCCCAGTCATGAGAGAGGAGACACTATATCCCCACAGAACAAAGGACTGCACCTTGACAACCTGCATAGGGCAAGTTGGGATGGGGGATACTGCAAAAAGAATAAAATCAGTATCGACATAAACAGCCAATACATGGGACAAAATCCAGCTGGCTTATGGAGCTGGAAAATTGCTGATATTTTTTAGCACCCTGGGACAAGGAGCAACAATCATCTGATACCTCTTGGCAGAGCACCTGCATTTGAAATAGATTTCTCTACCATCCCAAGTCCTTAAGGATCCCCAGGTCACTATTAGTTCCCTCAAATGTGAGAAAAGGAGATAGCCAGTGACATCGTGAGCAGCAGGAATTTGTGCCCGTCTTATTACTTCTGGCCATAAAATGTTGACCAAGGCATCCAGAGAGGAAGAAGGTAACAAGCTAGTGATGGAAAAGTAAGTGCGCTAGCTGGACTGAGAACAGCAGTCATTTGCCTCCAATGCTGATCTCATCAAGTCTCATTACTACATGTTGAATATGCAAATTTAGGCCTGCTAATTGGTTCCCATGGCCATACATCTTTCTTCCAAAAAAATAAAGAAAAAAGGAAAAATATTCAATAACACAAAGGAAAAAAAGGAAGCAGACTTCATGTTTGCATGGTTGTGTTAATTACAAAAGACAAAGTGACTGCCTGAAAAGCAAATTGCATGACTGAGTCTAGCAGGCAGCCCCTTTCCCCAGCACATAATACACAAAAAATGCAATTAGCACAGGCTAACCTACAGGTTGTCATAAAATTAGTTTATCCGCTGGTATAATATACTTTGATATATCCAAGCACAAAATTATTTTACTTACAGAAAAATGTTTATCTGTGAATTCACAGTGAAGCCTATTACAATTATCAATACCGGTTTTGAACAAGTCCACTCTAAATAACATTCTGTTGCATTCTAAGGTAAATAAACAAAATTTTGCAATGCTCAGTTCCCTCTGTTTTCATTATTTCAATGTATAGTTGATTAAGTTTCATGTCAGGACACGTTTCACCTCAACTGTATTGGAGATTTCCCTAACTTATAAAGTCAAGGTGCTGTTCACCAGCCTTCTGAGGTGGATGACACAATGTGAAGCCGCCAAGAAACAATTTCAGGAGAGAGACCAAGTACAACTAATTGTAGACAGATATCTATTGAATTTTAATAGGGAAAAGCAGCTGAATACGTTGCATTTTATTGTCATCATTTGCTAGAGAAGTTATGCTAGGTACATAAATAACTGCAGAAATTACTGTGCTGCTTTCCAATTCTCTCTAGCTGGTTAAACTTCGTGAATATTACTACTACCAAAGTGGAGTTACATGTTTTCTGGCCCACTGAACTACAAGCTGTTAGGAGGGAGGGAAATTAAGTGGACATTCTTTTCAAAAATAGGTAGATCTATCTCCTTTCTTTAAAGAAAGTTCAGTCCTGTCCAAGATTAATGAAAAGACGACAATAAAAATTAGATAGTTAGACAAATAGATACTGTCCGAGAGCTTAAGCACTGACATATGCTTAAAGAAGTCTGTATAGTACATGATTGACAGATACGCAGAGACATAACCTCCCAGATAATCTGTATAACTCATGCACTCTGTCCTAGTTCCTGTTTGTTTAGCTCCACTGGTATAGAGTTCCTTGTGACAGAGGCCAAAGGATCAGAGCAGTATTGACACCACCCCAGTTTCACACTGAAGTACCCTACTTACACTTTTGTCAGTCTCTTAAGAGAAACATGTCAGACAGATATACCTTATTTTTGCAGAGAACACAAGACAGCGCTATTATATTTTCCTTTGCTGCTTCTTACATGTAGCTAAGTGGAAATCATATCAAAATTGCCCAAGCTAAAGAGGGCCTTCCTGGAAACAGGCAAACTACCACCACATGGAAAGGGCCTAATGGAAGTACTGATTGATAGCTCTTTGCAAAAAGCCATAGAGCTCAGCTAAGAAAACAAAAACAAAACCAAAAACAAACAAACAAAAACCAACCAAACAAAAAACCCCAAAAAACCCAAAATATTATGCTGTTCTTAACAGAAAGGCATGGTAAAAGATCCTCTAAATTGAACTTAAAAATTAAATCTTCTAAAAAAAAAATCCACTTTTATTACTAAATTAGCAGCCAGTATACCTAGCTGTCATTTAGAAAGAAAAAAATATGCATGGTTTTATTTTTTTAACTGGACACAGTTTATCACATAGTCAATATTAAGAAATATTCTCTTACCAAAAAATACTTTTGTTTCATTCAATAGCCCATTTTATGTCATTTATCATCATAACTGTATGAGAAAGCTGGAAGCAAGTTACATTGCGTTATCATTGCAAAATGAAACATCCAAGTCTATAGAAAGCATCTCTCTTTATAAATTCCATACTGGGAACTGTGATCCCAAATCTCTAGTAACTAAATTCCTCTGCCAACATCTGTTGTGTACGCTGAAGTAATTCTACAAATCAACCTTTTTGTGTTTTGATGATTAGGTAGACGCGCACAGATCTACCAGAAACACTCATCCATCAGTTTATGCACCTTTATGGAGAAGAAAGGACAATCAAAATAAAAACTTCTTTTGCAGAGGTTTTGTAACTTGTGTCCTTGTCGCTATTAGGGTACAATGGTAGGAAAAACAGAAAACTAGAGCACAGTATGTCAACACTAAGAACTTGTAGACACATGCCTGCTCTCCACAAAATAACAGAACAATACAAGAATGTTCCTTTGAAAACACTTTTCTATTGTTACAGTGTACCTCAGAAAGACAATGGAAAGACATAATAACTAAAAAAAAAAAGGAAAGAGAAAAGAAAACTCAGTCAAATATTAACCAGCTTCTGTAATTACACCAATCTTTATGGGGCACACCACAGAGCTATTTCCGGGTCATTAAATCTCTACTTTAAATTTAACAAAAGAGTATCTCAATCACAGGCATACACTGATAAACTCCCATCCAAATAATATGAACAAGAATTAAATAGAATTTCATGCTCTGACAAGTCCCCTGACATATCCTCTATCCTCCTGAGAGATACTAATACCTCAGGGTGATTAGAGGAAAGCAAGCTTAAATTAGTAGAATGCTCTGGTTAAATTGCCATCAAATAAATGTGGATAATTTCTACTGACTTTCTGTTACTGAATAGCCATAATCAGAAAACAATCACGTTTTTGAAAGGTTAGGATTTTTTTTTTAAATATCCAAGTGACTAAATCTACCATTTAATATATCTGCATATTAATTTAATTGGTCTATTTGTCTTCTAGTGTTAGCTGAACAAAGAGGACAACCAAGACTAAAAATATTAATTAAAAGCAAATTTTTCATCTATTTCTTATGAGTTTTCCATCTTAACTTTTTGATTACAAATTGAATTGCTGAGATACAAAATACTTACTCTGAAACTGTCCTGAAGCTTTTCATTCTGTCAATTACTGTGCCACCTGTTGGAGGCAATCCTACAGATCAAATTTTCAATATGTCAGCTAGGGAAGCAAAGTTTATCCCAAAGAGCTAAAGACAACTTGAATTCCTGTAAGAATAGATTCTTAAAATCACTAAGCTGGAATTCATTTACCTAGCCATCAATTCTCACAGGGAACAGTCAGCTCACATTTTATCTACTTGGATTTTTTTTTTGTTAGACAAAGTTATCTTCTTGTTAGGAGTGGCATTTTCTGTTTGGGAGAAATTATAAACAAAGTATTTTATTAACTTTGCCCTGTAAACTACACACTCATATACAACTACTCATGTTGAAACAGGAAGGCAGGTGCCAAAATACTTCAAGAAGTTTCCATTTCTAGAAAATCTTGGAATGGGTCATACTTTATTCCTTAAACCAAATTAAGGCTGTCTTCCTGTGCTCAGGGTAACAAATGTAACATAACTTTTCCACAGCACCCAGGTACAACATCATAGGCACAACATATGCTGGTGTCTCAGTTCTCCCAGTCACAGCTTCTTTCCTCCCAAAATGTTGCCTTTGTAGACACATGGAGTTTGAGCAGTTGCTCTGTGAAGCTTAACTGTACCTTCCCAAATAAGCCTCCATTGTACTTGCAAAAATCAGCTCAACAAAATCCCTGCACTATATAAAGTCTAATTAATTTATTCAGAAAATCACCATCTAAAAGGCTGCCCCTAACCTTCAAAAGGTTTTGATTAGTATCTTCATTTATCTTAAATCATGCAAAACAGTATCAGGCGTGATAATTTTTTTTTTCCTTCAGTGCACAGCTTTAAGATGTATCTGTTCAGCCCAGCCCCAGGTTTTCAACATTGCCTCTGACCCTTCTGCAGCTCTGTCACTGATTAGAGTTGCACAACACACCCCTCCGCAATTTCAGTGTGGCTGCAGTAAGTTTAGGAGACTACAAGCATTTTCACATGGGAGGCACCTTCAATAATTAGGACCACCTTCTTTAAACATGCCTAGCAAACAAACCAAACTGTACACTGTGAATTCTTTAAACCACACACACCAAACAAAACTGAGAATCTTATGCTCCTTTCTAAAGGAAACTTTGAATGATTATTCCCTATGCCAAGTTCCCTGCAATTCTTCCATAGGTTATCATACTATAAAATTACCTTTTCTAATCTGGTACCCGACAAACTCCAGGTTATAGGGTTGATATTTAACTTTGGTGTTTAATTTTGAATTTGCGCATGGCAGAATTAGAAGCACTTCAAATTGACATCTAATATACCTGATGGAACATGGAGTTTAAAACACAATCAAGCAGCAATCACAGAATTGTATATAGGCTGGAAAAGACCTTTAAGAGCAATGAATTGAACCATAAATCCAGCACTACTAAGTCCACCATTAAACCATGTTCCTCAGGGCCACATCTACATGTCTTATAAAAACCTCCAGGGTTGGTGACCTCCCACTTCCCTGTGCACCCTGTTCCAGTGCTTGATAACACCTCACGAGAAGAATTTTTTTCCTGATATCCAATCTAAGCCTCACCTGGTGCAATTTGAGGCCATTTTCTCTTCTACTCTTACTTTCTATCTCTCAGAAGAAGAGACCCCACCTTACAACACTTCCTTTCAGGTAATTGTAAAGGGTGATAGAGTCCCCACTGAGCCTCCTTTTCTCCAGGATAAAAATCCCAGCTACCTCAGCCGCTCCTCACCTGGCCAGTGCTCCAGACCATTCCCTATCTTTGTTGCCTTTCTTTGGTTGAGAAATGCCAAGGGTTAGTAACTCACCATGATTTACAACAAAGGGAAACACTTACCTGAGGGTAAGGGTCAACTGTTGCTCCTTTGATTTTACCAGGTCACCTATTCTGAAAGTTGCACAGCCCAGGAAACTTCGCTACAAATCAAAGTAAAAAGAAAAGATAACATATTAATTCATTTTTGTTACTGCTTTTGGTCTCACACTTGAAAATCTTTCTTTGCTACCTAGAAAAATACTGTATTTCAATAAAGCAGTGTGACACTCAATCCACTAGAATTTTTTTGTCCAGCATGATTATCAGTAAACTGTTAAAAACTTTGGTTTTAGGGGCAGGAATTTTTCTCTTTTCCATTAAGAACAGTCTAACAATCTGACAAAATAATAGGTTGCAAGATGTACAGCCACAGGAAAATTTTCTTTCAATACAAGTATTTGCACTTTACATCTGTTTCTTCCTATTTTTACAACTTCTGGATTACAAGAAGTGCTAAGATTTCAGTGTTCACCAAAGTTGTTCTCGTTATGGTTTTTCCTCAAGCCGTTGGCACTACCATCCATGTATTCCAAATATCAATGTATTTGCTAGGAAGGTATTTTTAAATTGAGTTCAGCACAAGTTTATTAATAGATATGTTAGATTTCTCTAGTTCTTGGCAATGTTTTTTGCAATAAAGCAATAAGAAGGACACGAAGTTTGTTTTTTATTACACAAAACTAAGTTTACCGTTGGAATGGCAGATTAGAATTAGAATGGCAGGGTAAATTATATGCATTCTTGGATATACAAATTAAAGTAGAATCTAGCTGCTCTGAGTCAACAGAGGCTGTCTACAGAGAGCAATGTTCCCTTCAGGGAAAACAGAAAAGAATTTGTTGCTGCTGAGAAGAGTAATTTCCTCTGGCAAAAAAAACCCTTCAGCCTGCTTTCTTTCAGGAAAGCCAGCAGGATGCTGAAAGTTTGAAGGCAAACAATAAAGCTCTACACTAAGATAAGTTTTCTTTCATACACAATGTACAGTTCAAACAACAATTCTGAAATATTGGCATTGTACCCAAGCACCAATACTGGTTTGCAGTTTGGTAAACTGAGTCATGAGGCATGGCTTGTTCCCATCAGTGGCACAGGTTTAGATTTCCTAAACAGCATGTAAGTAGCAAAGGAAAAAAAGACACAATTTGAGAATCTAGAGAAGGCTGGAAAGGCTTCCAGTGGATCTGGGAAGTGATGAACAGGAAGAAAGGAAGAAAAATAACACAGCCACACAAGCAAAGAGCACAGTTAGTTTTCAGTGCAAAAATGAAAGATATTTCAACAAAGACATCCAGGGCCAACACACAGTGATGCACAGCCTTGCTGGAGTGAACACACAGATGGTTATGTCTTCCTTTAGATCAGTCAACAGGAGAGTGTTTCTGCACTAAAACTGTGGTCACATGTTTAGCCCAGATTATTTATCTTCTTCCAAGAGCATATGCTTCTTCATACTGTAAGAACACATTCCACAGCACTGTGTCCCTATGGCAGCCTTTATTCTGGCATTTCATGGCATTTGAGTGCTTGTATTCGAAACTCGACCATTTGGAAATGGGAAGAGGGGTATTTGGAATGAAACTGATATTAGGTTTGGTCACTTGGGGCTTCTTTCTGCAGCAGAATAGAACCATAAATATATTTAAGAATCCTAAGTCAGAATCTTTATGTGACCAGGGCCAAAAGACAACTACACTGGTCTCTCATAAAGTCAAAGAGCTTTGGTCATTGTACCCACTAACATCTGAGTGTCAGATCTACTTCTCCAGTGTCATGAAATTAAAGGTGAATTATTGTATTGGCTTAAAACATTCTACTTAGTTCTCTGTTTCATATTTTTATGCTTATTTAGAAGAAAAAGAAATTCTTTGCTTGACAACACAGAGCTACGTGCAAAATCAAATAAAATTTTTAATGATCCCATGACCCAAATGAAGAGAGTTAATGTTCAAGGGGTCTAATATCAAACTGGAGAATACATTTTCCATACTGATTTAGATACAAATAGTCTACCCTGGGGCCGGAACTGGCAGTCTACAAACCAATCTAACTTTGCCCACATGACTTGGAAAGGCTTGAAAAGTAGGCTTTAAAGAAAATTACTGCTGTAATGCTAATTGCAGAGTAACATTCCTTTGGAATTTTGCTAGTGTTGTAGTCACAACAATAAATCTTAAGATTCATGCCTTGAGTAGTTTGATGAATAATCTCAGTAAGCCAAAGGAAAAAGTCTCTATAATAGCTATATGAAAAGTTAAAACACATTGGTTATTTCACTAAGATTGAATTTGCTGCCAAGCTACAGATTCTTCAAACACCAGCTGAAATCTTAAAAACTATGCCAAGGAAGCCATGGTAAGGCAGAAAAGTCAACAGGCTAAAAATTTAAACCCCCAGTTATTTCACATGTTTGCAGACAGATCTTACACCTGCACCAGGTGGTCTTTGTTCTTTTATTCAGCTCTAGCAGGACCAACCTTTCCCACCCCCATCAGGTGTCCATATTATCTGGGAAGTTTAGGCCCTCTCCAATCCATAAATGACTTCCCAATACCTTTGTCAAATGTTCTGTACACCTACACATAAAAATGAATCCTCTATATGTTACCAGTTTAATAAAACAAATCAAAGGCAACTCCTGCTGCAGAATGTTTGATACCCTGCACATGAAGACCATAAGGTGACAGACCAGGCTTCTCGAGGCAATGCCATTCCAGACTCTCATCTCATCCAGATTACTTGTATGACATGAGCAAAGAGTTTACATGGTTGTGCTTGTCTCAGGATAGCTTCAGCTGAAAAAGTTTTTCAAAAATATGTGAATGGCATTACATCAATCCATCAATTACCAATCATGAGACTACCACTCCTGCCTTGATTATTTTATTCATTTAACCAAAAACTTTTGCTATTAAAAAAGCTTGTCAGCTTCTGTTGAGCAGTGAGTGTTTGTGCCTGCTGATAAGATGAAAAAAAAAAAATCAATCAATGAAAATAATTGCTTACCCCAACATCTGCTCTTGGTTCCTTGTGATCAGGTACGACACTGGCACGGACCTGAGAGAAGGGAGGGAAAAAAAGACAAGAAATCATTACATTTTCTTGTTGCTGCTTTCCAATTAGAATGAGAGAAGTGCTCACGCCTTTCTTTCCTCATACTTTTGACATTTTGAAGATAAATTTAAATGGAGCTATATATGTATATATAACAACTAGGAATTTAAGCACAATATTTGCTGGTTCCTGTGAAGAATGTCTCTTACCACTGCCTTTTTATCATTCTGAACTTTCCTGAGTCTCTAAAGGGAGAAAAGCTATGTTCAGTTGTTCCTTTCCTAAAAGGAGATTTTTTTGGCTGTAACTTGAGTGACAGAATTCTTCATCTAGAGGTGTTATCTGGAAACAAAATTTTCAGCCTCAAGTGTAAGAGCATAGTACATTGAAAAGTATTTTCTCCAAGTAAGTACTTGCCTTTGCCAGCTGATCCGCAGCAGAAATCCTGATCCTCAGTCTCAGTGTATGACCCCATCTCCTTCAGACACTTGCTAAGCATCTCTGAGGTGAGAGATGTTTGCAGGCATTCAGAGAAGGAAAGCCTCTATATTCTCCCCTACATGAGACCTCTCATTGCCCCCATGTTTTCTGCAAGGTGAAGCTGCCCCTGTACTCAACTCCTTTGATTTCACAGGAGCAAGTATGGGATAATCTGATTTCCTTTTCTGTGTTTCCCAAAATATAGTACAAGTTGGTGTGTGGGTGTGTCTTCAGTGTCTTTATATTATTTTCAAGTGGTGGTTGAGAACAGACAACTGATTAAACAGCAAAGATTAGATAGAAAATGTATAACAAAACCTCTGTGACATCCCTGATGGCCTGCCTGGGCCAAAACCAGCCCTTTGGAATAACTTGCTGTTAAAAGCAATGCACAGGGGAGAATACACTGAGCATGCACATCTGTTTGATTACCTAGCCTAAATAACAGATATTCATTCCCCAAGAACAAACTTTTGGCTTGATTTCCAAGTAAAACTCAAATTCATTTTGTAAATCTCTCTGCAAAAGCTTCATTTTTTTCCCATACCCTCAAATGTGACCCTCAATTCTTCTATTCTAGCTGCAACCTAGTACACAAAAAGAAACACTCCTTTAAAGCAAAGATAATTTAATTGTCTGTTTGTTATTCTAAATACTTGTTGTTATAAAGCACCAATATAAAGTCCACTACAAAGACTTGACAAAGCAGAACCATAGCTTTTCTCAGTCAGCTCTTGTCCCTTGATTCTCTACAGTAAGAATACTGTTTTTTCCACAAAAGTCTGAAGATAGTAAAAATTTTATAATTAATTTAGTAAGGGACAGATCACTTTAGAAATCTGTGGGAGTCCTCATTTGGGTGCAATTTTACATTTAGATTTTCCACACTAATACATTAGCAACTCCAAAGCATTTGGCGATCTACAGAAAACTAGTATAAAATGTTCAATAACAATATTTGTATTGAAAATTTACCTTTAAATGCTTCACATCATGAATGAAAATGAAATTACTGGCATTTTCTTGTTGGTGATATCTATCTTTCCCTTTTGAAGCTGAGGAAATAATTTAGAGCAGATCTGTTTCTTAAAAGAAAGATGGAATATCAAACTCAGACCAAAAATGCTGTATCATTTTAAGATGCTAAAAAGCTATTCTATGTGTTAGCCTTGAGGACATTATATCCGGCCCAACAAGAAGTGAGTTATTTATATTTTCTAACTATTATTATGGCTATTTATTCAAGAAAAATAAAATAATAATGTAAGAATTAACCTTCTTCTTCACAATTTACTTATGTATTTGTAACCTAGCAGCAGTTCAGCAAATATTTTAAAAAGTGTATGTGTTTTTGATACTTTTGATACTAAGTTGTGCTTCATAGCAAGAGAAAGTTCAAGTGTCTTTTATCCATACTGAATTCAAGGGAATTCAACATTCATTTAGAATCATGGAATATTAATTCCTTCTTTTGCAGGATAAAATATAAATTCAGGAGAACAGCTTTCCTGACCCAACACAGACTTGGAAAGGGATGTCAACACCTGAATTACCTAGAGCCTTCCATATAATAAAAGCATATTCCTGAATTTCAAATGGATTTAAAATACAGAAACAATTTCTGTTGCATTTTGCAATACTTTTTGGTGCAGGTATGTTTGTTTGTTTTCATTTGGTTTTAAACATTTTATAACCAGTAGCTGGACAACCAAATGTAACTGTCTTTGGTGGGACTGACATTAGACTGTACCTCTCTACTCCCCAAAATATATTTTGTTTGAAATGAAATGTAATATCTTGATCCAAGTATGTGCAAATATATGTAACTTTAGAAACAGTTTTATTATTTTATATTTATTAAAAGAAAAGCCACATACATGTATGTAAAAACATACATGGGTGGTACAGTCTTTCAGGTTGTCTGTTGGTCGAGTTCCTGAACAAACTCTCTGAATACTGCAGTTATTGGGATATCCTTATGGGATGTTCACACAGGCCTCATTATAAACAAAAAGTCAGCTCATAAATAAAGCATAAGAAACAAGTCAGTTCTAGTCCCAATCCACAAAATGGAAGATAAAAAATGGAGATAAATATAGAGGATTTAAAAGGTCAAATATCCTCCCAGTGCCTTTCCTGATTAAACAAACTGCCACACTTTTTAAAACCTTGTAATAAATCAACTTTTCCCCACTGGTCCCATCTAGAACAACTACAAAATATAAATTCAAACAAAGTCAGATTTTAATCCCAAACATCCACTACTTTGTTAGAATTTAAGTTTTCTCATTATTTACTCTAGATTTTCCTGCACAAAATGCAAACCTCTGAGTGGGGAGTTCATTTACAACTGGGGTAAGATCATGCTTCCCTGGAATAGCACACACTACAGCTTTACCTCCCCAGAGAGGTAAGAAGAGATCACAAAGGCACGCAAGAAAGACAGCTTATGACCTAGGCTAAATGCAAAAAGGTTTGTGACCTTTATCCATTCTTGTGATTTTGTTTGTAGAATAATATCTTTTCACAACACAGCTTGTTGTACCAGGAAGAACACCAGTGGACAACAGTGGGCACTCATTATATGCTTACTTTTCTTTAAATCTCATACAGAACAATATGCGATGAGTAATGCATTTGTCACAGACACATCTGTTAAATTTCTCTAGGCATATATGCTAAATTCAGCTTTAATGAACTGTCCATTAGCAGAAGGCAGTTTTGTATGATTAAAAGGAACATTTATTTCAGTCATTTGCAGCACTCTGAGCCACATTCTCACACACTGTCAAAGTACAGAAGATTTATTCACTATCATTACTGAATCTTTTGTGCCTGCCCTTAATTAAAGCCTTTGCATTTCAGTTGATGATCAAAGGCCGTGTTCAGAATGCATTCAAGTTTTGCGAATAATGTTAGATCCTTTCCTTGGTTACTATGGATTTATTCCATCAAATCAGCAGAGGCTTCCAGTGACTTCCCAGTACTCACTGCCATTGGCTGCTCAAATGCACTCTTCTGTCATCATTGCTATACTCTCCTGGCATCTCACAATAATTAGGTACACATATCATAAGTACACATATCAGGCAAGGCTAGGCAAGGCAAGATAAAAGACACTACTGAAAGCAGTCACTGAAAAATTTACTTGCATTCCTTCAATAATCCACCTTCAAGAAAAGCATTCCCAACTTCAGTAAAACTGAAGTCATATGGGAACACAACATGCACACACATTAACCTGGAGGTGCTCTGAGATGGTGACCATCTGCACCTTCCTGCTCCCACAGGGACAAGAACACTGGACTCTGCCAACACCACCATACAGCTCCACAAACAGCTGCAATCGTCAGTCAGCCCCATCCTCACCACCACTGCCTGCCTGCAGCAGGACTACCACCCCCCAGAATCCAGGAGTCACTATTTCTTGGAATTTTTCAGTCAAAGAAATTGCAGCTTCATGTATTTGTCCTGGGTGAGCTGAAAATGCCGAAATTGTTAGGAGGTTCTGTAACAACATCAATCAGCTTTTATAGGACAGAACCCATGCCAGTACATGCAGCAAATTATTCTTTAAAAGAAGACATTTTACATTTACCAGCTATTGATTTTCATTGTATAGACTAACAATTTGCTAAATAGTTCTGATGCAAGAATGGTGGGACAGGAGCTGGATGTTCCTCTAGCTCTAGTCCAGGGGGTTTTCCAGATGCCTTCCGTGCCTTCATTGTCACCAGAACTGATGCCTTGTGAAGGCTGACCTAGAACAGAGGCTAGACGGAGCTAAAGAATAAAGTAGGTATTTATTAAAAGGCCTCAAGGGATAAACCTTGGGCAGTACAAGAACCCAGCCAGGGCTAAACCCAAGCTGAACCCAAGATGGTCACAAAATGGACAACCGCTCATGAGGTCTCTCACTTTTAAAAGTTCTGGTCCATTAGCATATTTGGAGTTAATTGTCCAACTATAGCTTTGAGTTATGAAGTCCCATCTTTCTTCTTTTTATCTCTTCATTCTGCCATTGTTTATGCTCTTGAGCCTGAGATTTGGATCAGTTGTCCTTGGTCCTCAGCTAGAGAAGGAATTGTTTTGTTTATCTACTCTGTGAAGAGAGCTTACTATCCTCTAATATGAAGCTCAGAAGTACACACTAAAGCAGTACAGAATATGAAAAATATAAAAGCTAAAACTTGAGGCATCATTTCAATAACATATTGTAGCTAGCAAAGTAAAACACTTTCATCAATACTTCGTTGGATAAGTGCTTATTGAATGGAGGACAATAACAATACAGTAATTTCTCAACCTTTAGTGCACAATTATTTCCAACAGTCCATATAAAACAAAGAGAAAATATTTTCCCAATGGGCATGCACATGGTATTGCGGGATTTACAGTTCCAATGGAAAAGCTGATAGGCAGACAAACTAATAAATGTTAAAACTGAATTAAAGATGAAAACAAATAATGGGAATATAAGTGATATCAAATTACTGCAATGTTTTATAATAACTATATTATTTTTATTATATATTAATTAAATTTAAACTTACAAAATATTTTTATATATATATATTCCTTACTACAGATAGTAGCAAAAATATGTATGCCCCTATTACTTGCTGTATAGTAACTGACAGTTTCTTCTGTTTACTTATCTGAAAAGGTCAAACAGAATGGGAGGACTAGCTGCATCCTTTCCATAGGCAGTGTTTGAACGTGACTCTTTTACAGAGTGTGGAGTCAAGACCATTCATTTGTGCAGCACTGACACTTGTTTGCTACCTCCAGGCACACTTCTCAAGATGTAAGGATAATACATACATACTTCTCAGTCTCTAAGAATCTTAATAAACTGCTTTTCTTTCAGACATCTCTACAGCTCAGTATCTTTCTCTGTGTAGGCTGCATCTTTATGTGCTTTCTAGAGAACACATGGCGCAAGAGAAGAACAACGAGATGCCCCAAGCAAAGATTGAGGTTAACAGAATTTAACAGCTTATATAGGTATGTAACATGATGTATGAATGATGAGCAGAAAAACACAGAAGTGTTGAGTGTTTGATTAGAAATACAGTTTTGTTTGTCTGTTTTTACAGCTTGGGCATTTGATCAGAATTGCCTTAAAAAACTTCACAGTTCAAAGAGAAAAGATTACTTAGAAACTCTCTCTGTACTCAGCACACCACAAAAACATACCAACTCTGCAGCATCCACATGGAAGCTGGAACTTCAAGTGACAGAAAAGATCTACACATTATGAGTGCTTTGGGGCATGCAGCAGAGAGTCAGATCTGATCCACCAAAGCTTATTAACTCAGCATAATTGCCAGCCATAGTAGAGCTGCACCATTTTGTACTGTGCCTCAAAGCAAAATGACACCAGCCCTGTCCATACAAGCATCCAGTGTAGCTCAGGTTCCAAGCAGAGGTTACATAGCGGGGACGGGGTCCAGCTAGGCATTGATCAGAGCTTCAGCACTTGGCACTTGGTCTGCAGATCACCAAACACAACCAAGAAGCGCAAAGAGGCAAAAAACGCAGCTCCTGCTTGTGTCCTTTCCCCCACGAAGCATTAAGATCACACACATAGCTTGTTCCTCAGTACACTGCAAAAAAACCTGAAAATCACAGAGCTGAAAAACACCTCTTTGGAACACACTTGTAACTACCTCCTCATATTTAGGTCTATTCTATACCACATTTATTTACTTTCATATAGTAAATAAATAACCAATGAAGGCAAAGTCCTGAGATTGATTTATCTCTCGTAGTTATTGGAAATAAGAAAAAGCTGTCAAATCTAGCCACGTAAACCTAAATAATCTTTAATATGTTCTTAGTGTATGCAAATGAAAAAATGGAAGGAAGAAAGAATTTATTTACCTCCTTAATACAGCACATAGCATGAGCACTGAATTCAATTTTTTTAACCAGTTTGAAACAGCTTTTTTTCTACAGAGAAAGCTCTGTCATGTAAGGTAATGCAACAGATTAAAAGTGACAAAGAAAAATGGCCTCTATAAATTAGAGATAATTAACATTCAAATCTTAGCATAATGAATAATAGATGTTCTGTTACTTGTAATTAATTTGCTCTTTATTGAAACTTGGGGTACAAATACCCTGCCAGTAGCAGTTACTGTAGAACATTGCTTTTTGGGGAGGGGAAAAAGCTGTGCACTCCTGCACCCAGTTAAACCTTCTTGTGCTGCATGATGAGCTCATCATCACTCCCCTCCTGAACAGCTCTCAGTAAAACACAAACTTCGCACTGTGCCTCCAGTGTACACTTTGCACCCATGAAGGAACACCTATAGGCGATGGCTCAGGCATTGCAGGGGCTCAAGCACAGCTGTAAAGTGTATAACCATGACAGGGAAAGGACATACTCACCCACCCCAGTCCCCCACAGTGATGAGTGCTGATTGACACAGACAGCAGCACATTGCTGTTTATCAGTCAGTCTGTTGGGGTTTTTCTAAGCAGTTGGATTTTTGCAATCAATGATCACTGGTAGCAAGCTAATGAGCTACAGGCTTTTTCCACCATCTTTCAGGCTTTTTTGAACAAAGCCCAATGATGAGAAGTAGCCTTCTAAATTCTTAATAGGTACTGAATATTCTAGGCATTTGGTCAGCTATAATTTTAATAAAATATAGTATGAAAACACATTTAAGTCTGTTGCTGTTACAATCAGCCAGTAGGCCTTGCCCCCTCCCCATCATAATTTCCAAGAATGATCCCTTTAAAGTCTGTTTTATACTGGGAACAATCTGCAAAATTTGAAGAGTAAAGATACCTTTCAGAGTGCTTGCTTGTGATGCCTCCTCTTCCCAGCTTTCTTCCACTGAGAAATAAAATTCACAAAAGGCAAATTCTGGCTTCTGTCAGCAAGCTACAGAGGGAGCATTCCTAAGCTCTTCTGGTTCTTCATTTACATGGACCAGCCAATGGGGACTTGTTACTTGCTCAAATCCAAATACCTCAGGCTAGTTACTGCAATGCCACTATCCAAAAATCCCTGAGACAGACTCCACAATCCAAAAAAGGCAGCAGTTAAAGGCAGCCAAAGAAATCCAGATGTTCTGACAAATTATATCCCAAAGAATACTCACTACAGAATGATGAAGAAAATAGGAGATAGGAATATATACATAGGAGGGTTTTATCACGCCTTTTCACCCCACTTCACACACACCCAGCTGTGCACTCTGCTTCAGCAAAACATGACTATCCAGCAATCTCTCAGACTGTCTGTTTGAGCATCTTGCTCCCCTGAAGCAGCAGACTAACCCAAGTGTTCAAGAAGGAATTTCAGGGGAAAACGCCTTCCTAGAATGTAAGATTTCAGCACTGCTCACAGGGCCTAAGGCAGCTGCGTAGGAAGAGGAAAAAAAAAAATCTCATTCCCATATAAATACCAGAGAACTTGTCCAAAAAAACATACTAGAAAAGCCAAGGAAAAAAATTGTACCTCTTACCACTTATTTCAGGGGAAACTTGAGAGGATACAAGCCAAGGGTGGGAAAAAGCACATACAGTTTTCTGATGAACACCCAGGTCAACTCAGTCTCGCTTTAGTGTATGGCAGACAACATGAATTAAGGCAAGTATTACTGGATTGATGAGCTCAATGGCATCATAACATTTGCAGAACATTCTCTTCTGCCTCAAAATTTCAGCAAAATTTGAACTTTGACTGTGAATATCTGACAAAATAAATTGAAATCACTTTTTTTTTATTTACTGAATAAACAGTCTTTTTTTGAGTATGCTAAAGTCTGTATTTCATAATTTGCACCTATTACCATAAAAGTTGCATTAAGAAATTTTACTATAAATTAAACATGATGCCATTTCCACTGACGAACAAGAAACAAGATTTATATTAGCATCTTGTAGAGGTATTTCCAACACTCCCAGTTCCTTAACAGATTGCAACATCTACTCAAGTGACAAAAGGTTATTCATGTATTAAACACGAAAAAAAAAGTCTTGCTGCCTTTAACAAGTCCACACCTTTCAAGACTCTACAAAAAATATCCCTGTCTTCTGATTCACAGCAGAAACTGAAATGAAGAACTCAGAATTTAACCTGTTGGAGCAGTCACATCCCCAGTATATGAACCTCCAAAGTTCCCTTGAGAAGCTGTATTATCCCTGTGCCAACACCTGAATGCATGGGGGCCTTAAGTTCAATATTTTGAAAGAGTTATGTTTATGTGAGGTACCAAACTAATCAAATATCAGCTCTCATAGAAGCAAACAATGGTTTTAAGATCACCCCCAAAAAACACTGAAGATTTTATCCCCCACCCCACGTTTTATGGTAACTTTTTAACATAAATTTTTAGATTCTAAAGTGAACATTTTAGAGCAATTAAACTCAGCCAGTCAGTCTCAACCTTCTTAATTTCCCACTGGATGTCTCCCACAAGGAATTCCAGCAGTGGATTTTCCCTGCAGTTACTGTTACAGGCAGCTGCAGCAGTAGCATCACCAGGAAGAACTTTCGTGAAGACTTAAAGGGACTCACATTGATTCCCTACAGTCTCTGCCAGGTCTACCACCAAAGTCATCCACCTGGACATCTGTGAGACATAGAGAGAAGTAGGGAAACCTGCATATGAAAGAATATGACTAGAGCATACATTTTCTGACTAAACCCACTCCCTTGAAAATCCATCATAGGAGTATGAAAATACTGAAAGGTATTTTCAGTAAAAAGAACAATTAGCAACACACAATTGAAAAAACTTTCAGAGCATTTGTTTTAGTATTTTACTGTCACAGACACCATATAATAACACCTCCCCTTCGTTTTTTTAACTACACCTTGAAATCATTTGAATTTCCTCTTCCTCCCTTCTGACTGGAAGGTCATTCAAAAATATTATTGCAGTAATAGTTCAGAGTAATTTTGTAATCTACAGTCCTTCATTATTCATGGTGAGTTTATACTCATTTGCTCTTCCGCCAACATGATCTTTTAGATAAGTAATTATTTTCTGTTCCTCATACTGGTCTCCTGATGTATTAATAAGAAAGGAATCATATGCCCTCTTGTACTTCATTTTTGTACTTCTGTCTTTCTAACCCCAGTCACCTACAACGCGAGAGGGAACACTCCATGATGGGGACCCCTCCTGTTTCAAAGTATCCGAGAACTCTGCAAAATTATAGCTGAATTTGGTTATAAAAATGAGATTTTTAGGGGGCTTTTAAAGGCAACCTTGCTTTCAAACACTCTAGTCCCTGCCGATTTAAAAGAGCTTTTCAGTTGCCTGCTCTCTCCATCAGAATACAAATTATGGCAACGTACATGGAAGAGATTAGCAGGGGATCTCCTTCAAGAACTTTTGCAGAGTGCTGATTGTTCCACTGACAGATATGGGAATGCCATCACCTTTCAGCACCTCGTTGGGGAGGGGGACTGGGAAACAGCCAGAAAACAAGCAGAGGGAATGTCCCAGCACATTTTAGATTCCATTAAGCGGATCGCAGAAAGGGCATTCTTCGGAATGCCCTCCGAAGAACCTATTACATCTTATATTGGGATCAAACAAGCTTTCTCTGAGCCTTTTGTGGATTTTGTCGATGGAGTGAGGAATGCCGTGAAGAAGAGGGTGGAGGGAGCTGAGCTCCAGGAGCAGCTTGTCCTGGAGACTGTCTCCATGAATGCAAATGAAGCATGCAGATGAGTGATCCTGGCACTCCCCATGTCCCCTCCAGCAACACTGGACCAGCTAATCGAGGAATGTACCAGAAAAGCAATGCTGAGGACTGAAAGCAGTGGAAAAGGATGCCACCAGCCAGGAAGAACAGTAGCAGTGACATTTGCATCGCGAAAGACATTTGCACCTGGAGTTCCTCGGCCAAAATGCCGATGTTACACCTGCAGGCAAGAAAGGCACCTTTTCCAGCAATGCCCCTTTGTAGGGCAACAACCAGAGGGGGGAGGAGCAGAAAAGGAGAATGCCCCTCAACCACAAAAAAACTAGGAGCTGAGCACGGTCCCATCTCGCGCAATGATAAAAGTGGGGTGGGCAATGGGGAAGCAGCTGTCGACAACCACAGCAGCAAAGTTTACACTAATGATAAGCCTGTACCATACCTGTTAAGACTAATGACCTCTGTTTTCTTCCCTAACAAGAACTGGTACATGATTGGTGCAGTGCCTGGACTTCTCCCCACAATCCAGCTAGCAGAAACTTACGGTTGCATGAGAAAATTAGACTGCAAGTACCTCATTGTCGCGGACACAAAGCATTCTCCCATGGATATTGAAGTGTCTCCAGATGTGCAATCCCCTAACCTGGAGCACTTCAATATCATGGTGTGCTGTATCCATTCCCCCTCCTCCTGCATGAGGGACAGCTCATTGCACAGGCCATTCCAGTCCCTCGTCTTATTTGCAATGATTTGGACCTCTGTGCCTTTTACACAGAAGTGTTGGGAGAGGAGAAGCCCCTCGTGTGGTGTGGCATTCCGAACGGGGAGCAAAAGATCAACTGCAGGGGATGATGGATACAGGGGCAGACGTGACAGTCATTCCCCCACACAAATGGCTGTCACATTGGGAGTTGCAAAATGCGTGCAGCACAGTGCAAGGTGTAGGAGGGTCTCAATTGGCCGTGCAAAGCAAGAACATAGTACAAATTACGGGGCCAAATGGGCAATTGGCTTCTATATGCCCATTTGTGCTGAATTCAAAATTTACTCTCTGGGGAAGAGATGCCATGTCCCAATGGGGGGGCCAGATTAGAACTTCCAACCCCTCAGAATTTTTAGGTGTGGCCACTGAGGAGCGCCCTACCCAAAAACAGAATTGGGTCACAGAGGTTCCAGTCTGGGTAGAACAGTGGCCTCTGTCTAAGCAGAAATTAAGTGCGCTCAATCAGCTCGTAGAGGAAGAATTAGCCGAGGGGCACATTGTAGAAACCAACAGCTCGTGGAATTCCCCAGTCTTTGCTATTAAGAAGCCAGGGAAGGACAAATGGCATCTCCTCCATGACCTGAGAAAAATTAGTAATGTTATAGAGGACATGGGATCTCTTCAGCCAGGGATGCCATCTCCAACTATGCTCCCACAAAATTGGAATCTGGCTGTCATTGACATAAAAGATTGTTTCTTCCATATTCCCCTACACCCAGCTGATGCACCACGGTTTGCTTTCTTGGTTCCATCCATTAATTGAGAGGCTCCCATGAAGCCCTACCATTGGCGTGTTCTCCTGCAAGGACTGAAAGTTAGCCCTACTATCTGCCAGTGGTACGTTGCCAAAGTTCCGTCCCCTGTGCACGCTGGAGCGGGAAATGTCATGATATATCATTATATGGATGATATTCTTATTTGTGCCCCTGACAGAGACGTACTTGCAAAGACGCTAGAGGACACTGTCACTGCCTTGTCCATGGCTGGATTTGAGATCCAAAATGAAAAGGTGCAGCACCAACCACCTTGGAGGTACCTGGGCCTCGAGATCACCAACAAGTCCATTGCTCCCCAGAAGTTAACAATTCAGGATGATCCGAAGGCCTTGCGGGACCTGCAACAGCTGTGTGGGACCTTGACCTGGGTCAGGCCCTGGCTGGGGCTCACCACGGGGGAGCTGTCCCCAATCTTCAATTTATTGGTGGAGAGAGAAGAGATAGATTCCCCGAGGGCTCTGACCAAAGAGGCCAAGGCTGCGCTTGAGAAGATAACATCCACCCTAGCAGGCCGGCAAGCACACAGATGCTGGGAAGACCTGCCATTCTGCCGGATCATCATGAGAAAATTGCCACATCTTCATGGCTTGATTTTTCAGTGGGATGCGGGCCAACAGGATCCCCTCTTGATTATAGAGTGGGTGTTCCTAAGCCACCAGACATCCAAAAGCATCACTTGGCCACAAGAGCTGATGGCCCAGCTGATCACCCGAGCCAGAGCCCGCCTGTGGCTGTTGGCGGGGTGTGACTTTTCATGCATCCATCTCCCCCACATCCTCGGGGAGGCTCACAAAAGAGGCTCTTGAGCACCTGCTCCAAGAAAATGAGAATCTGCAATTCACACTTGATAGCTACCCAGGCCAAACTGTAGTTAACCATCCTGGCCACAAATTATTTAACACTGAGTTTAATCTGATCCCAAAAGAAATCCAAAGCAGAAAACCATTAAAAGCTCTGACAGTTTTCACTGATGCATCCGGAAGGTCCCACAAGTCAGTAATGACTTGGAAGGATCCTTGAATTCAGAGGTAGGAAACTGATGTCAAGATTGTAGAGGGCTCCCCTCAAGTCGCTGAGTTAGACGCAGCCATCAGGGCTTTTGAAAGATCGCGGCAACCATTTAATTTAGTTACAGATTCAGCATATTTGGCTGGTGTAGTATCCAGAGTGGAATATACAGTGCTCAAAGAGGTCTCTAACCCAGTCATTTTTGAGTTGCTCTCACGACTTGCGAAGTCAGTCTCCCACCGAGAGCATCCTTTTTATGTGATGCATGTGAGGTCACATACCAACCTCCCCGGTTTTATCACTGAGGGGAACAGTCAGGCAGATGCCCTGGCTGCACCCCTCCAGCTGGCAGGGCCACCTAACACCTTCCAGCAGGCCCGCTTAAGCCATCAGCAATTCCACCAAAATGCTCCAGGGCTGGTCCGCCAATTCCACCCGCAGCGGGACCAAGCCAAGGCGATCGTGGCCACATGCCCCCAGTGCCAACAAACAGCACTTCCATCTATAGGTTCAGGGGTGAACCCCAGAGGGCTGAAAAGCTGTGAAGTGTGGCAAACAGACGTGACTCACATAGGTGTTTTTTGGGAAGTTTGAATATGTTCATGTCTCAATAGATACCTTCTCAGGAGCAGTCTTCGCCTCAGCCCACACGGGAGAAAAGACCGCAGATGCCACCAAACATCTGATGCAGGCATTCACAACCCTAGGGGTCCCATCTACTATCAAAACAGACAACAGCCCAGCATACACTTCCAAGGTGTTTGGTGAATTCCTGCAAGAATGAGGAATCTGGCAAAAGATCGGCATACCATACTCCCTCACGGGCCAGGCTGTGATAGAGCGAACACATAAGACCTTGAAGCAAGTCGTCCACTGCCAGTGAGGAGATATCCACACGCTGTCACCCCCGATCCGGTTTTGCAAAGCGCTTTTCACCATTAACTTCTTGAATTGCACATTTGACAGACCAGAGCCACCAGTCCTGCGGCATTTCCAGCAGCCATCAGGGTGGAAAACAGAGAAGAGACCAAAAGTTTTGGTCCGAGAGCCTAATTCAAAAGGCTGTCAGCTTTAAGCACTAAAGATCTTGAAACAATACCTAATTTAATACTGTTGCAAGGACCTTAACTCCAAAGTTGTCAGCATAGACATCATCAGAGAGCCATTAATAAAATGCTCTTTATTGAAGTCCGTATCTTCTGTTTTTGAAAATTAGAGTGGAATAAAACCAACATTAATGATCTTCAGTAATCACTCCCTGCAAAAACTGCAACATGCTTGGACTTGAAAGTACACATTCAAAAATAATAGCTGAGCATTCTTTTAAAAGGAAGACCCAGCACTGATCCAAATTTTATGTGAGGCTTCAGCTCAAGAAAATGTTACGATTAACAAAGTGTGCATGACAGGTCAGATTTAAAGACTGCAGCTTAAACTTCTCCTCCTACACAGAGCTCACGGCAGAGAAAGGCAGTGATCTATGTACCACTCTCTACACCATAACTCCTCCACAAACCTTTGAGCAATCCACAATTGCAAATATCTTGAGAGGGCCAGTTTCAGGGCATGTGAAGGTCCCCCAAAATCCCAAGAATTTTCAAAGTTGTTCTGAGTTAATGATACTTCCCTCTTCCCTTTTATATGCAAGAGCCCTTGAGTGAAACCCATGAAGAACATTTTGCAAACACGAGTGACAGAATTGCAGACCTCTGCAGGAAGGTTAATTGTGTGAAATAGCAAGTTCAAAATCTAGACACTTATGGAAGTTGTTTTCTGATCTACATCCATCTCACAAAAGCCACCCATGTCTATGTAAAACAAAATAACTTTGTCCTCCAGAATGGAGGACCTAAGATGCTGGAGTCCATACTGTAATGCCCAGACATCAAGTCTCTGCTCCCCATGTCCTTTCATCTCTGTCATGGTAATTTTTGTTTCTCCCACCACAATTAAATTCAATTGTTAATTTATTTTTTTACCTAGCATTTTTGTCCTTAGCACATAGCAATTCCTTCCCATGCTGCCACAATGAAACATATCATTCCTGAAGCAGCACTTCCCTTAATTCCTCACCATGACTCACAAGAAGACACAAAACAGTATTTTCAGCCTCTGTCAGAGAGAAGTCAGACTCCACAATACTCAGAAAGCATCCATACCCTTCTTTTCTTCCAAAGTCATGTGCCAACTGAGGTGTATTTGCTCCTTAGATCTTTTTCTCCTGGAAGTGAGAATGATTTTCCCTCCATAACAATGAGCTGAACAGAGAGATCTGCAAGGCCCTGCTGAGGAAAGCTGGTATTTAACATCTCAAACTTGACAGCACTGGTATGGATCATACATCATAAGCATATTTCCAGGATTTCTGGACTCCCATGAACAGAGTGTTTTGTTTCCTGGTATGCCAAACTTCTACTCTTTTCCATTCTTTACTACTAAGAATTTAATAATGAAGTTTGCTGCAGAAGTTTCCTTTCTGTACAAGTCATTATGAAGTTTTACCACTGGTGTATGAAACAAAAGTTCAATGAATTACCCTTTTTTATATTATAGGTATAAAAAGGAAACTTTTGCAAAAAAATGCCTTCATTTAAAAAAAAAATACCATTTCCCCTTTTTAAGTTTTATTTGTGAACACAGTTGGTAGAAGCCTTTGGAAAAGGCACACTGCTGCTGAACGTACTTTTTGGTACGTGTCTCTTCCAAGTTTTTCCAGATGACAGAACCTAGTTTACTTCTAATTTCAGTTTCTACTTCAAAATACCAGTTATCCATAACAAATATTCACAGCAACTTGGTTCTTCCAAAGACAATATTAAGAAGCAGCAGCTGGAAGTGTAATCTAGTAATATTATATATTAATATATTAATCCTTCTGGGTTGCCGTGTGGATTGAAGATCATTTTATAATCACGCACTTCACTTGCCTACACACAAAACAGCTCCTCCCAGTACTATTTTATTGGGGATATCTACTATCCACAATTTAAAAAAAAATCTTCCAAAAAAAATCCTCCACAAAACAAAACAAAACACCCTCACAAACCCAAGAGAAGTATGGAAGATTATTTTTTTCCAAGCTAAAAAGTGGTCTTTGAAATGACAGAATTATTCATGTTTAAACCTTTTGTACATTTACTGTGTTGCAGATGCTAAAGATCTCTCAAGGGCAGAGCTACTATTCTTGTTCCATTTCATCAAAGACATAAGCACACTGTCATCTCAGCAAACTACACTTTCCAAGAAAGAAAATCTCCAGGCTGACTGCCATTTTGTATTGCATCTCTGCATTTTGTATTGTATATCTCTGTAAAGATAAGCACCACTGCCTAGTGAACATCATTTAAGAAAACCAAACTTTCTGAGCAGAGGCTCAGTTTGCTTCCAGAACTGCCTACATACAGAAAAGCAACAACAAAAACCACTTCCAGTTACGCAGTTCAATTGTATTAACAGCAGTATTTTTTCCTCTCCCTTTTTTTTTTCTCCCCTGAATTTCCCACATCCTATGCTGATAACAAACAGTTCCAATACATTCTTTATAAATCCTGCTCTGTTGGCAACCCATGAATCATTTGGCAAAATAATTCCTCATCCCTGCAGGGCACAGATAAAGGCTGCCCTGTGGCACCGGGCCAGTACAGTACATTCATTTGCTCGAGACACTAGGAGTCAGCATGGTTACAATGAACCCAGAAAAGGGCTTTACTCTTTTCTGTATATATCTTTTTCTTTTTTTAGTAACCAGAAATCAAACTAGGCTCTGTGCTTGACTTAGAGCAACCAGTTCATTGGTCACCAAGTTCACATCACAAAGGAAAGTAATCGCTGCTTTTCTAAACTCCCACATTCACAGCCTTTTTATATTAAGGCCTTTTCAAACTTGGTCTGCAAAGTTTCAAATTCAAAATAATCAAAGTTCACATATTTGTCTTTTGACTTTCTTTTAATACTCACCACAACACAGGCAAGCATATACCTGGGTGTTATATACCAGCATTTGTAATAGGATTCCACAGAAACTCTTTCTTGTACAAACATTTTCTGTATTGAATATATGCCACTTTCCATGAAGAGACACACACACCAGAGTACACTGATTGTTCTGTAATCTAGTCCTGACTTTCCTGCTCTTTACTTGTGCTCTCTCCACATATGAAAGAAAATTATTCACAAATGGCTTTGTGCTCCTGCAAATTTCAGTAATTCCCGTACAATAGAACATGAGAGCCTAACACCCACATTTCAAATTAAAAACAAACAAACAAACAAAAAAAACCAAACCAAGCCAAAAAAACAAAACAAAACAAACATCTCCATTTGTTTGCATATTAAAATAAGCAACACCACCACACTCAAAACAGGTGAAAACAACCTGCAGTAAATAATCCAGATGAAACCTCCAGAGGCTGACTGGCAGCAAAGTAGCACAACACAAAATATTTCAGCAAAGGTTACACCCAGTAACATTTAAATTAAAGGCAGCTCAGTAAGGTAACTAAACAAAATGCCAGCTCAAATCATGTTCCTGCTCATCACACACAGTAATATTCCATGGAACTCCCACTCCAGTGTGTCTGCTCCTGCAAAAAAGGGTTAATAAATCAAGAAGGTATGGCAAAACACTTTGGATCCCTATTCATTTCAGGCAGACAGATGAACTCTAGCTACAAAAGCATTAAAAGAAAAAATCTGTTTCTATTACCTTTATTGCTGTGTACTTACAGACCTTTGAGAAATAAAAATAAGAAAAAAAGAAATGCATTAAAGTTTCGTTACTTGGTTTAGCTGCTCAGAAACTGTTTTAAATTATGGCACTCTCGCTCCATTCTGGTCAGAACTCTGCACACAAAAGAGTTAGGAGCAAAACTAGTAACTTTGCCTTCTCCCACAGCCCAAGACCTCCAGAGATACAACAAATTACTTATGAGGAATTTAGCTGCAGAAAACAAAAACCATTCCTCTCCATGAGTGATACTTTCAAGGGGCATGAATAGTGCTGCTTCAGAACTCCTTACTGGAGTCAGAAAGTGCCTTTGGCAGTGGAATGCACACTGGTTTGGGGAAGAGGTGAAAAAATCGTCTGACCAAGAGGAAATAAGTTGTTGCACCAGGATGAAAAATAAATTCTAATGCCAGTGGTAGCCCTCTGGCACCCCAAGGAAGAAATTTAGTTTTTCTAAGAATGCAGATGTCTAATATCAGAGTAGCTATCAGTATCAGTACTGTCTAAAAGCTGGGGTAGCCTTTAACTGACAGCAAAGAACTGAAACTTTTAGTACATCCCAAACACTATGCAACAGCACATGGGGACACCCAAACCAGAGAGACAGTAGTGTATGAAAGACTCCAAGCAGTTCTAAGCTTCTCAGCATTCCTCTATTTAAAATTAGTGACAAGAAAAGTGGCAGAATTCTATCAGAAAAGAGAGCTTCCTTGCATCCAAATATTGCTAGAAAATAAAAAAGGGTACAGGGATGGAAGTAGCCTGGCATTTTTTACATTATCATCTGTTAAAAGAGAAAGTTAACTCTATAACATGCCAGGCATTTCTCTGTAAAATACTTAGGTATTTCTGTCACTTTATTGAGGCAGAAGCTCCTCTTTACCCAGTCACTATAGTAGTGCTTGCTTAGTTACCTGGCTCACTGCTCCTAGCAATGTATCCAAATATATTTAAACTCATGCACTGGGGTTAATTTTGCAAAAGAAAACATCCTCTTGCAGTGTAGAAATAAAATATTTGTGACTTGCCTGTGATAATATAGTAAGCCTAGGGCAAAAATTAAGAACAGAGTTTTTTGACTCCCATTCCACATACCACAGGATTACTTAGCCTCCTTTCTCCCTTCACAGTTGAGGGTATCCCCAAATGAACACATTTATCTATTCTAACCACTTCACTATGTTAATATCTCTTCAAAGTCCAAGACCTAATTGAAACCATCCCAAAAATCCATGTGCACCAGCCACACAGCCCAGCTGAGCAGAGCTCCATTAAAAGCCAGTCTATTCAGGGACTTCTCATCCAGCACCCTACTCAAATGATCTATCTCCTCACAGGATTTAGAAACACTGTTAGCAAAGCACAAGGGGCCTCTGAGAGCTATGAGCATCTTCTTGTTCTGAAGAACAGCTTGGGTGCTAAGGACAGAGGATAGACCAATATGAAATCATTGAAAGAGCTCTGCTTGCTTAACCACTTTTACAACCTCAGATCATCTGAATACAATAAAACTAGTTACAGCTGCAAGACTAGTTTTACTACTTGACCAGTAGTTTAAGGGTGGGCTTTTAATGACAAATTTTAAATTATTTTGAAAAACAAACTGTTGATGTAAGATGTGATGAAGCAAACTATGATTTTCTACATCGCTTTTTGAAATCTTTCTCATTCTGATTGGACAATGGCAATGTTTTCAAGGAAGATAAACACAGTATGTGTCACTCCTAGTTCAGAACTTTGGGATCTGAAAACAGGTTCCCATGTAAATTGGTGTCACTGAAAATTCTGCACTGCAGACTTTATTTCTTTTCTCCATTAAAACAAGCAGGAAACACCAAGTCAACTCCTAAAGAGTGAAAAATGTCTTATTTCCTTGCATTAATAAGTTTCTTTTTGAGGTTTCTTTTATAACGATGCTTTGGCATAACCATAACTAAATTGAGCATCTTAATTTCACTTCCCTCTCCGCCTTCCCTTAAGTCAGTACAAACATCACCATAATATCGCCATCACTGAAACTGCAACTGCACTTTACTGCTAAGGTAACACACAGGATTCTGTAGTGGTTACCATTCCAGGAACATCAGTAATTTCTGCCCTAACAGTGTCTAAGGCTATTGGCGATCATCTTCAAAGTCAGCAGAAGAAAGGAATAAGCTTAAAAGGAGACAAAAATTAATGTCAAAACTTCAGAATTTTTAGACCATAACAGAAAGGACAAAATGACTGTATTATTTTAATTAACTGTGAAATAGTTAATCCAAATAGCTCATTCACCAAGATACCTCATGGGGAAATGGATCCAGAGAGATGCTGTATGGCAGACATTTTGTAAGGAAAGCACAATTGGAAGAAAAAAAAATATTTTTAACAGGGAAAGAGTCAGTAAGTGCAATGAAAAATGTTGCAGTTACACAGATATTTTACAAACATGAATATAAATACTTCATGCTTTTTGCAAGGCAGCTTAAAACAATTAAGGGCTGCTCCTAGCTGCGTAAATGTGAATTAAAAGCAAACCCATGTCACTGAAGTAACGCCACTGCAAAACCAGGGGCTTTGGGTCTATAAAGGATAATCTAGGGAGAAAATAAAATACTCCTTTGAAACTAAACCAAATGGTAAATTTTTACTTTAACAGATAGAAAACAGTGGTATTTACATGGCTTAAAATGGCTTAACAAAACTGGGGGAGGGGGGGAACGGAATTCAATTATATTGCAATATCTAGTACATCTTGTTCAGATTAGGTGCACAATGTCAAATCATAATATAAATTAACACAATGAATTGTTGGTCTGTGTTTTCAACCCCATCTCAAGAGTTTTGTTACTTCAGTGCTGCTTCTTCCATGGAAAAAATTCTCCCACTAAGAAGGCAAAGGGGAAGACATATTCTCTTGACTTGTGTTGAAAATTCAGGAGTCCATTCTCTAAGAAGCTGAATAAAATTGACCCATTCTTGCCTTTAAATACAAGAGATCTTTTGAAAACTCCAAAACTGCAAATGAGAAATGCTTCACACCAGACTAAAATTTACTGAAAGCTTGTAAAACATATTTTCTCCATGGAAAAACAATTACTTGCTAAAGACAAGAAAATTACACAATTAATTAAGACCCTATAAAAATGTGGTTTTCTGTAGATACTGGGGTACTTTCCGAGCTTATTAAAAATTTTCTTGTCATGAAAGTTTAAAATGCTTATGCTAGAAGTATCTCAAATGTACGCGAACCAAATGTAATCTTAATAGTTGTATTATTTCAGGACAACAACCTAAGGTTAAGACTGTCTGAAGACATTCTATCACTTGGCTTTCAACAATGAAGGCAACTCTGTGTTTCAAAGAAATCTGCATTATTTCTGACATGTTATTCTAGCTCAATGTTAACACTAGAGCTGACTAAAGAATCTAAAATTGAGAAGGGGAAAAAGCTAAGACAGTTCCACAGTGACATGTTTGAGCATGTTTTGGTTTTGTTCAACTCACCTGCTGCCGTCTGGAACACACCATGCTGAGATCCAAATAGATTTAAAGTTGCAGTCAGAAACACTTTGCAAATAAACTATGGTAGGTACTAGCTCAGTGTAAAACAAAAACCAAAACAGTGAGTGATAAGGAAAGTATTTTTGAATTTAAATAATTTAATATATAATAAAAACCTCAGAATTAACCCTGCATATTAGACTCTTAAGACTAAAACCAAACCTTCATATGTCAGAAAGATCTCACAGATATCAAGGCCCTCAAATATGCTAAAGAAATAAAAACAAAAAAAACCACCCACTACTCCAGAACTTCACCAGTTACGATTCAGACTTTTGTTAGTGCACTTCTGGATCTTCCTTTTTCTCAAGTCCCGTCAGTTCAGAGTATTTCATGCCCTTTATAGTTTAACATCTCCAAGGTCAGTAGCATGACAGGGATAGTGTATGATCTAGCTCATATCTTACTATAAACTGAAAGTTATTCTAGACATTTCCAGTAATTTAAGATTTAGTGAAGATTTTGCATTCACTGACTGGATGACTATTTCTGATGGTTGTCACAATACATATATATACATACACTATATATTCTTATTAGAAAAATACATATGTTCATTAAGAGGAGATCAAGCAGACTAATTTATTTTCTTTCAATAAGACAAATGCTTGTCTAGACAAAGGAAATGCAGTAGCTCTTATCTTCTGAATGTCAACAAAGCATTTGATACAGCGCCTTTTCAAAAATTGTTACTGCGTTGGAAAGGAATTAGAGAGATTAACAGACTGGCTAATCAAGAAATGCCGAGCTGAAACAGTAAGAAGATTTCCTTGAGATTCAGTGGCAGTGATAATTTTATTTCAGGTTTCACTGAATCTACAGCAAAAGGTGTAGAAGCTTTATAATGAAATTTAAAGGCAGAATCTGTAACAAGTAAAACTGCAATGGGCTACAGAAGGAATTACACATGGAAGATATGAGTAACAGAAATTTAGACATATTAAGTACAAGGCAATACATTCAATAGCAACAACCAGCACTTTCTCTATGTGCTGGAAGCATGTTAATTCAGAAAACACAGCGGCAGAAAAAATTAAGCGTATCAGGATTAAGAAGGCTTAGTATCAGGAATCAATAACTTTGAAAAAAAATACAATTATGCTTTTCAGGTACAACAGGAAAGCTATTTCCTATTTATCAGTAATGCTGTGAAAGGTTGCCATTCACATTCAAGAAACTGGATTAAGGTTGCTGGTAAGAATGGAGAATCAAATTTAGGTAAGAAAACTGGAATAGTTGAAATTTATTTAGCATCAGAACACAACAGCTAAAAGGAGATATGACTATTTTTAAATAAATGTGATGGCGCATTAGAATCAAAGGAAAGGATGATATTTAAATCAGCGTTCCTCAGACTTTAAAACTAGGAATGTTGGAAGTTGGAGAAGGGCAACGGGCAGTCCAATGTAATGTTCTCACTTATATTTCATAGAATCATAGAGCAGCTTGAGTTGAAAGGCACCTGAAAAATATCTCGTTCCAACTGTCCCTGCCATGGGCAAGGACACTTCCCCATGTCAGTGTCTCACCGCCTTCACAAGGAAGAATTTATTCCTAATATCTAATCTAAACCTGGTGTCTTTCAGTGTGAAGCCATTCCTCCTTGTCCTATCGTTCCATGACCTTGTAAAAAGTCCCTCTCCAGCTCTTTTGTAGGCACTCCTGGAAGGTGCTATAAGGTTACCCCAGAGCCACATCTTCTGCCCAACCCCAACTCTCTCAGCCTGTCTCCATAGGAGAGGTGTTCCAGCCCTCTCATCAACTCTATGACCTCCTCTGGAATCACTCTAACAGGTCCATGTCCCCCTCCTGTGCTGAGACTGCAGAGCTGGATGCAGCACTGCAGGGGGCTCTCACCAGAGAAGAGCAGAGGGGCAGAATCCCCTCTCTCTCCTGCTGCCCACGGTGCTTTGGATGCAGCCCAGAACACATTTGGCTTTCTGGGCAGTGAGTGCTCATGGCTGGGTCATACCCAGCCTCTCCTCCACCATCCTTCTATTGACATTGCCAATGCATTTTTCTCCATTCCTCTGGCAGCAGAATCCAGGTCTCAGTTTGCTTTCACATGGAGAGGCATGCAGTACACCTGGAACCGACTGCCCCAGGGGTGGAAACACAGCCCCACCATCCGCCATGGACTGATCCAGGCTGCACTAGAAAAGGGTGAGGCTCCAGAACAGTACATCAATGACACCATTGTATGGGGGAACATGGCAGCAGCAGTGTTTGAGAAAAGAGAGAAAATCATCCAGATTCTCCTGAAAGCTGGTTTCGGCATCAAGAAGAGCAAGGTTAAGGGACCTGCTTGAGAGATCCAGTTCCTGGGAGTGAGGTGGCAGGATGGATGGCATCAGATTCCCACTGACATCATCAACAAGATTAACACAATGTCTCCATCAACCAACAAGAAACAAACACAAGCTTTCCTAGGCACCATAGGCTTTTGGAGAATGCACATTCCCAAGTACAGTCAGATTGTGAGCCCTCTCTACCTGGTCACTCGCAAGAAGAACAATTTCCACTGGGGCCCTGAACAGCAACAAGCCTTTGCCCAGATTAAGCAGGAAATCACTCATGCAGTAGCCCTTGGCCCAGTCAGGACAGGACCAGATATGAAGAACATGCTCTACTCTGCAGCTGGGAGCCATGGTCGAAGGTGCCCAATAGAACTCAAGGTCGACCACTAGGATTTTGGAGTAGAAACTACGGAAAGTCTGAAGCCAACTACACTCCAACAGAGAAGGAAATCTTGGCCGCCTATGAAGGAGTCCAAGCTGCCTCAGACGTGATTGGCACTGAAGCACAACTCCTCCTGGCAGCCCAACTATCAGTGCTGGGGTGGATGTTCAAAGCAGAGGTTCCCTCTACCCACCATGCCACCAGTGCCACAAGGAGCAAATGGATTGCCCTCATCACAGACTGCACCCGTATTGGGAGACTGAATCACCCTGGGATTTTGGAGATAATTACAAACTGGCTGAAAGGTGAAAACTTTGGTCTCACTGATGAAGAGGAACAAGTGACACGTGCTGAAGAAGCTCCACCATACAACCAACTACCAGCAGAGGAAACACACTACACTCTTTTCACTGACGGCTCCTGTCGCATCATAGGGATGAACCGGAAATAGAAAGCAGCCATATGGAGCCCCACACAACAGGTTGCACAAGCTACTGAAGGAGAAGGTGGATCAAGTCAACTTGCTGAACTCAAAGCCGTCCAACTGGCCCTGGACATTGCTGAAAGAGAAAAGTGGCCAAAGCTCTACCTCTACACTGATTCATGGATGGTAGCCAATGTTCTGTAGGGTTGGCTGGAAAAGTGAAAAAAGGCTAATTAGCAGCGTAGAGTAAAACCAATTTGGGCTGCTGATGAGTGGAAAGACATCGCTACCAGGGCAGAGAAACTATCTCTGAGAGTACATCACATAGAATCCCATGTCCTCAAGAGTAGAGCCCATGAGGAGCACTAAAACAATCAGCAAGCAGAGCAGGCTGCATATATAGAGGTGTCAAAGACAAACTTAAATTGGCAACACAAGGGAGAGTTGTTCCTAGTTCCAGGGGCTCATGATGCCTCAGATCATCAGGGCAGAGATGCCACCTATAAGCGGGCACAAGACTGAGGGGCGGATCCAACCATGGACGGTATTTCACAGGTTATTCATGACTGTGAGACATGTGCTGTGATCAAGCAAGCCAGGTGGCTGAAGCCCCTATGGTATGGTCCTTCTGGGCAGGGTTGTTCTCAATCTATTCACCACCCAGCCCATATTTTTGCTTGGGATTGCCCTGATCCATGCGTATAAAAAGACATTCTTACCACACACTCATAAAATAGATAAAAGTCAGTGTTTGAAGACTGAATAATACCAAAATAATTTAAACAATAGATCCCCTTGTGACTCAGCAAAATTACATATATTTCTCTTTCAGAAAAAGATTAATTTTCAACTTAACTGAATACTATCCTCTAAATGACCATGTCTTTGAATGTAATTGAAAAATTGCAAATTCCCTTTGGGCTGTATTCCTCTTGCATTCTTTTGGGCACTCCATGACTGCTACTATGTTTGCATTGCCCTGGGGACTATGACTGCTATTCTGGACCAGAGCAGACATACTCAGCTATGAAGCTGGCATAGTTTTTAACCATCTGGCCTGTGTACATCCAGTATTCAGTGGGACAGGTTCAAAGAACACCAAATTCCTGTCTTGTCCTGAGGTGCATAAAAGGGTATGAGCATTGCTCTGCTTAAAATAGTTACAGTATTGTTGTGCTAATTACATACATCCATATAAGCACAGGATCAGTATTTTAGCCCCCATACAACCTTCCTCATTCCTCCTTCTTACCCTATTCTCCCAAATTAGTTAAAATAAACAATAAAAAAACCCAAATAACCCTCAAACCAATAACAAAAAACCCCACAAAATTAACCCAGCCCAAGAACCTCTTCCAAACCAAACCATCCCACTTGAGCAGCTAAACTACTTTTAAAATTAATTTTAAAAATATTAGTTATTACATATATTCACATTGTCAGAATAAGAGGTGCCTGTATCAAAATCTTCACATACTTCAGCCTTACATTGTTATATATATAGCCTGAAGTAAATTTCTTCACCAAAAAATCCCCCAAGAGAATAGACATTTTGAAAGGACATGCTGACAGAGCTGAGATTTCCTAAATGCATTCTCATTGTTGTATTAAACACTCAATTTCCTTTCCAGAGGTTCTCTATAATAAAGATTTACAAGCTAAGGATCACAGACTTCATAGACTTTCTTGTGACTCCAAGAACAGGAGTAATGAAGACATATTCACATCTCAGTTTAAGAGTTTTACTGCTAAATATTTCACTAAAAAAGGATGGAGATTGAAGCAAAATTTAGTAGTCTTTTGAACTCCTTTATTTATTAAAATCCCATTTCATCACATGTAAGACAAAATTATGTTATAGCAACCATCTGTGTGTTCAAGTACAAAGAAAAGTAATCAGAATTTTACAACAACTGAGACTAGGCTTGCTCGGTTTCCCAACAGAAACGTGAGGGAAACTGCACTAGTAATATCTTGGAATTCAGTCCAAACTGTTTCAGTGGAAGGTGTTCTGCTGAATTACCACCTCATTACAGTTATGACATCTTTTCTTCTGAAAAAAGTTTATCTCAATGCTATGCTGTTGATTTGTCTATAAACCTGACAGACATGGGTTTCCAGGTTCTACATTCCTGCTCCTACCTGATTTTCACTCCCCAGAACGTTTGTCTCATTCTACAGATACCTGCTGCAATTGCATTAACGCCTGGGTTCCTTATCCCCATCCCCTTGTTTTTGGAGCATTTCAACCATGTAACTTAATTTCTTCAACTTAGTTGAGCATAATAATCACCAAGAAATCGAAAACATGACACAGACAAATCTCTTCCTCAGTCCGCCCAAAGAATGCATGAAAACCTTACTGTGTAAGAGAGCTCTCCATTTTCCCACTGAAGACAACTGTTAAGACCAGGTCTGAAGAGTGATCTGAAAGCCAGGAATGTGTTTCATCCAGACACCTGATTAATTAATTCTTGTAAAGGTGTTCTACTTTAAAGTTTATGGAGCATATTGCATATTGTGTAGGTAGGCTGACATCTGTATTCTGACAGAGATGGTCTGATGGGCACCACTCTGGAGAAGTTAGGGTCACATTTTTCAAAGGTACATGGAGTCTGAAAAAAGTGCTGGCAGATTTCTGCCTGAGGAGGTACACAGGGCTAAAAAAAAGTACCTCAAATACCTAAAAAATGGGAAATTGGATGTCTAACGATTCAAATCCATTGGCCATCCCACTGACATCTTCAGGCATGTAAGTATCTGCAGTCTGAATACCTTTATAAAATCAATCCATAAGTCTTAACATACTCTTCAGCTACAGTGGAAATTCTAACATGAAGGAAAAAAAAAGAAAATAATTAAAAACTCATGTTTCATTCTTAAAAAGCACCTTAGACAATCCAGTACCATTCCAGACCTTTCAGGTTTTTTCCAGCCCAGTATATAAGCTATGATTTCCCCAAAGGCTACAACAGCATGTAAGTAGTAACATCTAAAGTCTAAGTAGGTTATATGCATACTCTGTCTGTTAATGGAATAACTTTGTCATGTGGAATAAATCGTCTTTTTTCTTTACACTGCTGTGGTAGATCTATGCTAAAAGGTAAAAAGTAACAAATAGTGACATGCAACAGAGCCTATCACAGATTACATAAATCTAATTCTAAAGGTGAATGAAAATTATATAAGGATCAACTGTCCTGGCAGCAGGCAATTGAATGAAAAATATTTAGCGAAATTTATGCCAGAAAGTTGTTTTGTTTTTTTCAAGGATATGATATTTCAAGGATATAAAGACAAACAAGGTAGGACCATGAAACAGAAGATGCCACAAATCATAAAGCCATCAAAAAGAAACTGTTATTTTTAAGGTACCTTTCAGAAATCTGTAAGTTTGTCAGTAGAGCAAATATAGCTGACTAAAATCCTTAAGTGAAGTTTTTAGCTCTTTTGTTAAGCCTTTAGAGTTGCTGCTTCTGCACCACTGTGCTCCTTGCCCCACTGCAAGCTGCACCAGTCAAATACCAGAGGGTGCTGGGGTGGCCCTGGCAAAACAGGTTTGATTCACTATTGACCCGACTTTCCAAGTTTCTGGAACTGAAAGAAGGGAACTCCAACAGCAAGCACCAGGAGCAACACCAAAAGCTCATAGCAAATTTAACCATTTCCATGAAGATCAGTGAGGCATCTACTCTTCCTTTTTCTCTTTGCTTTTTTCAACAAATTTGTTTTCAGTTCCAAATAAGGACAGACTGATTAAGAATCCCATTATTTCTGAAAATACTGGATTCAAATACAAATTCTAGAGATGTAATTAGGTAAATTTTCATTTACATTTACTGCAAAGAAAATTTTCACTAGCAAGAAATTTTCAGAGTTAAATTACATCCAATGTTCAATTCAAACATTGTAAAAATACTAACAGCTCCTGAGAAGGAAATGCAACTTGCACTAACAAACTGCAAATATAATTTTCAGCCACAAAAGCTACTGCAATTAATATTATCTGTAAGACTGCAGGAGAATTCAATCAAACACAATGTCATCACTTATTCTTGCAGCATTTTACTTCAACACATCCTTGTTCATGGTGAGGGTTTAGTCCTGAAATGGAGGTCTGGATCCTTGTTCTCCAGCCCTGTTCTTGATTCAGACTCACCTATCTAAAGCCTCCTAGTACCTGCAGTAAGGTATTACTTCAGCTCTTTTCTTCCAGCAGTGTGTAGCATTGCTGGTTCTTAGCCAAAGCATTGTTAACTCCTGTGATAAGTACATTTAATTTAAAGTCTCTCTCTATTTCCATGCAGAAATTATATCCCACAGGACAAGAAGCTCTATTTCCCTGGCATAATGCTGCTTTTATTCTAAAAATAGGGGTTACACATGCAGATTTTTTCAGATTAACGAGGCAGTTGCTATCCTTATCTGCACAACTACTTTTTCAGGAAATAAATTTCTGTGAGTTACTATTAAGTATCAAAATATTGTGAACAGTAACACATTTACAGAACCCTCAGAAGAGAGAAGCAGGAGCACTCATTACATGTTGCAAACAACTCTGTGTTTGAAGTGATACCACCAGAGAAATACTGCAGTCACACATCACCTCCACTTCCAGACAAAGACACTAGAGAAAAGGATTTATTAACAGAACTTGTACATTTCAAGCTCTGGATCTGAAGCTAACCAAATGTAAAAATACAAGCCCTACTTCCACTTTGTTCCCTAAAAATTAAATGGTTAAGAAGAGACAGCGAACTTGATCAGCTAGATTATATATATAGATTAAGAAAGAGAAATATAGATTTAGAAAAGAGGAAAAAAAAAAAGTAGATTTAGAAAGAGAAAAACAAAACAAAACAAAAAATTAAATAAAGACACCTGATATTGTAGCCTACATTCCAGCTTTTTCCTTTAAACATCCTGAAGAAACTATACCTCTAAAAGTAGCACCTTTTCTAAGACTGCATGACTTTAAATACAGGTATACAAATTCTTCCCGCATAAATAGGAACTGCTCTATTAATATGCACCAGACCTTCAGTGCTATTCATTATTTTAGTGTAAACTGTTTTTATCTTCCATAGGACTTTGTTAATATTGACTATAGAAGCAGCACACAGAAAAAAGTCCGAGCAGTAAACAGCACACACTGCTCTTAGGTACAAACTCCAATCTTTCCACCTAGCTTAGAAAATAGCCTACCTATATTTGATCTCCTTACTAATCTGAAAACCAGGAGAAGGAGTAAGAGATTAAAAGGAAACAACTTAAGCTGCCTTCCAAAAGTGAATGTAGAAACCTTTGTGTAAATACATGCACCTTTCAGAATTTCAGGTCTGTTTCCTGCAAATGCTATCATTGCCAAGATACTAACCCATATTCCAGGCTGCAAGCAGCACTCCACCCACAGACTCCCTGCCAGCTCAAACTCCAGGAATTATGCCACGTGGAAATTTTGACTCATCCAGCCAGCTAGACCTAGAAGTTTAAAGTACCATCAGGCCAAGGATCTTACTCGAAACAGTCCTTTTTCCCCCCTATCAAACCAAACAAAACCTAATTCAAGGGAAATCAAACACACCAAGTGAACATTCTTGGAATTTTATTTCAAACATTTAAAGGCTGCTTTGTCTAATATCACCTTTTAAATTTCATGGAAGAAAATGAAAGCATTTTAGAAATATGAGCCAAACCAAATGCCCTCATTAACCACTGTGTTCTTCAGGAAAGTGAGGTGCTATTAGAGGTGAATGGCCATACAGTAACAGGAGTGGCTAACTTAAGATAAAGTGATTATCTGCTTAAAATAACTGCTAATAATAATGCCGTATTATTACATTAGTTTAATGGTAATGACAATGTTTCCTTCCTTGGAAAAGCCAGCTTAAATATTTCATTGAAAATTAAATTACTTTAATAAAGTATTGAAGGCTTTTTCTCATATTTTGCAGGGCTAATCCTGAACAAGACATTAATATATCACATAAATGAGAAACCACAAATTAAATGAAACAAATTACTTGAAATTACTATTTTAGTGTAGGCATGCACACTAGACAATTTGATATTCTCTGAACATGTTTTTAAGATATTAAGAAATACACTTGCAAAAGTCATCATATTGCACTTGCTAGTATAATATCAGCATACATTGGTTGCATTTTTCAAGGATAATGAAACATGCACTTTACTTGCAGTTGTTTCAGTTACTAATGCTTTAAGTTCCATGGTTATAGAGTATGAAATTGAATTTTTTTTCCCTAACCTCAACATCATAAAGAATTTGTTATACCCAATGTTACAATATTGGCAACTGTGGAAGCAAATGAGAATAACAGCTTCACTTAACCTCCAGTGCCTCAGGCCCAGAAAACAAGAGTGAGCAGGTATCACTACAACCACATGAACTGCAGGTATACAATGTAATTACATGAACTTCGGATTAGCAAAGCAACTGTAGGGGAACCTGTGGTCTCGTCCATTTCACCTGAGCTTTACTTACCTCACACAACACCTGAGTCTTTACAATATTAATATTTTAGCTAATTTTGTATTTTTCACTACAAACACAAAGATGTGTCATCTTATGGCTCCACAGTATTGATGGTTATCTCTCCAGTAACTCCTTCCAATGCCTTACATATATCATCACTCTTTCCAATTGCAAATATCAAAGGAATTAGTACTTGAAGCTCATTTCAGAGATCCAGCTCTAATTGAATGCAAACCAGAGACAGAATGGTGTGGGCTATTTAACTTAACATAAAGTTTGACCATATCTTCTAATCCAACCTCTTTCTCTCTTATTATGAATTTCCCTAGGACTTTCTTCCTGTCAGATCCCTACTAATTATTCCACTTGGCCAGCTGCTCCCCATCCCCCACCCATCACGTGACAAAATCAAATTTCAGCAGCCAAGGAACAGAACAGTGAAAAAGTATTTTAGTGTGGTGCGACATCTAAGAGAGCAATGATGGATCTACTTTGCTATTAGATTGGTCCTCTAGATCTCATCTAGGCCCTTAAGATTTTTCCTAGCATCTACCTTCTACTCTGCACTTTGTGTTGGGATGTTGGCCAGACGCTCACCACATTTCTCCTCCTAGGTTTCCAGGTCTGGGTATCAGTAGAGAAGGACTACAGAATGTTGCAGCAAAGCATATCTTCTCTTCAGTCCAGAGATTGCCTTAGAAGCTCATTTTCAACATAAATTTTGCTTAACTCCAGGTTAAATCCTTGTGCTCTCGCCACTTGGTGGGGAAAAGGGTAAAGGAAAACATCTACACACCCCCAAACAACACATGCTTACTTTTATTATCTCTAATTTAGAAGTCATAACAAATGTTAAAACCATCTGCAACATGTTCACTTTTCTTTACAGAATAAAGAAAATAGGCTATAGACTATAAATTAGACTTTGCTTTTTATCTGTAATAAAGTTATGCAATTTGTTGAAAATCTAATTTTTTTTTCTCCATTCTCTAGACCCTTATTAAACAAGTTGCCATCATTATATAAAAATACTTATTGTATCTGGTTTCAGACAGTGCAACCTCAGTTGCACTGTCAGTATAGAAAGTACCCAGCAACCAAGACACAAAAAAACTTGTCTTAAACAGGCAGGGTCTACAGTGCTGAATTCCCAAAGTCAGAAGCAACTGCTTCCATTTTTATTGACTATGAAGTGTGATGCTGTGCAGGTTAACTTACAGCATCTCAATAAACTGTTATGGATGACAGCCACTCACTAAAGAAGCAAAGAATTTATTGTCCATTCCATTTTTAATAATTCAAAGACATCAATAATTATGACCTAATCAAAAGAAATGTCTGAGCCATGCAGTCTCATAAGATTCACTGTGATCATGTCACAGATGCAAATACAGTAAATACAAATTTCCTGACAATTTCTCTTAAAGAGGAGATTTACAATCCAGAATATTTTATGTTACTTGAGCTAAGTGTTCAGATCATAGAAGGAATTAATTACTCTGTCTAAATAACCTGAATTTGCAGCTTTTTCCTGTGTAAAGGACTTATAGTCACTAGTAGTTCAATGAGTACATCCAATTTGTCTTAACTAAAAGTGGAAAAAAAAACCAAAAAAAAACAACCCAGGTAACTCTAGAAGCAGCTTCATCTAAGAGTTTCAGAAACATTAAACAAACAGCATGGTCTATCCCGAGCATACAGAACAGGCTGAACATCTAGTGGGGAAATCAAGCTGCAAATCTGAAAAAAAATGAACTAGCAGGAAAAGAGGTGAAACGATCCAAAACCAAGGTAAATAATGCTTTGCTTTTTCAAGTTACATAACACTCCTTCACTTCTTGCTACCGTTTCTTCAACTCCTTCAACAGATTGCTCATGGATTTTGAGGAACAATATTTTAGATGTTAAGAATGCCAGTATCCTATTCCTGTGGAGTTTAATACAACTGGAGTCAGCAGTCTTTTTGTCTTCATACTATGGCTGATTATGAGGTTTCACCTGTCTGAAAACAGACATGAAAACTTTAGGCCCTGTGGTCCCTCCTATATGAGCCTTTTCTGGGGGCCAGTGCCCAAGGAACATTAAGAAAGCAGCAGAGAAAAATCATGCTATCCTCCTAAGAGAAAATCCCCCATCCTACCAACAAATACTCTGTACAGGGCTAGTTCTAAGTCCAGACATTTATTCACCAAGACAGGATTATGTGCAAGCTGATAATGTCAAGGTTGTCGTAATAGGCAATGAAACTTTGGACATGACTCTCACAGAGTATGGTGTGTACACAGAAAAAAGTCTCTCAGGAAGTCTCTCAATTGGGTATATATGCCTATACTTTAATTTATACTAGAAGGACAGTCTTCTGTCATACTCAAGCCTGAAAGCCATTTGGACCCAGATAATTATTCAGAAAATTCCTTGTCTCACAGGAGTGATGTTATTTCAGAACAGAGTAGCAATAATTGGGGAGTAACTGTCCACAGCTTCCACATTCAGAGATAATTTCTTTATCAAGAGCCTTGCAATTACTTCTTTTTGAAAAGCTGCCAAGTTATTCCCCAGAACAGAAGCAGTGAGAATCTACAGCTATAACAAATCAAGGACCTCCATGTTTGATTTCGCTGAGGCAGCTGTGTGTCAAAATCCAAGTCTTCCAAGCATCTCAAGAACATACTAACTGCTGCCTTCTACAGGAAAAAAATCACATTTGTCCCTCATGACACAGATTTTCTGTTCAGAAGCAAACAACCCTGTCTGAAGGGTTCTCAACAGAGAAATTATTTTCTCCCAACACAAACTTACAGATTTGCATTTTAAGACAAAACATACCACTGTAGTGGTTTTGGTTCACCAATTTTGAGATTCCCTGGGCAGCGCACCAATGAGTGTGGTGGGTTTCAGTGCTGGCCAATCACCAGTACACTCACTTCCTGCTGTGAGGTAGTGTAAGGAGAAAGGCAAAGCAGGCTCAAAACTTTAAAAGGATATAAATAAAAATTTATTAACAGTAATTAAGAGAAAGAAGTAGTAAGAATCAAAACAAGCCCTTCAGAACACTTCTCCTCCCTCGACAACCATTTCTTTCCCACTGACAATGTAAAGAAACAAAACCTAAAATTTCAGTCAGTTTACCACCTCTAGAATAGTCTTTCTCCAGTTCACTTAGGGAGAGAAGTCCCGCTTGTAAATGTTATGGAGACTTCCCCACAAGAAAAAAACAGTTCTCTCATGGCTCTCAATTTTGTCACGAATAGCAGCCGCCTGGAGAGATCTGCAATAGTGAAGTTTCTCCCATCTTCCACACACTTTTCCCACAGCTGTGTCTATTATCAGCTTATGGGGTACTGTTTCAAAGATTAGCTGTTCAAAGGCAAAAGGCAAAAATTATCTATTTCTAAAATCATCTTCATCTCTGGGAACACAGGACCACTCCTTCTCTATTCCAACTTCTCATAGGATCACAGCTACTTTAACATCTGCTTACTTTGGCATGGAGGCCTTTGCTCAATATCAAGTTGAACTTTTCACCTCCCCATGGCTTTCATGTGTTACAGGGAAAAAGAGTCTTTTCCTCCATAGCTTACAAGAGGATTTCAGCTCCAAAATCAAGCCACCTCTTCATCTCTCCCATCTGGGACTTAACTTCTTCCTCACTGACCATGATGTCTTCACGTTTTTCTTTTACATGCTTGCATCTTGTTCCTTTCTCTCACTGGAGGGAGAATTGAAGCTCTGAAAGGGTTAACATCTCGCCTGGAGCCTGCAATTGGTCACCTGACTCGCCGGTAACTTGTGGCGGGAGCTGCGGCTGGAGCTGTGTCAGGATCGGCTGCATGGCTGGTCTCTGGTTTTTGCTGCATCCCATTCCAGCTGCAGGGCCACTCTGCACGGTCTGCAAGGCTGCCTCTGGTCTCAGCCGCATGATCTCGTGCAGCGGCCGCGCTGGAGGGAGTGGAGCTGGCGGCAAAATCTTAACAGCCACAGCCGGCTCTGCTTCGGCCGGGGCTCCGCAGCCTCCCCGCCCCCTGCCTGGCAGCTGCTGGGCCCGCCCCATGACAGAGCCTGCCCAGCCCGGCCTGGGATGGTGCCTGGTGAGCTTTCCAGGCCCAGTCAGGACAGGGCCCAGCGAGCTCCCCAGAAAGGAGCCCAACCCTGTGGCACTCCCTCTCTTGTCCGGCAGCCGATGGGGGGGCCGGCGGGCACCCCAGAAAAGGGGCCCGGGCCCCCAGCAGAGCCGCCCAGCCTGGCCTGGCTGAGACAGGGGCTGGGCTGGCCGTGTTACTTGTTTTGCTGGCTGGAAGAGAAAGTTCCCAGGTTTCTTTCATCTTTAACGTGTTTTTCACAGAGACGTGTCCAGCTTTCTAGTGCCTGGGAAGCTTTGTCTCACTTCCCTAAATGTCTCCCACACAAAGCCATGTCACCTACATACAACTGCTCACAATGCAGATGCTGTTGCAATGAAAGTAAATAGCTTGTAACTCTCAAGGCACTTCTAAGACATGCAGTAAAACTGCTAAAGAGTAAAGTAGGAAAAACAAAACTGAAGAGCTATGATACAATGCTGCCTCAACTGCTGCTGCCAGATTTTGATGGAAGCAGTAGAGACAAACTTCTAAGACAATTACACCTGCACAATTTTGTGCTAAATGATCCAGACTTCTACTCCACAGAGATCCAGTGATTTTCTTTCTTTCATTAAAAATACAGCAACAAATGCCCACAGTCTTACCTTAGAACCAAAAATCTGAGCAATGTAGACAACCATATGTAACAGTGAAACACATGAAGTAAGAAGACTTCAGAGACCACTGGGGTTGTCAAGTCAGATATCAAGTCAGACTAACGTAACATACACTCAAAACCTTCCTTTCATCTCACAAGAATACATACACTAGAAATGATGCAAATGTTCTACTTCTTTACTATTCCTGACATATGTATCACAACATGTCTGCTTATCAACTTGCAGACAAAATACATTTCTCTATTTCCTCTCCAGTGAGAGCCCTCTGATTTTCACTTGAAGGTGGCTCAGGCGTTTTACAGTCAAAGCTGATAGAACAATTTTTGTTAATTGTCATCTTTATTTTCTGCTCTGAATTACCTTGATACCTCTATGAGCACTGGTTATGCCTTAAATGCTGTGCCTTACTGAAATATGCTGAAGCCTGCAGGGAAAGCTGGGGTAGAAAAACCCAGTAAAATAGAAAGTCATACTGTTCCCTACTCTGAACTGAAGCAGGGAAAAAAAAAAAAGAAAAATGAAATCTTATTAAACTGGTTTGGATAGTTGTGACTTCCAGCTTTTTCATTTGACATTAGTGAGACTGTGTATACGGCAAAGGATTTAAGGATAAGACTGCAAGAATAAACATCAACAGCTGCATGGTACTCTAAAAGTATTCAACTATTCTTGTTTTAAAAATACCATGATTGTAACTAGAAGAATTTGGGGGAGGGAGGGAAGGGCAGAGGGGAAGGGAACAAAATGCACTACATTCTCATCACTGCAGAATGGTGAAAAAAAACAAACACCAAAAATAATAAATAGAAACATAACTAATGTCACTATGCCAGTGAGTCCTTGGTTCTAATCCATTATCTCACCTAAAAGTAATAAATTCAAGGTGAGGGAAGTCAGTTTACTCCTTAGTGAAAGGACATCTCAGATACCACAAAGTGCCAGAATACTACAAAGCAGCTGATGCTCTGTTGAATGCATTAACTGCTTTGCACACTGAAACCTTGGGTCCACAATTGTTGCTGTTAGTATTGTTCATTCACATTTATGCTGCTGAGATTTTGAGAGGACCACATGCACTAAATTTTGACCACGCTACAAGACTGCATTTTTCCTTTGTTCTCCTGGCTTTCTGGCCGTCACTACACAAGCTGCAAACAAATTCTTAAAGAAAGCATATACTTGAAGGCAGGGGTTTTTGCCCTCCCTTTGTGATCACACAATCCATGGTGAACAGGACAGAACAAAGAACAGATCAAACCAAAATCCTCATTTCTGGCATGAAGAAAGCCAAGCATGGATAATTTCAGCCACATGAGAATTTGGTTCTGTAAAATACTGCATAATGATTATATAAAGAGGCTTTGAGTACTGTAAAATTCAATGATACATGCATTTCTAACAACATTGGAAATCCTAAATGATTACACAAGCCTTTCATGTTTATTCATCAAATATTTAAAATACAGCATAATACAAAACATTTAACTAGTTTGCTTTGAGAGCAATTTACTATGCTCTTCCAGCAAAAATTTGCTGAAATAAAGTCTCACATTACATCCAATGCATATGTTTCTAATGTAATTTTTTAATAGAATTATTTGCTCAGCTTTAGTTTTTAAGTACGAAGTTTCAAATGTAATCATTTACTGGTACAAGCATGGTCATTACTGTAAAAGACACTTTTGTGAGGCACATGGTAGAGGAAGAAAAATCTGTTCTAACAGATTGAATTTGCTGTTTTCAATTTCACAGAATACACACCCCCCCAAAAACCTCAAAAGAAAAATCTGTTTCCAACCTCTGAGTGCCTGCTTTCATAACACAAAAGCAAGAGCAGACTTACCACTGCTGCGTACAGCTTTAATATTTTCAATCCTTATTGGATACTTTGCTCTGTTTTACATCAGTCTCTACAAAGGATGTAATATTTACCAATGTCTACAAACCCTTCAGAAGGAATAAGCAAGGAAGGAGAGGTGGTAGGTAGTCCCATGTATTACAGAGGGTTCTGACTATCTAGAGCTTAATGATGGTGACTATATGGTTAAGTGTTTACAGGAAAGGATCAGGGGGAAGGGCAACAAGACAGATAGACCACCCAACCAGGATGAAAAGGTGAACAAAATGTTTGGAGAAGTCACACTATCAGTAGTCCTCGTTCTCATGGTGAAACTTCAACTTACAGATATCTGCAGGAAATTCAACCCAGCAGAGAGGGTTGGTATTGGTAGGGGGCTGCCTTGGGCACAGTGATCACAAAATAATGAGTTTTCAAGTCTTAGAAAAGGAAAGGGAGTCAGCAGAACAGCCAGTTTGGACTTTCTGAGGGCAAGGTTTGGCCTGTTTAGGAATGTGGTTACCAGAGTCCTTTGGGTGATAGTCCTGAGGAGCAAACAGGTCCAGGAAGGATGGACATTCATCATGAAATCTTAAAGACACAAGAGCAAGCCTTTCCCCATGCCAAAAGACCTGCTGGTGGGGAAGAAGTCTGGGCTGGGTGAGCAAAGAGCTTTGGCTGGAACTCAGGGAGAAAGAGAGTTTGTGGCCCTTGGAAGAAAGGGAAAGCAATGCAGGAGGACTGCAAGGATTCCATTAGCTTATACAGGGAGAAAACTAGAAAGACCAAAGGCTACCTGGAACTTCATTTCGCATCTGCCATAAAAGACAGTAACAAATGTCTCTATAAATACATGAGCTACAAAAGGAGGGCTCAGGAGAACCTCCTCTTAAATGGATGCGGAGGTACACAGAGACAAAGGATGACGAAAAGGCTGAGGTACTTAAAATGCCTTCTTTGCCCCAGACCTTAATAGCAAGATCAGCTGTTGTCTTCTTTGCCCCAGACCTTAATAGCAAGATCAGCTGTTGTCTGGGTAGCCACATAGACTTCTGAGCTGGAAGAACTGATCATTCACCTGACAATAAATACAAAATTACCAATGAGACCAAACAAATCTTATCCTTGAAGTGACTCAAACATTTCCATGTTCCTGCATTTAACTCAAGGAAATTCTTCACCCCTGCAGTGCCTCGGCTCCCCATGAGGGCTTCAGCACCCAGTCTGCTGGCAGCACCAGTGATCCCTCCTGAGGAGCAGTTCTTCCCGTGCCTTGTCCAGGGGGTGTCAGCATCAAAGGCACCTTGAGGGAAAGCAGATCAACCCTCTGAAAGGACAGAAGCATATTCTACAACTTGAGGTCATGTTTCCACAGACAGGTTGATCCACACTGACTACAGAAACACTGTGCTGTGCTCTGTTTCATCTATTTGCTGCAGCAGACATATTTCAGAGGAAAACATCCCAGCCTTCCATACAAGGCACTTTGCCTCTTGAACACTAGAAGTCATTATTAGAAATGATAGTGCAAAAGCCACCTTGGATTTGTTTGACTGTTCTGATGTGCTCTGTGTTGGTCTAGTGAGGGGTAGAGCAATGGATATACAAGAATGATATATTTGCTAGCTTTTTAGGCAGTGCTACAGAGACTGGAACAATCATGCCTATGTTACTGACTCCTAAGCTGATTAAAACAATTCACAGGAAAATGTTATCATTTACTAATTTGTTCCTTTCTTTCTAGTTGTTCTTTCTGAACAATTTTCAAGGCAACCCTTTAAACTTTTAGAGAATACCATTGGTCTCATTGCTAGGTACTTTTACAAATCTTTTCCCAAATATCAGCTCTTAGAACAAACCTTTGCCTGATATGAGGCAGCAATAGCACTTGATTGGCAGAGTAGGTGGAAAAGGAAAAGAAAATGAAAAATTAACAAACAGTAGGTTATAATTTTCCCTGAAGATACAGCAATAGGGAGAAGTTTGCCTCAGTAAGAAAAGAAAAAAAGTAATAAAAGGGTAGGAGAAAAAGTTGTAGATAGTTTCAAAGGGAGAAAGATTTTTGCAAAGCTAAATCCTCCCACTGAATTTTCAAGGGTGAGTTGTGAAGAGCAGTAAGGCTACAAATGGACTTTAAGTCTATATCTGTAACTTTACCAGTTTTGACATTATCCTCAATTCTCTTACAGATAGACTAAGAAACCTTTTTGTACCCTCAGCCACTTAAAAAAAAATTATATCAATATAAACCTAAAGGAAAGTCAGTAGTTTGAATTTCCCTTTTTGTATCCAAGACTTAAAAAATACAGAGAAAGACTGACAATAATACCTTAGGTGGATTCAACATGCAGGTGTCCCAAAGAATCAAAAAACCTTCCTCTCCTACTAATAATAATGTTTAGTAAGAACATCTAGCTTGATGCAAAAGGAAAACTAAATCTATCATCAAGTATATATGTATGAAAAAAAAAGATTATTTTGAAGAGAAACATGAACATCTAAAGCTTTAGCGCAAGTATTTCTGTGGGTATGACTGCAGTAGTCAACAGTACTGCTCTATTACAGAGAATGAGATAATAGAAGTTTCTAATTTAAGGCAGTATTTCTCAGGCAAATCCTGCAGAGATGGCAGTGAACAAAACTGACAAATAGGAAGACTTTAGTGTTTTTTTCTTTAAACAAAGTATAGCACTTTGCTTCAGTTTTTGAAGAGAAACTGCTTTGGTATTTTTAGCATTCACAGCAGTGAGAGACTGAGTGCACTCTGGTGCAGGCAGAGAGCAGGAAGGCAATATATTTCACATTTATCTCTGCTAATGCATTTTACACGCTGCTCTGCAGCGCTCCTAATGTTCCAGCCCTTTGTCTCTTCAGCAGAGATGGCAAAGCACCAAAAACCAAACTGCATGATGGTGGTGGTGTGACAGGGATCAATGCCCACAAGGGAACATGGAACGCTGTCGCTTCAGATTTGGCTTCACATCTTAACTCAAAATGCCTCTGTCGTGATGGACAGTCCTCATTTTCCACTCACTCCATTCAGGGATACTTGCAAAATCAAGAAAGATGCAAAGCAAAACCTTTTTCAAAATTTCATTCCTAGTGAAGATGTTTAATAGAAGATTCAAACCCCAAGAGTTAAAAGACATGTAATTTATAGCCTAAGTAATCGAAAATTGCCACTTTATAACATTTGTTCCCATATCCAAAACAGAACTTCTAGCCTCACTGCTTCTAAAATTATCAAATTAATCTAATTTTATTCTCAGTGATTAAGATGAAATTTGGGAAGTAAAAAAAGAAAAACCAGACTATCAAATGTGTAATATTTTAACACTCTTTTATACATGCAGTTTCTCCTTGCTTTAAGGAGATAACATTGGGGTGGGTGTGTGTAACTTTCAGTATCACACATGAATTCAGTAGTGATATCCATCCAAAGGAGATTATCTTTGAAGGGGTAATGCAAAGGTAGAAAGTTCCCAGCAGGCACAGAAAGTTGCTCCTGCCTCTGCCTCCAGCACTTGTCCATGTGTGGATGAAAAAAGGCGGCCCAACTCACTGGGTATGAGGTTCATAACTCTTGCTGCAGGACACACATATTCCAAAAACAGAACAATGACTGCTGCCTCTCAGATTAGGCAGTAGACTCCTCACAGTGTAACATAAAATCATCAGCTTTGTATTTTCTGTGGCTCTGTCATGTGGCAGTGGTACCTGACTTGTGCTATGCAGTATTGTTCCAGAGAACGAACCCAGCTTCAGCTCTAAAACTTGCTAGATCAAACTGGGCTAACCTGCATGCCTATAAGAAAGGTTAAGAACAGCAAGCTTGTGCAAAAGTGGGACAGAGCTAATTTTTCAAGCTTATAATTCTGATGTTATTAGACAATGACAAAGAACAGGTACAGCCCCAGCATTATAACAAAATCCAACTTTATAAAATTCTAAAGACAGTTTAGCTCAAGTCAGCAAAACAAATTTGTTTATGGCAATTGAGAAGAAAAATCTTTGTGATGTAGAAACAGATGTCACTATATATTTTTCATAATATGGCACTACCCACTGATCTGTATGTGTGGCTTCACTGGATATATTTAAATGATATTTCATAAGCATTTCAACTACTTTATTCTAAGTATATCAAAGTAACCTGGGAATAAAAAACTCTTTCTTAAAAGTTTCTATTTACATGAAAACTTACAATAACTAATCACTTAGACTAGTTAAAACAAACAAAACCCTTCGTTTCATTAAATTAAAAAGCCTCAATTACAGAAAGTCTGACAAAGCCAAGATATAACTATGATCAACATCGGAGATGCGTAGGAAGTGAAAAGTGCAGTCAGAACATTCAGTGTGTGAAGCACAGTGAATTGTGATCCCAGCTGCACAGTATTTCATTATAATTAAACCATACTTCTTACATAATATAAGTTAAATGACAGGTAAGAGTGAAGTAACTAAAAGCATTCTGGTACAGGAATACTAGCATTGAAAGGTTTATTTTCAAGATTTTTTTCAAAACAGCAGGCCAAAAATAAATTCTGGTTGTTTCTCAGTGAGGAGCATCCTCTTTCACTTTAATATTATCACCTGTGTGCACAACTCAAGAAGCATTTAGTTAGTCAGTAAAAATCCAATAGTTTTGAAAATGAGAGCTAATTCTCTTGTATAGTCAGAGTCAGGTTTAACAAAACCCAAGAAAACACTTTACCCTGTGATGTACTTACTGTTCTTTCCCTGCCTTCTTGACAGTCTTCTATTTGTGGCAGTAAAATCCTGCAGAGTTTAATTAATGCACAGAATTCACTTCTCATAGTTGCAACAAGAGAAATAAGATAAATATATATATTTGTGACAAGGGATATTAGCGACTTTGAGCTTATTAACTGAGGCAAGCAGCAGTACAGCCCTGATGCTGTGGGAATTATTACTGTAACACAGTTTCTGCAAATTATCTCACAGTCAAATCCAAGGTTTATTTCTACCATAAATGCCCAATTATTTAAGCTGATGTCTGCTCTGGAGCACAGCTAGAAGAGCAGGGCATGCCCACCAGGCCTGGATTCCCCTCCACCCTAAACTGGATTACCTGTCTGTTGGGAGGAATGGTGGGACTGTATTTGGCAGCCATAATATGTGGCAGCACTTTTTGGGGAACAAGAAAGCCAGCTCTACTGTAGACCAGAGAATCAGAATTGTGACACCACAGCACTCAGAGCAGTTTTACTGCCAAAGGGATATATCCAATTTCTTGGGTTGTGAAGCAAGCATGGAGGTCTGTGCTGTTGCAGCTATGCTGGTAATGATACCAAATTATAGCTCATTTCAAATTGACTTTTATGAGCCTACAAAAACATCCGGACTTGAAAAAAAGTCACCCAAACTAATAGAAAGTGTGATAGCTTCTAATTAATTACAGGTAAGAAAGTCAAGTTTTATCATGACTTGAGATTTTAGGATGCAAGCAGAAGTCCAAATATTGCCACAAATGAAGCTGCAACCAGAGTAGCCTGAGGTCATTCACATATGCTGCAGTCACCTTGATTTAAATCTTACATCTTATTTCATTTTTTTCTTGCCTACATGCAGCTTTAGAATGGCTGAGTAGTAAAAAATGCTAAATGTATGTAAACCAGAGATGAGATTAATATTTGTCCCACAAAACGATACTACAGTACAGATCTAGAATGCTTCACATAGGAACAATATAAATGCTATGACAAAAGAGAAAGGTATTCTCTCATGATTTACAAGCTATATCAATGGGATTCCCTGTGAGAGACTCTAGTTCTGTACTACACTTGTAAGGAACAGTTAGAGAAAGTTCTTACAGGTTTGCAAAAAGCTTATCAAATGATATTAGTTCTCTAGGGTAGATCTACTCCTTCATAAGTGGCAGTAGAGAAGCCTGGAGCTAGAAAAGCAGTAGTACAGGAAAAAGTACTATGAACCCAGTTCACTTTTATCAATTACAGATAGGATGTAATTTTCCAGCATCTGTCAGTCAGAATGAAACAGGAAGGCAAGGACAAAGTCCAACTTCATTTACTCAATGCCTGTTACCTGTCTACAGGTGACAACTCTATTGAATAAACAGCAGATCCCATTTTAAGCCCCTGTCGTGTCATCCAATATCAAATTTAAAATGTATACATAGTAAAATGCATGTACATGTCACTTCCCCAGTTATTCTTAAACAGAGAAGAAATCCAGATTCTGTGCTTAAAATACTCCACACATTCCCATGAAAGAGCACAGTGACGGGACAGAAGCAACCTGTTGGTTCACAAAGGTTGAAAATTTAAACAAATAGATCAATAATTTTCTACCTGAAAAAAATAAAAGTTCTCAAAACATAGAACTTTACTTTTGTAAGCAGTTCAAAGACAGTCTCAAGCTTTAAATTATGGCTTTAATTTCCTTCTTATATAATGAACACATATATGTGTTTATATATGTGAGCTTAGTCAGGACAAAAGCTTGCACTTGCTTTAATCAAGCTGGGTGCCAACTACAGATATGTAAAGAGCAATTCAGTTAATTAAACACAGGTGTCAAGGGCCATTCTTGGTGTCTAAGAGCAAACTATCAGCTGGACTCCAGCTGCCACAGAAGAAAAACGCATCTCCCACAGGTCCTGTGATGACATCTAGCTCTATAAGGCTGTCTTAGATTACCTGGAATACATAAAATGCTACTCAAGCTCTGCATTTGGCAGTTAAATCACTCACTGACCTCCATATATCAGCTCAAGTGACTAAATTCCAAGAATAAAAATCTGACTCTGTATTCAAGAATATACAACACCAGAACCCCAAAAGATTCACCTTTAGCTGTGACACTGTAGAGCTTGAACTGCTACAAATCAATAACAGAAGCAGCGACAGAAAAGCTGCAGGTATCACCACACAAGAGATTAAAATATGAGTAGTTTACAGACTCTACTGTCATTCTGGTTTGTGCATATAAGTAAAATATTATCAGAAATATAATTCTGAAAAATTATTCACAGTGGTGCTGTCTCAGCGTATTCCATGTATTCTCTGCTCTCAGAAAGCACGCCAGAGCAATCTTTTATTTGCCAGTCAAATGCTGACTCATGTAATCAGTCAAAAAGCCAACAGCAAAGTGCCCATATTAAGTGCATGGCTCTCTGTCTCTATTCTCTAATATATCAACAACAGACAACGTAGATTTTAGGCACAAGAGAACAACAAAACCAATTTTACATCAACCCATTTCCCCGATGTGCTAATAAGAGCCAAACACAACAAGAAACTTACTCCTCAGTAAGATATGTGCAAGGAATGAAGCAAAGCACTTACCATGTCCTGGGATTTATCTTTGACATCATAGACTGTTAGTTTTATTTCAGTTTCCTCATAGATGGGGTATTCCGGTGGGAAGGTCACACCAGTCAAAAACAGTGGATCTTTTGTACCCTGTGCAACATGAGTAAACACTCAGTAAGGTAACAGCTGTACAATGTGAGGGATGTCACTATGGAGGTACAGAAACCCAAAAGGTTTCAGCTGTCTGCAGCAGAGAGATGGGAACTATTCAGTTTTATTACCCAATCAGTGAGAAAAAACAACCAACCTTAAAATTTTACCAGGAAAACTAAAAGCAAACAAGGCAAAATCCAAACAAAACCACAACTTCCTGGAAAGTTTTTTAACTGGAAAGGATATGAAGTGCTTCTGAAGCAGAGCCTAGTAACACATTTTTAAACAGCTCAACCAGTATCAGGTTCTGGAATACAACCTATAATAACCAAACCCTTTCTTACTCCCACGACATTTTTGAAAGTACCGCAATTTCATCTTAATTTAAATGAACTAAAGATTTAACTTGCACACACATACAAAAAGGAGCAATCTTCATTAAGCCACAATAATAAGTGTACAGAAATCCTATAGAGACTCTCAGTATTACATTAAAGATACTGATTTGTGGAAGGGGGATTGAAATACTCCTCTTTAGGCAGTACTGCAATAAATAACATTCCTGTGCTTTGAAGCATTATGATTACACCTAAAAGCTGTACACAGAAGTAACCATATCATAGCTAAAGATATACAACTAAAGAAACCATACAAAATGTTGTTTATAATTTCTTAATGTTTAATTATACTTAATTTCCAAAAATTAACAGGCATGTATTATTAATTTTTTCATTAAGGAAAAAAAAAAAGGATTGTGCATGACAAAGGTAATTTATCTTATGGATTAACTTTCTGTGCCTCTGCCTTCCCCTCCACCAAAGCTTGACTACAAAGCCAGGAACCTTGACAGAACAAATTCAGTAATTTATTGAGGTCTAGGACATTGCATTAGGAAATGCATCAACTTCTATTAAAAAAAATATATAGTTATCTATTCATCTTTTGCACAACATCATTCCAGACAGTCTGCAATGAAATATCCTGATCAGATACAAGATATTTGAATTAAGCAGTTTCAGGATGGTTGAGGGCTGAAACTATAATAATTTAATTAGTAGTTGGTCGAAAGTAATCACACAAAGAGCTCATGAAATATTCTCATTGTATTTAACAGTTAAAACAAGCCTCTGGTGAAATCATGTGTGTGTTTACAATGAGACTTCCCTGCTCTTAACAAATCTCTCCAGTAAGTTAATCAAGTTACACCTACATTGCACACCCTTCATTTTTTCTGAACCATTTTTGCTGTTTCTAACACCGATGCTTACAGGGCAAAGTGAGGACTAGCAAAGCAGCCTCAGATAACTTTTGTTGTAATGTATGATGCAAGTTACTAATTGTTTTCTATAAAGCCACAGACATTATGCACACACATTTCTTTCCCAAATTGTAGATGTAGGGCAATATTTTTCAAATTGTAAAAGCATCAACTGTCTAATGGAGAAAACAGAACAAGAAACAAATAGGATAACAGATCACATAATACACCTATGTTTTTCTGCATTTACAAATAGTTTCCAAACTCACTATACTCTTCATTAAGTTTTATTTTGCATTGCCTTGTCCCTTCATGAGAGCACCTATTCCCTGTTTCATTCTAAATGTATGTCTGGAGAATTGGAATATTTGCCATGCCTCTACTTGGAACAAGAGAGCTTTCATGAAAAGCCAAGTTAATTTCTGTTTATCCTGGCTAAATGCCAAGAACTACAACACACTTTGGTATGCTTTACTAGCTGCCAGAGTATGCTTGTCTTAGACCTAAGACTATGCATAACTTGTTTTATTCCTAAATCATTTTCTAAGGAAGAAATGAGCAATCCAATAATTAACATGTTAATTGAATAAGAAAGACTCTCACCTCCACGATTTCAGTGCTTGAATACCGTGTCAAAATGTGCTCTGCTGGATGCACCACTGAGACTTGGATAAACGTATTCAGCTTCCGATCACGGGTAGCAGCCACTAGATCCTTGCAGGCTGGAGACAGTGCAAAATAAAAATAAAATATTCAAAAGCAAACTCCAGGAAAATGCTGTCACAGGCGCAAGACAAAGCAGACCATGCTGTGGCTCCAGATTAAATCTCTGGAGACAAGTTGATTTAACAGAGGAAGTCCTTTGGAAGTAACCTACAGAAATAGGAAGTCACATGCCACAGAACTGAGCTGAGATCTTGTTTTCACTAAAAATACTTGCAGCTTCTGCAAAGCTCTCTGCCAGAGGCTCATCAGCTCCAGCCCACGAACGTGCATGCGCATACACTGCAATAGTAGTTAATTTTATAAAAGTACTCATTTAATTTGCCCACAAAATCTCTTTTAGCAGCCTTATTGGATCCTCTCTTTCTGACAATTTTCCCACTTACACAACCATTTCAAACACATTCTAATCCAGCTAATTGCTATCAATGGTTAAGTTGGTTTATATCGTTTGTTACTACTTGTGAACTTAGCAGAACTAGTTGTCAGGTATAAATCCACATACCTGAAAGCAGACAGCAACATAACCAATTCTTTTGTCAGAGACTGGTATATAAATGAGAATTGCATTCTGCCTATATAGCATCATTATTAAAACTCATTCTACCTAATAGAGAAATTCAGTTCTGGTTTAATAATTCATTTTTATCCTGGGCTCAGAGTCATGCAGGTGACTGAGATAATTCTTTACACTAACACACCTCATGCATTCAAAATTAAAGGGTGAAAGCACTGAATAAAAAGGAGGAGGAAATAAATAAATGCATCATCAGCTGCTCCACAGAAGGGATGCAGATTAATGGGGCATGCATGGCAAAAACCATCCACCTTCTAGTCTTCCCTAAGGAATAAACAACAGTGAACACTACAGTGGGATCTCCACAGTGCTTTCTGTGGGGTAATAAACTCCCCTGGGATCTCAGAAGCCTGAGGCAAGCAAAGAAAAGCCTATGGTTTCAGAGAGGGTAATTGTCAAGAAAGAGCTGAGGGTATTTTCTATGCGCCACTGCCTACCAGGGGCTTCCTCACATGCAGCTGACTTTGAACTTTTCAAAAGGTGAGTCAGATTATCCTCACAGCAAGCAAACTTGGTCTGATGAGAAGCCAACTCTAGAAAAGCTCTGATACATATAAAAGGCCAACTCAGCTTGTTTTATACCTTTTTTTTCCTTTGGGCTTGAACCTGCTGCTGGAGTAAATAAAAGGAAAACCAGCTGAAGCTTTTTTTACCACTCTTTTATTACAGTTAAAAGAGACAGGGAGACCTGTCTCCCTAAATCTAACCTTCAGAGATTAAAGTTTTTGCTTTAGTCCAAATTAACAATGAAATCTCCTGGTACATAGTTTCAAACTGACCCTATTATTACTTGGTGAAAAAGTGGGATAAGCATAAAGTTTGTGCATGATGAAGTCTTTACAAAACAGCTGATGTAACAGCACCAGGTTCAAATAGTGAGTTTCCAGCAAGTCGTTGCTGCTAAGACTCACTGCATTATTAAAATGACTGGATATTAGCACTACTTGACATCACCTTAAAAATCACAGTAGACTTACTGAAAAACAGTTGCCAAAGCACAAAAGGTTGGGCAGACACATTTGACTTTGTCCTCTCTAAAGCTGATCACAGAAGTAGTAGCAGATCACTGAGATTTCCAAATACAGCCAGTTCCCCCACAGAACCTGATCTGATGTCACCATATAACCCTTAAATATTGCACTCCATAATATTTTTTTTAGAATGTAGAACAGTTTCAGAGGAATGGCAAGAGAGCGCATGTTCACTATCAGAAGCTGAACAGAGAGACAGTCAAGTTTTTCACACCCACCACATAGGAAGGCTAGCCAGCTCACAAGTCAATAGAATACAACAAAAAGGAGAAAAACAAAGAGACACAGACACTTAGGAAAAATAAAATTAGACCCCTCAAAAACATTATCAGTGACTCTGGCAGGAGCTTTACAGCTGAACTCAAAAAGTACTAGTGCATGATGAATAGAGGCAAAATCCTCACAAATAATAGTTTGATCTAGTTGTGGCTTGTCTCAAATACATTATCTAAATGTGACTAATCTTTTAGCTGCCAAGAGCACAGGTTTTTATCCTATTGAGAAACCTTTAACAATAGGAAGAAGATTTGCACTAAGTGGTCACCACCTTTGTGCTATCTGAACATAGGAGACAATTTATTTCTGTGACAGTACTGCAATCCAGTCATTAGATCATTTTTCCGGTAAAAAGGTGGCTTAGCAGCATGATCTCAAATTTCATTGGCTAGAGCTGACAGAAAAATAACTCATCTGCATATCTCCAGTAGGGAGGATCAGCATAAAGAATCAGAACTCTTTGGGAGACACCAGTGCAGAAGGATAAATGAAATTAAATGAAAGCTGCATCTACTTTGATGACAGTGTTATTTATCTCTATTGTGACCCTGGACTACTGCTGTTCACAACTCACCTTTCAGTCAGAGAGGATAGTCAATAAAGTTGTCCCTGGTAAAGAACACAGAAGTTGTCAGTTTGAGCCACAGTGCTCAAAAACAGCCCAAATGAAAAGTTTAACAAAACAAAAGGACTACTTTTAAGCTGATGCCATAGAATAAAAGCTTGTTATATTCCGTTCGCAGCCTGGCAAGCTTCACGGTCCCATGCTGCATTATTGCCCTTTGAACAATTTTACTGTCAGCATCTCCAAAAGCCTTAGGTCTTCAAAGAAACAAAGTGGACAAAATAAAACATTACATAGTTAAGAAAGCAGAAGACCAGCTACATGTTATATATTTAAACATGTTTGTTAGGTATTATTAGCATACCACTCAAACAGAAACTGATGAAAACATAAGCATGAAAGGCATTCTGAGGCTGTTTCCTTAACTGCAAATGTAACACCATGAGAGCAGGTAACAACATCAATGCACTTTCGACCATAACCTATGCCCAAGCAGACCACAGGTTATGTTATTTCTCAATACTTCAGAATGTCTGAATTAATTCTGGAAAAATTAATCAACAAAACTCAGTGAAATGAAGCGCCAGCTTGTACTTACATGCTGAAAGTATATGAATCTACTCGTTGTGACTGTTGACTCAGTGTGTAAAAGCGTGAGTCATCTATTCCCCTGGTGACCCCACCTCTGTGGAGCCTATCAGTGTACAATTAATGTTTAAGGAAGAACTGTGTTGGGAATTTAATATCAACAAAGAAAAAAGTTAAGATAGCAGGAAGAAACAAATCCTCTGCTGATATTTCACTGTTCTCTATGCTGCACTCACATGATGGTTGTGCTCTTTGTCCTTCTGTGTTTGTGTGTGCATCACATAAAGAAGCAAAAGACTGGTTACTGTTTCCTCATGAGACCTTGGAGGATTTTTTGAAAATGTTGCTTCTGTATAGGAAGAGAGTACAGAGAGAAAAACTAAAAAATCCCAATTACTATATAACTATATATTAAGAAGAAAGGAAACAAACAAAACAAAATATATATTACTATATATTAAGAAGAAGGGAAACAAACAAAATAAACAAAACCCAAAATAGAAATAGCCTGGAAATTCATCATCTACCTTCCCTGAAACTGTAACACTTCTGACCAGGCACTCTGCACTCTCTGCTCCAAGCACAAAGCCTACTGGAGCAAAAAAAAAAATTAGTCTGGCAGAGAAACAGAGAGATGCAGCATTTCCCAGAAATAGAAAAGATCCAGTAGCTAGAACAAACAGCACGGACAGTGGGAATGAAAGACATCCCCAGCCCAGAGTTCAGAGTTTTTTGGGAAATGAGCCAAGGAGGATACCAAAAACTGGGAAATAGCATTGAAACTGAATAGTTTATTTTTGCTAGTGAGGAAAAAAAACAGTACATTGGTGAATGTCTTCTCATACTCTGGATTCACACAATGCATGTACTAGCCTATATGACGGTGTGCAAGGTAACTCTTCCATTAACCAGTAACAGAAACACCCTTTCCCACAGCTTCGTTCCTTCCCATATTCCAAACCAAAACAGATTCCAGGGGGCTGGCTAGGAACAGGAATTAACAACATAGTCCTGTTATATCCAGGGCATGCTATTTTGTATGCTGTCAAAACAAAAGAAAATTAATAGCATCTGATGACAAGAGGCATGGGAAAAGCCTGTGTCTCCCACACACACATATATGTGAAGGTAATGTTCAAATTTTTATTCCTTTCATTGACAATACAGCAACATTATTATCCCAAAGCAACTTAGTTTATAAACAATAATGTACAGTCTGTCTTGATAAACTAATTAAGTAAAGTGTACCTGTTCCTTAGTGAGGAAAAGGACATGTTAAAGAAGGGAATGCCACACTTTGACCTGTGCTACAAGCAGAACATTGAACAGCATACAGTTTGCTTTCTTCCACCTTGGGGGAGTATAGGGGATGATAGGGAAGTGTAAGAGAAGGATATCACCACTGCTTCTGCCTCCGCTGAAAAGGAATACCTTCAGTCAGGCACATGCAAAAGCTTAGGAATAATCCTATTTTGGAATGGACAGGAAAGCTTTGGCCGTACTTCTGAATTAAGAGTGCAAATGCAACTATGAGAGGGCTGAGAACTGAACAATGTTTGGCAAAACATGCCTGAAAGCAAATGAAATGAACATTTGATGATGGGCATTAGCACAGAGTGGTGTTAATGAGTACTCCTGCTAGTGCTCCATAATGAACCTCACTAACTGATTTATCACAAATACTACTAACTAGTTGTCCCATTCCTGTGCCAGCAGGAATGCTTCAGTTTGCTGATGGGGACAGAAAGAACAGAGAAGTTGCTGCAAATTTGCAATGTGGACTCCCAGAACAATTCACCATGCAACATTAAATGTCAAAGGACGCAGCCACAAAATTATAATGTCCATGTTATCACAAAATCAGGGCACAGTTACGTAGCCATGCAACAGATATGCATTAGGAGGGACACTCTTTAATTGTAGTGACCAAAATAGATGCTCAGACTCAGATGAACTCTCTAATGAAAAGAAACTCTGTGCAACAGAAAACTACATTTGGAGCACACATACAAATAAGTTAAGATCCACTGATTTTTACCTATGGAGACATTCAAGATCACTGTTCCTGTCTCTGGGGATGAGAGGCTTCTATAAAAATAATGTATCTGTTCTCTAGAACATACAGCTGGTTGCTAAAGTAAGGAAATGTACATACATAAAACAATTAGTATCCTCCAGGGATGTCCGTAATAAACAGCAGGAAGAAAACTCGTACCAACAATCCAAGGAGAAAGATGACAGGGAAGTCTTACCAAATGAAGCATAAAAAAAATATCTCTATGACATCTATATAAGTACAGGTTTTGAGGGAATAAACCCCTACAAACACAAAACAATATTAACAGTACTAACTGTAAATAATCTATCAGTATGCTGCCAAGAAGGACATCAGTCATTACCCACTTAATTTGACGCTAAAAGAACATGATTATTTACAAGTCATTGAAATAAAATACACATGAATGCTGCTGGGGAGAAATGCTGTATATTGATGGAGGGTAGGGATAAGCGATCATGCCCATGAGTTGATATATCAGCTGCACTCATCATCTTATTTGCAGATGAAGTGATTAATCTGGTTAGAATTACCACTGTGAAAATCAGAAGTGATCTATTTCAGAGTAAGGCCTGTGTGAGTGTTGGGAGTATAGCTGCAAAGGGGCTTTGATCCTAGCTCAGGTGGTGGAGTCTGACTGCCAGAGTGATGCTTGGATGGTCAGACAGGGAAGTTTCCTTAGCAATGCAAAGGCTTAATCTGCAACTTTCCACTGCCATTGCCAGCATTTCCTGAGCAGGGGTTTCAATTCTTCTGACATGTTAGAACAGGCCTATTTCCTCTTACAGCTTTGCTATTTAGCCTGGACAACCCCAGCTACTTAGGGGTTTAAATATGATAGATGCAAGAGGCTCAGGAAACAGGCTGACTGGATCAACACAGCTCAGAGCCATCATATCTGCACTGCAGGAGCAAATGTGTGGTTACATGTGCTAAGTATCCATCCAGTGCTATTTACATTTGTTGTACATTGATCTGTTGGCAACGTCAGATGACCTGTTCCAGCACATCCACAATCCTCCTCCAGCTTTATTTATAGTTGTTGAGAACTGAATTCCATCATCTTCATGCTCTAGACTTCAGCTACACAACAGCAACAAGAAGAGAACTTACAGCTTGGCTTAGGAAAACTCTTTAAGTATGAAACAAACTGCTTTTGATCAAGATTTTTGAACTTCTTTCATTTTGGAAAATGTGGTTGAGAATACGTATCTCTGCGTATCTCTTTCAAGTAATTACAAAATATCATTTTTCCCAAAAAGACTGCATTTCCTTACTGAGCATACTGTGACTCTAATAGCACAGAAAACTTTCTCAGAGATGCTGCAGTAGACTTGTGACAGCAAAGCAGATCCCTTGCTGTTTGCTTCAGATTATCAATTATCCTCTTTCTTTCTTTTTCTGTTCAAAACTATTCTACTCATGGCACCACCTCCTAATGATATTCAGGCTCTGATCTTCAGTTTTCTAGTGAGAGAAATGAAGAAAGAAGGGGAGCAGGGGGAGAAAGGGCTTGAAGCCTTACAAAAACTTGCAGTACATTGCTACTCCAAAATACATTTTTATCAAAATCAATTTTGATAATGCTATTACAAGGCTGCAATTTATTTTGATGTTGTTGGTATTTCAGTATACCACAAAAGGGTTTAAATCTTCATGGAAGCAGAGCTAAACACCATTTCCTTCTTCACCTTTTCCTAATATTGTCATATCAAGTATCTAATGAAGAAGTAATCTTGCTGTAATTTCTCTCAGACATTTCTCACTATCCAAAAAATAGAGTGGTTACAAGTTAAAGTACCAGATGAAGAACCAAAAGGTCTGCAAATGGTAAGCAGACTTCCATTTTTCTTTGAATTATGACCTTCTTTATACCATAAACTTATGCCATTAATCACTTCATCTCCAAATAAGATGAGTGCAGCTGTCATCTCAACAGAAAACAATTAGAACCTATAACAATTTCTTTCAGATTTTATTTAAAAATATATTCTTCTGGTTCCTAACATTTTCCATCTCTTTGGAAATAAAGTAAATGTAAAAAAATGCATCAGCAATACCACAAGAAGATGAAAAGAAACAAAAGTGCCAAGTCTCAAAGTTTTCAGTCTGACACATCTGTTTCTATTACAACAGCACACATTGCTTCCTTTGACATCAGCATTTATTCATTGCTATACCACTTGTCAAGTGTAGCATTACATGGGTTTGATCCTCAGTGTGCAATATTGACTGACTGTAGAGACAGAATTTTTCTCTAATGTGTAAAGAAAATTCAGCTGTTGCTTAGCCTGACTCCAAATCCATGTCATCATACACATCTTCACAAGATACTTCCATGCTTGGCAAGGAAAGAAGCTCCCCTCACAAAACAAAGGACAGTGGTCAAGCAACATAGTCCAGCAACTACAGCACACAAGAAGGTTCAGGAAGAGCTCTAAACAACCTGGAATCTTTTAGGATGCTTCTTTGCTGCACACCAGCTGCTCTGAGCAGCTGTAAGGGAGCTACTCTGTCTTCTGGGTAGAAGTCCAGCTACAGGAAGACTGGACTGGAGTACGGCCCCTCAGGAGGAAGTGATCTACCTGTAGCCTGGACAAGCCACTCAAACCAGCTGATGTTAACACTGACATAAGTACACCTAAGAAATGCTGCAGGTTTAGAGTTTGCGTTAAGCACTTCATGAAAAATTCTCTGGAGCTAGCTCTGTAATTAATTGTCAGTTAATTGATGTGTACCCACAGCCCTGATACCCATGAGACTCTGCTGGTGAATAAAACTGTTAATTCCTACTTTAAGTAAAAATGCTACATATTAAACGTAATTAAATGAAGATGCCAGGACAAGATGCAGTAGGGAGCTATATTAACAACAGTAACTCACAAAAGAAAAGACAGACAATAATAAAAGCAAACTATAGGTCTACTGTCTTATTGAACAGCCTTAAAATTCATCTGTGTGAGAAGAGCTGTGTTCCTTCCTTTCATTGTGCTAAGGAAGGTGACGATGTAGTTTTAACTTCATAAAGATTCAAAAAAAAACAAACCCAAAAATAAAATAATTTAAAAACCCCACCAAAACCACCTCCTCAACATACCCTAAGGGAAGACATCAGGAATGTTTGAGCCCTGTAGTATTCTCCATGTGGAGTGCTCAAAAGAGGTAAAATGTGGCCTTTAAAAAAAAAAGTAGGCAGTGTATGGTTTGCCTGTACTTTTGTAAATTTTTTATTCATTTTTAACCCCTTGCTTTGCTAGATTCCTAAATGTCAGGCTGATTCACAATTGGTTGTCATTGCAACATGACAACCATGTCAAACCAATCAGTACCAGCTCTAAGAGGCCTTTAAACTCTTCCTGGAAAGTTACATCACAAATTCCTGGCACAGAAATGTTGGAATCAGCCTTAAGTTTAACAAGTCCAATCCCTCTGCCCAAGCATGGTCAACCACAGCAGGCTGCATCCACTTGGGTGCTCATATCATCCAAGAATGAAGACTTCACAACCTCCTGAGGTCATCTGTGCCACCCTCACAGTAAAAAAAAAATCCCAACTATCCCTGTCCAGTAATTCCAAAATAAAATTTATTTCTTGTTCCTGCCTAGAAAAAATCCCAGGACTGCAAGGACCATTAGGCAGAAGCAGAGAAAACTAAGATGTCAGGCACTGAAGCAGACAATCAGGGATACTAAAAATGGCTCTTAAGCAAACTTAGTGGTACACACAATTTTGTTTTTAAGTAGATATACAGTTTAAAACTTTAATGCTACCACACTTTGCAGTTTGATGAAAAAAGCACTGTTTCTAGAAGAAACAGTGTAGTTTTAAAGGATTTATGAAGCTGTGGAGAAGACCAACATCTAAAGCTGAAAATGCTGTGCAAACACTGTATACCTTTTAATCTTGACAACAGCATAGTTAAGGAGTTAAGAAAAAAAAAAAATCTATTGCATTCTGAGTAGTTAAGATGTCAGCTTCCTGGGAGGCAGGGAAAGGTTGGAAGAAGGCAGCAGGGCCAGGACTATCATCCAAATCTCAGTTGTAGGTAATGAAGTCTTACAGAGCTTTCTAGAACAATTCTCTAATTTATTTCTCTCTATTAACATCATGTTCATTACCGAGTTCACGTTTGAGCACTTTGACCAACAACTGTGCATTCTACCCTGTTCCCTCATTTTTCTGACTGCTGCAGAATAAATTAGAGAAAAAAAGGAAATAAGTTTGTTAGTTACTCTCTTAATAACCAACACAATTTTAGTGTTATATTTTTGACTTTTGCAGTTTTCTTGTGCTGCTTTGCCAGTTCAATATCAAATACCCTTAGAAGCACAGGCTCTTGAAAACTTCACAATACTGTTCATCAAAATGCACAATATAATTTATCCCCCATAATTATTACTTTATACTTCAGCTGGGCTCATACTTCACATGAATGTAACACAGCTACATTGAAGTCAGGAACCCACAAAATATTTAGTTAGAGCTGGGATCCAAGGACTGGGATATTTTAGAGAAGCAACTAAGAAGAATAGCTTCAAAATAACCATCTAAATAAGATCTAACCTTGCACTTCAAAGTCATGGGAAAGATTTTTATCAGTTTCACTGGTTTGTTATTCAGGCCCAGTATCCAGTTTCATTCCTTTTGCTCTGCTCCTCCGCTCTACTCTGTACCCTGCACAGGCTGTCATATCCTACCTCCTAATGCTTCATGGAACTGCATGCAGAACATAGGCACTCGAAATGCCAAACAAGAGAGAGTTTTTAACTTTCTGTAACAACAAAGAAATCTTTATTTTGGCTTGTTTCTCTCTGTGTACAAATATCTGCAACAGAAAACATTCTCAATAAGGATCTAAATAGTTCTCTTCATTCAGACAAGTTTCCTAGACCCACAGAGAAATCAGTCATAGATTTATTATGTACCAGGTAAGCACAAAGCCATCCAGTCACTTAGAGGCTGTCCCTGTGGACTTGTGGTGATACAGCAGGACAGTGCACTCAGGGCCACTCTCACTGGCAAGATGTTGGCCAGAAAATCTCCTGCCATGGCAGAAAACTGCCAGGTAGGCCACGGTTCTCTCCTTCCCACCTCAGCCACTGAACTGCTGCACCTTCTCCCACTCGCTCTCTTCAGCCACTTTAACATCCTAAAGTCTGAAGGGGTATAGGATGCACATACGTTCCACACCTATGTGCGAATCTGAAGAGCCTTTGAGAAAATCAGGTTCAAATATTGAACTGGAAAGAGCGCATAGACTGGCAAGACAAACAGGAGAAAGTATGCCCAGTAGGAGGTATATTTTTGGGCAAAAGCAGGAAGAGAAAAATAATTATGAAAAAAGAGCAGCAGCATGTGCCAAAAATTACTTCTCTCTAATACAATGATCTTTAATCCTACTTTCCTATGAACTAGTTTAAAAATACCCTGAAAACACAAGTTTTCCATTTCATCAGAATAACTGAAAAATTCATGTCGCATTCACCAGAACACCTAATAATTCAGAAGCCAAGCACTATGCTTGTGAAAATACTAAAGGACAAATTAAAGTATCCACTGAGTTATTTAGTTGGTAGTTTTTTAATGCCTAAGTGAAAAAAAATTTACACGAAAGCTCAATTTTGAGAGAATTGCATTAAACCTCTACCTCTATCTATAAATTCTTAAGTAATTCTGGAGCCCTGTTCCCTACATAACTTTCAATCAGCCTTACAAATTATATTACTGATAGCTATGAGTATTTTACCTCAGAAACTATAAATAGTTCAGGCAAAGCAGCATGGAATGAGATAGTGAACCCGTGCTAAGATTGAGTTCTCATAATTAATCTGTTTCTAGAGCCCTGCACCATTGAGATACTGAGCTGGCACCCCTCTTCACAGAAAACGTAACAGTTTTCAGCATAGACACAACCTTGTCCCTGAAATTTTGAATAAAAAGAATTTTGCAAAAATGAGACAACAGTTGCAAAGTCTGTGAGAAAAACATGCCATAGACACAAATGCAGCATTTTCAGTATCAAGAAAAAAACTGATTTTACTAAAAAACCTACCAATTTTATTTATTTAAGGTTTGAAACAGAAAGGTCTTTCCTAGTCTTATCCTCCTTTTTTTTTCCTTGGACTTCTAAATGCAGCAATTTTCTAACTGACAAGATTTCAGAATTTGTACATTTCTGATAGAATTTAATAGAATTATTTAATTTAATTACTTAATTTAATTTAATAGAATTACTATCTGCTGCATCATTTGAGAGCTAAGATGATAAACCCCTGTCTTCTCAGAATGGCTAGATTCCAAAAAACCCTTTCAACTGTTAAATAGTTTTTCAAGTTCAGGTATCTACAAACTCCTCTCTAAACAGATTAGCCATAGCTACTCAAAGTTTATCTCTAGATAAGTGTTTACGTCAAAACATGTGAAAGTCGCTGTGAGAATCTTTATGCTACTAGATTTAAAAGTTTCTCTTAGTCACAGCCCTGATTAATACATATTTATATTCACAAGGTTGTCAAACACTTTCTCCTGGTAGTTCAAATACTATTTTTTTCACAAAAGGAAAGGCTTCTGGAAACGGGAAATTTCATGGAGCAGAATGGAAGAAAATTGCCTGAAACTCAGTTTGCACCTGGGTTTAATACTGATACTCAGAACATCCCCATGTTTCTTACTACTTGCATCAGCACATCAGAGATTTCTGTAAAACCATCACACTGGAATATACTCAGACAGTAATGATTTGCCCTTCATGCTGGTTCATTCTCTGCTCTGACCTACTTCAGAGCAAATAAACATCCCTGCATTTAAAGAGCTCACCGTGGGGTCTAGCTGCTACATAACACCCTGTAAATTTCTACAGAATTTTAATCTCTAACACCTACACAGAAATTGAATTTACACAAGTCAAAGCTGGTTAATGAAAATCATTAAGTATCAATGGATTCTGACAAGTAGAAAATATTTGTGTGACTGCTTCTATTAAGAATTGCTTCTTACTGACACAGAAACAAAGCAGATAACACAAAAATGAGTAATGCTACACTAGATGTAATGGGTTTTGAGCAACAAAAAAAACATTTATGGACTACATAAAAATACGTATCCATATAACTCTCTATATAGATAATTCCATGAAGAACTCTATTTAACTGTAAAATACATAGTATTATAAACAGAATTTTCAGTTTCTCTTAATATGCAAAAAGCAGAGAGAACACTAACTGTACATCTTCCCTAGTTTCATGTTTGGAATTTTTGAGTCCTTGCATATTATGCCCTACAATTAGAACGGATTAATATTTAAGGACAGTGACAACATCCTGCTTCTCTAGCTGCAAGGCAAATGAAGACAATCCCTGCCCTAAAGGGATTGAAGGATAGACTTCTAGAATTACTATGCCTACAGGTACAGATTTAAAATCCAGCCAATTTTAAATCCAGCCTAATTCTCTAGGACTCAAACCCACTTAAGCTGGAAAAAGCCAAACAAGTATATGAACTTTTGAAAAGGATTCTGGTTCTGAGCTTTTTGAAGTATGTGTCCATGCCACACACACATCTCACCCCACACACCTCATTTCTTGGATTTGTTTGTCCAACATTACCAAGTCTTAATGGTAGTGTATAGACAGTTTTGGCCTTTTTGTCTGACAGAGTACACAACACACAGAACTCAGGAGTGATGCTTTAAAGAGGTGCGCAATGATGAAGGAGCAGTGCTTCAGAAAGCTGCCTATTTAAAACCCCAAACAGTTAGGCTCAGTGTGGCAAGGGCTGTCACAGAATCCCAAAAGCCTTCTTTAAAGTGAGAAAAGTACTGTGGGAGGAGAGGTGAATAAAAAAATGATTTGGGGTCTTGGCAAATCTGTTCTCAAATAACTTTTCAGCAACGTTCACACAATGTCTGCATACAACAAAGAAAGCTTACTGTGAATCCAAGAGAATGCAGGAGCACAGCAAGAAGAGCTGACTCTCCTCAGGGGTCACTAATGCAATATCACTCATCAATTTTCTGGATTTGCATTATCCATCATCGAACACTGCCAAGAGAGGTGACAGCATGATGTGAAAGATGACAGGCATTCACTATGTTAGAACCTTTTTGGAAGACTGTTTCACTTGTTGCTTTATCTGCACTGAAACCAACTGCAAGTTAGCTCAAGTTTTCCTGCAGAAGTGGGGAAAGAAGAAATTCCTGCAGGAGTTACTGTAAAAACATTACAAGTCATAAGTCAAAACATGCCAACACAGTCTCAGACTGGGCTTGAATTGATATCTCTTTAGGATTCCTTTAAGTCAAAAAGGGACTCATCCTAGCAACACGGAGTTACAAAGAATAAACTGCATTTAAGGCATCTTTCACTGCAGTGGAAAAGTCTCAAAGCAGACAGAAGTCAAATAAGTAGCTCCCAGAGGAAAACAAGAGCATTCTTTCCAATCATGTGGTAGCTTTTCTATACCCTGAATATTTTCTGTTCAATTTAAATTCTCTTTTATTTACTATTTGTTGTTGTGATGTAACAGTATCTAATATACAAGAGTAAAACTAAGAAAAAAAAAACAAACCTGACTAGCTGGTTTGGTGGAAGATGGAATTTGTGTGGGACCAGAACAAACTCAAGTAAAATTCAGAAAACTATTACAACAACAAAGAGCAAAATGAACAAATAAAATAAAATTTAAAACTCAAAAACACAGCTTCATATTTTTGCTGCTATTTTTTCTATCACAGCCAACACAACTTTTTTTGAGGGACAAATATGCCTCAGCAATAAGTGACACTGTGAGTTTGATTCAGAGAGAAATGATCACTTTTTAGATTTACTCAAAAGTGTGATGATGACTCTTTTTACAACTTTATTTGGCTAACACAACAAAGCATCATTTATTCACCAACTCGTAACTTGATGAAGCAGAAGGATAACCAAGTGGGCAAATGCTTTCCAGAGTATTATAGACATAGGATGTTGCAAGGTAACTATCACAACAAAATACAAAAACCTAGGAAGAATTTTAATATCATTATTTCAAAATTTAGTTATCAGAACTTGAAACACTGAACAGCAGTATTTAGATTTAATGTCTCTAAATACAACTCTTGTATTAGGCAGCACTCAAATATTATTTAAAAGCTATATTTTGTTTTAGTTACTGAAGTTCCACTTCTAAATGAAATTTATGGACAAACAAATTACAAGAGACTTAAACTACAATTATGAGATGCTACAATTTTTTAAATATATTTAAACACATTTGTATATCAACTGATATAAGCAAATGCCTATTACTGCATTTATATGCAATTGCATATATATGTGTAAGTATGCTACTTAACTAATATAATTATATTGATTATATAATGAATATGAAGAGAATTACAGGCATAAGCAATTCTTTCAGGGCTATTGATCACCTTTATGCATCATTAACTGTTAGATTTGCCTTCCAAATTCTAAATGCCAAATACCAGCCTAATCAAGCTGAAATGTCTCGGCAGAGCCCTAAGATTTGGTTATCCAAGCCAGGTACACATTATACCTACGGCGCTCGCTGCAGCAAATTCCTCTCTCATCCTTGGTTACCACGCTTTGGCTCATCTGAGAGACAGATCTTGGAAGCCCTTGATTAGCTGAAGCGAATGCCAAGTCTTTAATTAGACAAAATCCCTCAAAGGATGGTGTCAGTCAAGCAGTGTCCTCAGCCTGCCAGCGGCAGTGGTGCTCCCCAGACGCACAGGCCAGGCTGCAGAGTCCCTTCCAGCCCTGCCAGTAACGAGGTCAAGAGCACAGGGGGATCTCCACTGGCTGCCCTTGAGAGGGGAATTTTAACTGGTTGGGCCATGCATCAGGCACATCCTTCCCAGCTAAATTGTTCCTGTGTCACTCATCAGCAGGAGGTGTCTGCTGTACATTTGTACAATCCAACAGCACAGTGCTGCTGACTGGGGTTGCTGGAGCTAGGAAATGTTGGCACAAGAATGTTGACATTCCAGTAAGAAGGATAACTGCTAAGAATTTCATTGACTGTTCAGTCACTAAAGGTGGATTCTCCTAATGCAAATGTGTTATGCTTAAATCTTTAGTACTATTTAAGGATCAAGACACTAAGAATCACCTTTATACAATTGCCTGTGTTGCCAAATATCCCTGACTTATGATTCTGGGCAGGAGCATCAGCCAAAATCAAGAGGCTTATGCTGCTACTCCTATTTGTTACCTGGGCAGCAGCAGGATCCAGTGTATAAGATCCCTCACAGGGCTGCAATGACTCAATCAATAATACTGCAGAACAAACCACAGAACATAGATGCCTACTAGAAACAGCCCAATGCAAAACACAAATACTGACACTGAGTGAACAGAGATCTATCCAGGTCAAGCCCAAACAAGTCTGAAAATGGATTTACTTTGTTTTTACACTTCTGCCTGCTGGGGCACATTTATCACCAAAAGCAACTTCTCCTGAAGCACTGCTCATCTAATTTGTAGTCAGTGCCTGTAGCACCTCTCTCTCCTACACTACACCAGAGTCATTGTGGGAGTTTGTTATTGCTGGAATGCTGCAAGTACTGGCTCTGCCCAAATACTACAGTCACATCACCTACAAAATGTAAATAGAAATGCACAGAAAAGTTAAATCTGCTCTTAACTATTATTATACCATGGTGATTCCCCCCAACAGAGGCCTTTGTTCCATGCCAACATTTAACAATTTCTGGAGAAATAGTCTATACAGAAAAAAACCCATGACCTACTCAACAAAATCTTTTGTAATGCCATAACTATCTAATTTTAAAAGACATACAGATAAAAAATACACAGATAAAATTTAAGGCATTCTAAAAATGGTTGAATCAAATACAACTGTGTCTGTCCCCAAGCACATAGCTTTAAGGCATCAGCTTTTCAATCAGCATAGCTACAGCAGCATACAAGCCAAGTGTAACCCTGTTCCAAGGACAAGGCCAGGAAAAGGCTCCCAAAATGCAAGGGGCAGAAACAGAACTACAGCAGCCACATCACTGATGCCATCATGTTTGCTGTGTTTGAGGTTTCTGAAGGATATTTGTTTGTAGACTATTTAAATTCTCCAAATAGTGGAGTCTAACTGATATCTATATAATATTCTGCTTACAGTTATCTGCATTTCCCTCTCCATCTTACACTTACACTTTTTTTGCAACAGATGATTATAAAAGTTTTTATACCAGAGTGAATTTATCAGATACTGAATAACACTGAGTAAAAGTTTCTCAGTGTACAGCTACACAACATCAGATAAATATTTGCAGGTCATATGGATGTAAAAATCATAACAAATTTGACAAGTTTTTGTTCAGAATACAGACAACACATAGTACCAAATACTTGAAAAGCTACACTATTTGTAACTATGTTCTTTTACCATATGCAGGAGCAGGGAATAATCACAGGAACAATTCAGTTGGCAAAGGCCCTGAAAAGAGTCCAGCCACTAATCAACTAAACCCAGTTACCATTCTTATTTCCCACACGGAATTATTGGATTTAGTGCTTCTACAGCAAATAATTATTTCACTTACTATTTCAAAGGCTTCAAAGCTTTTGCACTGAAAGAACAGTGAAAAGTAGTCAAGCTTGCTTTGCACAGTTTGGGCCGACATATTGTGCTCCTTTGTGGTCCCCACAAATTGGTCAGAGACTGAGAAAACCAACTTTCTCAGATTCTGCTTGTGAGATTCTGAACTTCTCATCTAAATATGATAGCTTCTAGTCTAAACAACCTGCAGGTGCTATTCTCTCCCTTTTTCTATCTCTTTGTGCTAAGATGTTAAGCTAACTAACCAGCCAAGTAGAATATATTGATTAAGTGTCCAATCAGGTCCTTTTGGATCAAAAAAGGAGTATAAAAAGAAGTAGTACTTGTAGTAAAAGTAGATTTTCTGCAAAACCAGCTTTGGGGTCAGCATCTTTTGTTATTATAATGGCAACACTCCTTGACCTTGTATTACAAATATACCATTATTCAATTAGATTGCTTGACTTACTGAGCAATCTGAATCATTCTGTACCCTCTAAATGGAGGGGGAAGCTTGAGTTGATGGAACCACTCCTAAAACAATTCTGTTACATACTATAGCAATATATAGTTCTCATATATCAATGACTAAATATACTAAGCATTACTAAGTATAAAATGGCAAAGTCAGGCAAACATTTACATTGCCTCTTCACTACCAAATAACATCGCATTTAGATTAAAGTTTGTTCTAAAGCAACAGTACTTTTATCTGAGTATTATTTCAAAAACTTCAAATTAAATGTCTTTTACCAAATAAATAGTATTTCACTAACTACACTCACAAAGCTGTTGGGCAGATTTTCACCCTAGTAGAGCAGCACAGCATTAGAGAATTCAATAAACCTTTAGCCATTCCAACCAATTAAGAAACTAAAATCAGCATTTTAAAAGGCATGCACAGGCACTTCTCCCACCCAGACCTTCATTTTTTTTAAACAGGTCACATTTTACACTGTATAATACTATATATAAAAAACTCCTCACACACAGACAAGCCATTATAATTCCAAAAATTCAAAATTGTATCTTACCAAGACTGAATTCCAGATTAGGCTCATTTGCAATTCTCTGAATACCTTAAAATGTCAAGAAAAAAAAATTAGAGAATTTGATTTTCATGTCTTGCTTTTTAATACATAGTAAAATTTTCACATGCTACTGCCACTGAAGTATCATTTTATGTTACAAACTCATGGTCAAAGCAAACTTGGATGAAAAAAGGCTACTTTTGAAGAAGACTTCCTTCTTAATAGAAACTTTCTGTTGCTGGGAAAGGAAACTTGGAAAAAACCCCCAGGCATTCATGGATGGGTTACTTATACGATTTTCAGTCACAACGACTGACTATATATGTGTTGGAAAAATATTAAGTCTCATAAGTAATTTTTAAGTAGGTATGTCATCACATTAAAAACAAACCCCATGTTTAGCAAAAGTAGGTAAATCAGATTAGTACAGTAAAATATAAACACGTTATTGATCTACAAGCAAATTGTAAACCAATAAGCACAACTTCTTTTTGTTTGAAAATAAATACTTTAATTCCTCTTCGTGCATAGCAGGAACAGGAACAGTTTAATCCATTGTGGAATTATGTTCTATTGCATATTTTACTGCAAAGGCAGTATTTTCTTGTGCTAAAATAAATGAGTGAACCACAGAGATGCAACAAGAGAAATGTAGGAAGCAAGGAGGCAAGGAGGGATGGGTGAATAATACTGAGTTGTTCATCTGATGCAGAAAGTAATTGGATCACAACTACAGTTTCAATGAACTTGTAGAAATTAAACTCTCTCTTCTTGACATTTTTATACCATCTCCAGTAAGCACTATTAATTATTGGCCAGTATTGAAGAAATTGGTCAGATAGGAAGGACTGAATTAGTATATGAACTGCAACAAGATTTCTATTAAAAAAAAATTAAACCCACAAACAAAAAAATCACCCCAAACTTATAGCTGTGTCTGCTCCATAAATACATGTTGCTGCTAAGTCTAGAGTCACACCTTTCTCATTAGTGTAGCTACTCATTCACATCTGCATGAGGCAAATTACAGCTGCAGAGCTTAGAAAGGTCAAAAAGAAAAAAAACCCAAAAGTTTGTTGTGTTTATTTTTTTTAAATGAAGCTTTAACAAATTTCTGAGTTGAACTCTGCCAGTAGCATATTGGCCTGAAACACCTTCATGAATATGCTGGATACAGAATTGATTAAGTGACTGGGCAGCTGAAATAGTCTCCTGACTCCAGTGCACCAAGTACAACTCAACATATGGCTCATACGGCTACTTGCATTCAAATCCCCAGCGTGCTTTTACATCACATAGAACAAATCTGTGATACTAGTTGAAGTATCACTAAAGATTTATACATTTATCAAAGTTATCAGACTATATTTTAAACAGTAGTCTATATGTTCATATAGGACATAAAAGAGAAAAAAAAAGCTTTAAGTCTTACGAAGAAAATAGATTAGAGAGAAAAACTCAGAAACACAGAAATCACACATTTGTTCCCCTGAAGGTTACGTGGATAAACCAAAATATATCGGGGAAAAAAATTAAAGACAATTTTCATCAGTATATTTCCTCTAAACTGCACTTTGACAAGCAAGAAGTTGAACCCTGCTTGTGACACTATCTGAACTGCCACAGAGACTGGGCCACTTTTATTGTACCACTCAATAAAATGAGTACATGCACTTACTCATAAATTGAGGCTCTCCTAGACTGTCTAACTGGGATGAAGGGAAAAACTGTCGTGCTTCATCTGATGATCTCTCCTCTTTGATTTCCATGATCAGCCTCCGGAGCTGCTGAATTTTATTCCACAAACCTTCCGAGTTCACCTCTCCCAGTTCCACAGTCCAAGATTCACAGTCTGGCTTTGATGCAGCTTCAAGGTAAAGATATGGTTCTCCACTCGGAAACTCTGCACTCAGAAAGCATGAAAGCAGCTCTTAGGGACTGTGATTGGAAAGGGGAATGATGGAAATACTGATTTCACAAACAACCAAAACCACCACCTACACACTTACGTTCATGGTCACATCCACCTCTGGAGTCAAATTCCAGCTCCTTCAGAATCAGTGCAGTACTAAACGTATCCACAGAATAGTGCCAAAATCAGTTAACAGATGGCTAAATTAGGTGGCAGAATCAAACCAAAACAGGAAATCCTTTTCCAGCACAGATTCTGTAGCCTAGCAGGCAGCCCTCAGAGCTGCTAACTTGACAAAGAATTTGATTTAGCAAGGAAAGCATACACTTTTCTCTCAGAGAGTAGGATTCACCAGAATGAATGTGTCCATCATCTCTTCTATTAAAGATCTCCATTATGCTCAGCCTCTCATGCATCCTTGCCAGAATACAGATCAGGAACACATACAGGTAACTTAACACGACATAACTCCTCTGTGAAGACTCATCAGGTTGTATGTGGGAGCTTCTGACTTCATTACTACCCATGTGTCATTTGCTGTTCTGCCTGGAGTCTAATTGTTAATGATCAAATTTTCTGAGAACAAAAGAAGAAGGGGGGACAAAAAAACTGAAGCTCCCAAGGAATCCAGGTAAGTAGCAAGGGTTGGTCATTTGATTAATATTAGAACAGGAAGAAAAAACACCTCTTAGGCGTTTAAAATTCTGCAGTATAGATGGCTTCACAGAGTCAGAAATTCAGTGTGACATTTAGTGCAACACACACAGAGAAGAACAAACTAGGAAAGAAAGAAAATCAATGCTTCTTTAAAACAAGTTACCAACTAATTCAGAAACGTAAAACTCTATAAAACATCTGTGCTACTGTATTAACAAGGACTGAAGTATTTCATTGGGCATCAAAATCATTCCGAGCTAAATCAGCCATATATGATATCTGGATGAAACAGAACATGGAAAGGTTTTCATACTTAGTTTGAAAATCCAAACAACATAGAAAAGTTATTTTCAATACAATGTGAACTTAAATTCATTTTACTACCTTGAGTATCTAACCTTGGGCACTTGCACTCATGTTATTCTAAACCTGTTTGCACTTCATCACCTGAGCATCTGCCAGTTACAATAACCTCTGCTTTTATGGTTATGGAGAGGATAAAAGATAAAACCTCAAGTCTGGAAGGCTCTAAGAACTGTACACAAATACCTATGGAGGTGGGACAAGTTTTTTGCTTGGGCTGGATCTAAGGAAATCCAACTGTGTGGCTGCACATACTGCTAAAAATGCTGAGTAACATTTCATGTACCAATTGGACCATGGATTTCATGAGGAAAGACTGGAAAGCGAAGTAAAGTGGAAACATCTGCTGCAGGGGCAGGTAAAAAGCTAATAAGGATTAAAATGCTTGCCTTAAACCCTTACTCAGTCAGAAAAAAAACAGTATTCAATTCTTGAAAGAAGAATATTCAAAATCTTAGGGAGCTGCAGATATTCATTAGATCCTTGTTTTCAGACAAGTTCTTTTCTTGAGCAACCAAACCTGACCAAGCTGAGTTCTGCTGTTTGTCAAAGATGACTGAAAAGACAGAGAAGATTTAGCTGTAAGCTCTCCTCTGATCTGGCACTGCATGTGAGCTATGAGGGCAGTAATCTTCAGAAAGACCAGTATTTAGAAGAGCTTATAACTTTTCTATTGCTCTGGTAAAGATCTGCACCAGCAGTGTGCCCTACTCCCTTCTGTCACTGACATCAATGAGTCAGAAGTCTGTCATATTTCATAGTATTTTGGAGCTACTAGTGGAAAACTGAAAGGAAAGAAAAGGAAAGAAAAGGCATGTAATCAACCAGCATCAAGATCAAAATTAACTAATTCTCTTTAACTTAAAACAATAAAACAAAAATCAACCAACCAAAAATAAACGAAACAACAACAACAAACCACTCCCCACCACCAAAAAGCCACCAAAACGCACACACACAAAAAGCAATCCACAAAGTTAACATCTGCTTATACCATTCAACCTTTAAAAGCACAAAAGCACACACAATTTTAATAAAAACAGTTTGGATATCCAAAATACCTTAGTGAAAGAAAAGCTGTTGGAGAAACAAGTCAACACTTAACAGCGAAAATACAAATATACCAAGGTGGTCTCTTCTTTACTCCCTTTATCTTTAAATGGAATTAGGAACAGAAATCTTGCCTTGAAATATCCTACCACTAGCTAGAGAAAAAACATCTGCTTTGGGAGGAAATCAATGTTTTTCAATTGAAATCATGATATTTACATTTACCTCTTAGCTGTAAAAATCAGACTGCCAAGCTCAAAAGGCATACTGAATCATCATTAATATGCATGGAACCAGAAATGGAGAGTGAAATGCAGTAGGAATGGGCATAATTCATGTATTCTGATCTAACAGGTGCCAGTTTTGAGATGTGAAAATTCATTCTAAACTATCACTTCGGAACACTACAGCCTGCTATATTTAGATCCTTGGAGTACTCTGACAGCTAAGTTAAATTCTGAAAAGTGTATAAAAATGCCTGAAAAATACTCATCACTGCAAATGTAAAAAGTTTCATTCTGCAGATCCATCAGTAGCCAAGTTCCTATTTTCCGTTCTGTTTCAATGCACATAATCACAGCATGGTTTGTGTTGGAAGGGACCTCAAAGATTATCTAGTTCAACCCCTCCGGCCCTGGACAGGAACACCTCCTGCTAGACCAGGTTGCTGAAAGGCCCATCCAATCTCACCTTAAGCACTGCCAGGGATGGGACATCCACAACTTCTCTGGGCAAACTGTGCCTGTCCCTCACCATCCTCACAGTGAAGAATTTCTTCCTAACATCTAAACCTGTTAATCTTTAGTTTAAACCCATCCCCCCCTTGTCCTATCACTCCATCACGTAGTAAAAAGTCCCTCTCCAGCTCTCCTGTTGATCCCCCTTTAGGTACTGAAAGGTTTATGCACCAAAAGTCATCTTGCCAGAGGAAACCCAACATGAAAAATGGACACTGGTAAAAAAGTCTGTTGCAATAAAGGAGCACACAGGTTTATTTATGTAATAAAGACCATAATATCTTTGCTCTTCTCCTTCTAATAGTTGCTGACTATTATTTTAAATCGGCTGTATACAGTACTCCCTAACAAGCTCAGACATTTAATTCCAAATATCACTAGGGGGAATAAAATGTATAAGAATCTTTCCCAAAATGAAACTAATGGACCCACAAATGTAATGAAGTCCTCAAAACGAATGGCAGACATGTTACATAAGAGAGAACATGTTACAGAAGCGTTACATAAATAATTAAATAAACAATTGTTACTTCATGTTTTAGTAAAATATTAACGTTTAAATAAGTAATAGGTATATTAATTCATAAAAATATAAATAATAAAGCTAAATGCAGTAGTATTTCATAGATGGACAAAAGCACTTAATACTTTGCTGCTAAGAAGTTATTGTAGAACATGAGTGCCATTTGCTATACTGTTACTGCTGATAGGAATTACCATGACTAGTTTTGGGAAAAAAAAAAAAAAATCTTACCTTTTGCAAACATTTACTCCTGACCTCAGTGCCTTATCTAGTTTGCACTCCTAGTTTTACTGTTGTGATACTATTTTTGAACAGGATGACATGTAAGATTTAAGAACATTTTCTATCTACCTGTGATTCTGCAATAGCAGAACAATAATCCTTCTCTTCAAGCTGGACATCCCCAGGGGGTTTCCAGTTCATAAACCCAGGGGAAAACCTTCAAAAAATGAAACACACTGGTTTTCTTTGCAGAACAAACTTTGAACTTAGTAGTACTAAATTGAAAGGAAAATTATACATCGTTGTATCTTTATCTCTCACTGCTCCTCCTCATTTCAGTGTCAGAGACCCTACGGAAGGCAAGACCTGAGAATCTGGTCTGATCGCCAACAACTCTTTGCTTAAGCACAGTCTCAATGAGATTTTCTCCCACAGAAGTCTGTCAGCATAGAAAGTTTTGGTCCCACAGGACTTGTGCCACTCAAATAAATAACTCAATGCCCCTACTCTGAAAGACTGCTGTCAAAAAAGGTAACAGCACAAACAACTAACACGTTCCTAGTGGCATTGGAAAGCATTTTCTACTCTAATCCAGCAGTGTAAAATCAGAAATGTATTTTGATGTTAGTTCCTTCATCCTCAGAAAACTTTTCCGTCTTTACATTACTTCATAATAAAATTTATTTTTCCCAATTTTCTTAATTTAACAGTAGCAATTGCCTCTTTTACCTCTAAATACTTATATAGCTCAGTTGTTTTAAAAAATGAAAACAAATTTCTTGCTAAAAATGTCTGAGTGACATTTCTCTAAATTTTTTAAAGTATTTTATTGTCATTTTAATCACAATCTTTTACACAGAAACTTTGGTTTCTGTTAATTCACAAAGAAAACTTTAGGCAGTTATTGGACCTGATTCTTGTCTTTAAAAAGACTGCAGTTTAATGGAAAAGTTTTCAAAATAAAAACATAATAAAATAAAACAAATACATTTCCACTTTGGTTTTACATCTTATTCACTTGTTATTAACTTTTAATTTTTTTAAGAAGATTTTTATTGGTTTATTTTACTAAACAGGTAAAAGGTGACAGGAAGACCGATACTCTTTGGCTTGCTTTATTTTTCTTCATGAGAGTTTAAGCATATCATGTTGAACAGGACAAAGAAAAAATTACTAGGATAATTCAAATTAATAAAATGTACAAAGCCCATGGTCAACATCCACAATGACAGCCTTGACATTTTTAGAGGACCACTATTTTTCCTTCTATGCTAATATGCAAAGTAAGAGAGTTCAAACAGGTTAAAGGTTGTCTGTCTCTTTTCATACACACCAGCAAAAAAGTAATTCTCAGCTCAGCTGCTAGCTCAGCAGATGAGAATGGTTAAGAGTATCAATGAGTCACCGACACTATAAAATATAGTGTCACAGCTAACCACCATATGCTGTAACAGAAGTAGAATGGAAGCTTTGATACGTAAATTATATCCGCAGGATATTTCTAATAGAGATATCAGAGACTTTTAATTCACAAAGCTATCTGAATTCTACATGCTGATGCACTTCATGTTCAAATTAGTAGTGATGAAATCATCCCATAGTTACTCAAGATGCTATGTTAATGGTTTTTTGGAAGATATATTTTCAATCAAAGATAAAGAATTTAATTAAAATTACTATATTCAGTGATTTTTTTTTTTTTTTTAGGTTTTGAAATGCTGGAATAAACTTATTTAAGGTACTATTACAAGCTCCACGTAAGTCCCTACAGAACCTCACCAAGAGTGTATTTGAAATTAATATATCATGATGCTCCAAGCTGACAAATGCAGTACAACACTCTTTTTCTTTTAGTACTTGTCATCTTCCACATACGCCACACTGCTTTTACGCTTTCATTAAAATACCATACCTATACTGGAAGCAATGCAAACCACACAAATAATTTGAATACCACAATGGTATCTCAAGATCCCTGAACAAATACACTGCAGCGTTCACTGAAAGTTCCAAGGATGGCCTTTGCAAAACAGTGGACTGCTTTTGCTAAATGGAAGCAGTTCATATATCTCTGGCTAGACCATCAGTCTGCCTTAAAAAAGGCGGGATTCAGAGATCTTCTTTCTCTGTCTAGATTTGCAAGAGAAACCTTTGCATATGCCTCACTTATTCCATCTCTAAAATAGAGAGTGATCCTGACCTGCCTTTCCAAGCCACAGCTATCGAAACAAAAGTCTCCAAGTGTTAAGTGGCTTGCATACTACAAATGGCAAAGGGCAATGTTTGCTGTCTTAGGTGTATTCCTACAAACAGACCCCTTTTTTTTATTTTCCTGATTTATTACAATATGATTTAGATGATTGACCATGTATTAAAAGCTCTGTTTTCTTTCTTTGCTCCCTCCCACCCTCCTCACCAGCCCTACCTGGATGTTACAGCTCTTAACATCCCTAACTCTCACTAAGGGACCACACATTACCGCAGTAATGCAGTACTGTCTTTAAGGAATCTCTCTGCCTGAATGACAGAAGATATTTACACATCAAGAGAAGGTAGTGCCTGCATGCTGTCTCTCACATCTGGTTTCATTTCACTGTGCCTGTGTCTCTTGGGGACAGACATTCTCAATTTTGCATTGCACACCATCATGTGGAGGAAAGGAGGCAGAGTTGTACATGCATGAGACTCTGTACAACATAGTGGTCAATTTCAGACTGCTGCCGAGGTCAGTTTGAACATCGAGTCACAGAGCTCCTATTGCCCTATTTCAGGGAAACACAACAGTGACCTAAAGACCACCCTGTCTTGCTAATGGTGACCAGTTCCCAGTAGAAGGGCACAAAAGCCATCAGCTACATGCACAGTCAAAGTTCACCTAACAAATCCTTCTCTTTCCTTCCATGGTCCACTTGGAAACCTTCTGAGTTTGGCTGCTTCAGAAACACTCCACTTGAAGCCCTGACAGGATTATCCGACTTCTTCTGTACAGTCCTCCTGCTTCAGGGCCCACAGTGCCCTAAGGTGATCAGCAGCTCCACAGAATCACTAGAGGTTGCATGAACATGTCCTTACTTTTCCCTCCATGCTTACTCCCCTGCCTTTCACTATGTTCTCTTCCTCAATATCCCAGTCAGTCTCCATTTCTCACTCTTAAGACTCCTAGGATTCAATCCCACCAGTCAGAGACACATGGAGACAGCTGCACAAAGGCTGTCTCCAATCTCCCTTCATGGTTCCAAATTGAAGCTTGCAAGATGAAGTAAATGTCCTTTTATCACAAGTTAAATCTCACAGCCTCCTTTCTCAGAGCTTCTGCTGTGCTGTGGCACAACTCTCCTCCATCAGTTCCACAAGAAATTTGACGCTGTAAGCAGGTATGTCCTCCTATCCTGCTTTCATCTGAATCCCTTAAAGTCCCAGATACACATTCTATAGCTTTTTTTGGCTCTCAATAGCCAATGGATCTAATCTTGTGACAACACAACTGGCTTTACATGGTCTAAGGCCCTACTGATAAAAGGCCTTTATTTCTTGTTCCTGAGTTTTGCTTTTCTCTCCCATTTTGTCTTCTGAATTTCATTCTATCCTACAGCACATGGATTATTATTTCACTTATTTTAGTATTTTATCCTCATTCTGTACACTGTACATCATCTTCATTTGTCTTCAGTTTTGTTCTAATACCTCATAATAGTCTGGCCTTCTTTTCCCATCCAACAAATCATCAGCCAGGATGTCATCTTTGCTCTCCAGCATGGGAAAATTGCCAAGTCTGAAATACATTTCTCTTCTACCTGTCTGCCTCTTCCTCTAGCTTCTGTTTTGTCACGCCCCAGGTATTCATCATCATTTGCTGGCTCTGTTTACCTGGCGTTTTCTACAATGTTTCCCCTTTCTCCCTTCAATATGTTTGTAGAGGATGCACAGAATGCCACCTTTATCCCTCATTCCTACTGCAACACCATCAACCTTCAAAACTTGGTTTTGGAAAGTCTGTCTCTCAACTAGTTCCTAATTATACAAGCTTATTTCTTCCTCCACATATATTCACAGGCTCTTTTTTCTACATAAGCAGCCTTAAGTGCTTACTCAGTATTCATTGTTGCCTATGTCCCCAGCTTTTGGGCTTAAAATCTGCCAGTGTTGCTGCCACAGAAACCATCCTGTTTGCAGGCTTCAAAGCTAATTGAGTCCTGTCAGCAATTACAGCTGTATTCTGGGTTCAGAAGCACTGTGTTCAAGCATTGTAACAAAAGTGCCAGAAGGGAACAGACATGACTGTATTCCTACTCATGGAGTTGGGAATTATATAAATGAATTGGACTCATTGAGGCCACAATTAGAAAGTCTGAATTTCAGCGTCAATGGGAAACATTCAGTTCTTACAGTCAGGGAAAGCAATGCTTCCAAACCTGCTGAAGCATGTCTTTGGGTTTTATCGGGTTCCCCCTGGGTTGTAGCCGTGCTCCTCTTTGGCTTGGAGCCTATCGGCAGCCCTGCCCTGGCATCTGGTACATTTCAAGACAGCTTTTGTGTGATTGGCCATGTTCCCAGTTTCCTCCACCCTATCCTTGATGGTCCCCTGTCTGCACCACTCCCCTTTCTCCATCCCCATTTAAAAGGTGCTGCCCGACACCCAAAACCCCACTTTTGTGGGGACACCGGCTCTGGAAACAATAAACCGAAGTTCTCCCTGCAAAAGTCCTCCCTTTGTTCCTCATCCTTGCCACACTTCAGCCAGGGCTGAGACCCACGGGGCAAGAGCTAACCGGGCGGAACAAAAGGTTCCAGGAGCTGCACCTAGAACCCAGCTTTAGATGATGACATGACTTTCGCTTGATTTTTGGATTTTCTTTGTAGGCATGAATTCAGTGAGCACTAGTATTTAAATGTATGCATCTAACTGACAGCAGGATATATTTTAGTTAAATTTCTAGCAAAGTTCCAAATGCCTGGGTGGCTGGGGTTTTTTATTTTCATTTTTGTTGGCAGAAATAAGAGTCACACTGAACACATTGAGGTATGTCTTACTTACTGAGAGCTACTGAAACATCTGTTTTACTCCTGAATTCCACTACCCAGAAGCACTCCAGGATTATCACTTCAGAGGCATCAGAACTCTCTGAAACAAAGATGGCAAAACATTAGGATTTGGAACCTGACTGGGAAGTCCTTTTGTTTGGCTGTTCACAGCTTTAGTGACATGGAGATACAAAGACAATGAAGCATAGAATTCACCAGGCAGATGGATAAAGGCATTCATTAATTACTGATCTGTGCCATCCTACTTCAGATCAATGAGTTACAAAAGGAATAAACTGTAAGAAAAGACCCTGCAAGAAACTTCAAAAAGTAACTTCAGAGGATTTTTTTCAAACTTCCAGTATCTGAAAGTTTAGATGACACCTCATTCCTAAGCAAGTCAGGCAAGCCCTGACTCATTCAAACTTTAGTATTTTCTAACAAGGTTGAATCAAATGTCAGATTCTATTCAAAGACTAGGATATTTTCAAGTGAACAAAATAACATGTAATTTTACAGAAGACATTTGCATTTTTATTTGAATGGGATTGGTCTCTGGCTATGCAATTCAAATGACATGAAGTGATATGGACCTATTGCTGAATGCAACAGGATACAAATAACCACTATAATTTTTTGTGAGTGCTTTGCAGACAAGACACAACCTTCTAGTTAATAAGTGTAACTCATATTTCAGAAGAGTGAAGCTATCAATCACTCAGGATTAATATTTTTCCCCTTAAAACTCTTATTATCCATTTTTTATCCCTAACATCTGGTAACAAATAACCCTTAGACCATACACCCATACGCTCCCTTCATTCCAGGTTCCCAACATGAATGTCAGAGCTCATTCTCAACTTCAGTGAGATTCTGCAAGGATTAATGCAAATGCCTGTTTTAACACTCCTTTCTCAGGTGGTACTTTATTCCAAGTAGTCCAAAAGATGAAATATTTTCCATATTGTGCAGTAATTTTACCAAAACCCTGAACTTTAGTTACACATATCTGCCACTAAATGAATGACTTCACAAAACAGTTCATATTTATAACACCTGACTAATTTGCACAAGTTTTCTTGTATACCCCTTTCTCTATATCTATCCTGCTTTATCTGGCCTGCCAGAACCAGACTCAAACTTTTTGCCAGGGGTTTCAGGTTAATTTTCAAGTGGATGTCTTGATCCTGCTTTTCTCACAAAAGTACCTTTTACTTACATAGTAATGCACTGTCTTTCATGACCAAAACTGTGAAAATTCAATACAAGATGACTGAAAGACTGACTAGTAACAGAACACATAACATTTCAGAAAGACTAAAAAGGATTTCCTTGAAAATTCGGTATTTATTCTAACCTTTTACCACTTACTAAATGAATACTCTAAACCCAGTTATTAAACACAAATCAACAGCCAAAGGAAACAAAAGATTAAAATAAAACAGAAGAGCATTGTGTGCTGAAAAAAGCACATAATGTTGTATTAAAATATGCCAGAATTCAAGAGACAAGCTGTAGTACACTAAGGAAAAAAAAGACTTATCTAGAAACCACTTGTAAACTGATTTCTTTGAAAAATTTTTCAGACTGGGCTGAAAGTCTTTCAAACATCTTGTCATGTAGACAGAAAACCAACCCATCTGATTGTTTAAAAAAAAATAGAGAGAAAAGGAGAAAGTAGTGACAAAGCAGTGAGTTTTGATAGTAACCCAAGTGCTATGTTGAGAACTTTTTTATTTATAGAATCCAGCAAGTCAGTGACAATACATGGCAACCCAGCAGCAATTCTCATGTGCTGTTGAGTGAGGCATTCTTTGAGGATCTACCAGGTCTTTATGAGCAAAAGCTAAAGTCAGTTTAGGAAAATAGGCAATAATAGTCCAACAAAACAAACAGCAGACTAATTAGGAAGAGTTTTCCACCGCAATGATCCTGGTAACTATTTTAATTCTTTCAATTTCAAAGCTCCAGTAGAGTCTCCCTGTAGCATCCCATGAACTCCCTCATCTCAGCTAATTCCCAAGGGCACTGCCTTGGGGAAAGACTCACCAGAGAGTTTAGTCCTCCTGTTGGTACAGACAAGACTCCACATAGATGAATCTCTGTATCGCCTTCCTAGATTTCACAATTCTCCCGGTTTCTCCTTTCCCTGTTTCCTCACTGGTTGAGTACCCCTGGTGGCTGGCCCCTCTCCCGTGGAGACCAATCCCCTTTGCCCTGCCCTTGGCTCCACCCCCCAATCCCTACCCCTTCTTAAACTGCCCAGAACACGTGGTGCTCCCTCTTATGCCTTGGTTTCTCTTCGGTATGGATGTAATAAACTCACTGGAACATAAGCTTGACAAAAGGGCCTTCTTGTCTCTATTGCTGAGCCAGCTGTGGTGAGTGTGCTGTGTGGGTCTGACTGCATTGCCCGGATGCTAACCATCCCAGCTTTTCCACAGGAGAGGTTTGTTGGGGACAAATAACAGGCAGCAGCAGCCACTATCCAACTCCCATAATTTTTTAATTGGCGCTCAACTGGGACCTGACCTTGAGGCTTCCTGCTAGCCTTTTGAAAGCATCTCCATTGGATCTGCACTAGATTTTAAGTTGCAGTCACTATTCCAGTTCCCCGAGAGAAAAAAACCCCCAATTTTTTGGGGGATTTCTCTGGGGCCAGCTGACATCCCTTGTAGCCTCGAGGAATGGCCGAATCAGCAAAACCTCCTCTGAGATTTTCTTTTGACGCACTGAGGTGGTGAGTATAACCTGGTGACTGTCACCTTTTTATATTTTTCTTCTCTTTTTTTATCTCTTAGGAGGGAGAGAGCAAGCTTGATGGGTAACAAATTTAACAGGCTTACCTCTGAGCAGAAAGAAGTTTATTCCCAAATTTCTAATGTCCTTGTTAAATCTAATGTTAAGTTCTCTAAGGGTGATCTGACAGGAGAGGTTTGTTGGGGACAGATAAGAGGCAGCAGCAGCCACTATCCAACTCTCATAATTTTTTATCTCCCAGATAACCCTCTCTTGAAACGTAGATAATGCAACCTCATTCCTTCAAGAGCTGGCAATCTTTCAGTGGACATATGACCAAAAGGAGTATATTTTAGAAATTAATGAAGATCTGAGTCCATTTAACACTCAGCTGTGACTACAGAGAAGCTTCTGTGTCAAAAAAAAAAAAATTACTCTGAACAGTTTTCCTCCTTCCATCCCCGCAGAAAATGTTCCTCTGGTACATTCATGTTCCAAAAATGAAAGACAGAAACATGAGAAGTCCCCAGACTTAACATTCCCTCCAAAATATGTAACTGTGGTAAGTGGATATATATGTCAGTATGCAAAGAAAAGCAACTCCCTGTTACACAGCTTTCAGGCCAGCCCAGGTGTTTGGAAAGACAAAGGATGAAGAATGACAGCTTCCATATAGATTTCTATAGTTGCCAAGACTGAAAGACTTGGTGTTTTGATTTGTACATGAACGACAAGTGTGTAATACAACTAAATTGGCAGGCAGGCAGCAAAATTAGCTTTCAAACAATTATCGAGAAGCTATCTCAGTGCAGTCTGGCTCACAATGTAGTTGACGTACAGCAGTAACTGCAAACACAAGAGAGAAGAAGATGATTTCTGAAGATCTCTGCATTTTAAGCCCCAGGAGATGCTGCAGCTCAGGAGCCTCTTTGGAGACAAGTTACTCCCCTCTCTGCATCAGTGGAAGCTGGAATGAAGTAATGCTGCAGCTTCAAATGAATGTGAATACTTTTCCAAGATCCACAATCCAGACCACTGAGCAGAGGACATGTATTTACTTCTTCTGTATGTGAGAGAAAACAAAAAGGGAAACAAGAAAAAGTGACGAAAGAACGTTAGGCTACCAGAAAATAAAGCACCTGTTGTTGCAAAACCTCTCCCGCATACTGACACAAACCTGAATAAAAATATCTTCAGTATTACTATTATGGCAGACTTCTCATCATTTAGATAAGCTGTGCTATGGTCTGTCACACAAAAAACTAACAAGAAATTTACTTACAAACTAAATAACAAAATCGTAATCAAAGAAACCATATGCATATCTGATAAAGGGTCAGCTTTGTTTTTCAGCATCTGAAGAAATCCAAAGGTTGTCTTATTTTAGATGCATAACATAAGCTTATCTGGACTAGCTATTACCTTATTTTTCTAGGTTTTCTTTTATTAAAAGAGCACATTGTAATGATCTGCTCCTTATGCATGGAAAATATGATCAAAATCAGATCTGTACTACTGTGTTAAGGTGTAATATATTAGAGGGGGTATTATTCAATAATTGTTATAAAAACTTATTGAATCAATCAAAATGCCTAACAGCAACTAGACAAACTCTCACATCTTTCTCTAAACACTGACAAAGTCAACAGGTACCCTACCACCATCTCAGATCAGGAAATCATTTTAAAACAGTGATTTGAGGAGACAACTAAATTATTTCTAAATCTGATTTAAATATCTCAGTGAAACTGCTAAAGAACAGTCCTCAAACCAACCTAGAAAATGAAAGCACTGAGAAACTTTTGAAGCTGTCAATTTGTTCATTTGAAAGCAGGCTACAACTGTCCCACACACAGCCCCTGAGCTTTAATCTCCTGCACAGTGCTTTCAGAAGAAGCAAACAGAATCTTTTTCAGGATGCTTAAGACTCGTCATGCTAAAAGATGGATGTGTGATTAGCTGTAGTCCCTAAGAGCATTGGAAGTCATCCTAGCAAACCTGCAAATTGTCACCAGGCCCTCTGTCACTAAACACCAACTTCTGAATAGAAAACCAAATAAGACAAGTACTTGAATTCTTTTTAGGCTTCTTCGTGTTAACTTCACCATTCCTTCTTCAGCACTTGCTTTTCCTTTCCTCTCTTTTTTGGAGCTAAAGAAATAGTAGCTCTCCAGCCCACTTTCAAATGCAATGGGGCATAAGAAGATATGTCAGAGCAAAGTGTACTCTGCCTTTAATCTGCACATCTGTGTTCTTTGTAAGAGCAGTAAGAATTAGGCTCTTAAATATTGTAGAGATGTAAATAATAATCTTGCCCCAATTTATTCTTAACAGACAATTTTTTATAGAGATTTTGGAAAAAGTGCTTCAACCCAAAAAAGTAGCTATTTTGCTTTACTAAAACATCACACATTCCTATTTTTGAATATTTGTAACAACATGTAACTAAGCATGAATAAATATTTAAGATAAAAGCACATTGATGCAAAAAATTGATACAGGACAAAACCAGTCAGATATCAGCAGGAGGACACTTCTCATAAAAGAGTTGTTTCATCTCTGAGCTCTCTGACCATCCTCAAGGGAAAGCTACGCAGAATTTCTCAAATCTGAGCTTTGGAATGGACGATGCAGTTCTACAAGGAACTAAACTGACATAACAGCGATAATTCATAACTCTGCTAGATACCAAACACATCTAATAGGCCTTAAAATAAAAATGATGGGCCACGTATGATCTCCACAGTCAACTCCTCACATTCCAGCAGCTATAAACTGCCTGACCCTTAAGAGGCAACTGCTTTCTCATCTCTTCCCTCCAGCAAGAATATACTGTCTACTTTTCTCCTGCCTCCCCTTCCAGGAGTTACCTTCTGTTTCTGAGATGGTAAAATTGATCTCTATTTTAAACAGATCTCTATTAGAAACAGTCTTCACCTTCTATTTAACTTGGAATACTGATGTTTTGATTTCCTTAACAAAGGCATTTGTGATCAAGAATGTGTCATGTCTCAGCTGTGTCACCTGGTCTAATAAACCCCACAGCCTCCAGCTACTGATCTTTATTATGTTCTTGCATCAGATACACCACCACTATCATTGTTCAATGTAACATGCACAAAAAGAAAAAAGGAGTAATGAGCCCACAGAAAAAAGTTTTAGGAAAGTTATTTTTAGCAGTTAGGAAAGAAAGATCAATAGGTGAATGTGTGTGAGCAAGGAAGGTACTTACTTGTTTGAGCGGGGACACCCCTGCATGTTTAAATTCAAACTACATTTAGTGATTAAATGTGCAGTTCAAATAAAGTTTTCAAAGATACCTAGCAAAGAGTAGCACTGGGATTTCTAACCTATTTAACAGAACTTCTTTTTTAAATAATGATGAATAAATACATTAAAGCAAACTTTTATCTGTACTTAGACCTATTGCACTTTCTTTCTGTAAATCTCTTCTTTCTACGTTTTACAATAATCAAAGTATATTTGAAAAGGAAACCACAAAATTCAGTCCCAAACTGAAAACCCCAGGTATGCAATCTCTGTTTGAAGCCATGAGCATGAAGAACAAATGTGTCCAGCTGCAGAAACTACTACCAGTCTTCTGGATTCTCAAGTATTTAAGTATCACATTCTACATTCAAAGCAAAATTAATAGAGCCATTATAAAGCCAGATTATTGAAATGCAATTAATCCAAAAATTGTTGATTATAGCATCAACAGCCCCTAAATATTTCTTCATTTACATCTAAATTCTATTTTGATATATTTCACTTGCTTCAAATATGGTGCCTGATACCGAAGTCTACAGTACCACATGTTGGCTATAAACAGCAAGCATAAAATTGATTGTTAAATTAGTGGCAAGTGAACACCTCTAAAACATGCCTTAAAGTACATATCCTTCATAGAATACTAAGGCTATTTCACAGGCTACCTTTGGCTACTATTTATGAAATGAATATCAGATTTTATCATCACCAAGATAGGTACCTCAATTTATTTCAAATTTTTTTCCAACATTCTATTATTCAAAAAATGACACACAATAAAGAAAGCAGGCAAGAATAAAAATATTTTGAAATCTTTGCTGTCTTCCAGAGAAACAGTATTGATTATCCCTCCAGTCATGTCAGTGTCTTACAAAAATTCAAACTCTTAATTTCCTAACTGGACTACTTTGACAGAATCACATTTACAACACAACAGAAGTCAGAAAATTAAAATTTAAAAATGCCTAAATAAATAAACTAAACAATAATTGTTACATCTGTGCAAAGATCCATATAGCACTGTGTGAATTTATGACAGCAAGCAAAGGAAAACAAATAGGGAATTCTTTAATAACAGGGCAAGCTCATAATCATGCTCCTCTGAAACACCTCCAAGCTTCTGTTAGGCCTTTTCAGGGACTTTGCTGAACAAATGGGCAATTGCGTTTAATGAATTTTTATCAAGTCCTTCAGCATAATGCATTTGCCAATGTATTCAATTCTTCTAGTTTTTTATAATTTGCTCAATTTTTTCCTGAAATTACCTTGTCTTTTGTAGGAGCTTATTTAAAATAAAAGCCATTCTTCTAGTTTGCTGTACTCCCACTGCAACAACAAATGAAAACAAAATAAAACCCCCAGCAAAAATACTTTGAAAACACTTGGAAATATGCAGAAATCACACCACACAGATAAGTTTAGGGCAAGCAAAAGGACAATATGGTTCACTTCAGAGTTCTTGCAAAATTGCTTAAAGTCCTATCATTTTCACCTCTGAAAATATGAACTTGGCTACAAAACACAAACTGAACTGTTGCAAGAATACTATTCTAATTTTTAAAAAGCGTTTTAAGCCTGTGACACATTGGCTAAGTAATGCTGCACAACCATGTCTGGAGGGACCAGTTCTAGCAGACAAAATGTCATCCTCAAGGAAAACATTCCATACAATGTCCTGATATACAGCCTCAAGAGCCCATGCATTTGAAGAATCCAAGTAAAAAGTTACAGTTTGCTGACAAAACTATATATAAGCAAACACTGAGTTAAAATTTATTGCATACTATGCAAAATTAGGTTAAGCTTATCTCACCATAAACATGGACTGTGACAAATCACAAACACATTTGTTTCCTGAGAAAAAGAAACAAAGCAACAATTTCAAAAATTTCAACAGTTTAGCATTCAGTTTTGGGGTTTTTAAGTTGTTGGTTCATACTGCACTTGGGGGGGGGGTTGATAAAATACTCTTAAAATCTCACTGACAACAAAGTGATTTTACTGCATGTTAAGGAGAAAGAGGCCTTCTGTTATCTTGCCCTTCTGCATTTTCCTTCTTCTTCAGTCATAAAAAGGCAGCTTACAGTTTCTGAAACAACTATGTCAAATGCTGAACTACAGATAACAGAAATTATGTTTCCCCAAAGATTTTTCAGCATGAAATTAAAACACATTCATTACTATTATTAAAAGAAGAGTGCAGCTGAAAGCACTGGATTAAAGATGATGAAGTTGTACAGTGTTCTGGAAATGTCAATGTTTATTGCAACATAACAGCTTAGAAACCCTTTACAGAGCCAACTATAATCTTCATATGGGCTTCATATTCCAACTTGAAGCTGTAATTATAGGTCTAAAAAAGGAGAAGAAAAAACTAAGCCCTAGAGGTCATAGTTTTAGCACTGTTCTCAAGCAAATCAAAAACTTTCCAGTCTACATTATAAATGACTGAGGGAAATTTCAGCCATATCATAGTAAAACCAAACACCAACTCCCCCCAAAAAGCCACATACAACCCCTTTTTTCTTTATAGACATCAAAAGACAGTAATCTTGTTTCAAAATCTGCTCCCATCTATGTAGTGCTTTCAATTGTGCGTGAACACAAGGATATACATACACAAAACACTACAACCACACATACAAAGTGTCCCCAGGCAGATACATGTACAATGCTAACACAGTGTTACACATTTGTTCCTTTGTGGTTTTAATGAGTTCTCCTGTGCCATGCTGCCAAATCCTTCCAGACAGACTTTTATGAGCAGTTTGCACACAGAGACACTTGGTGAGCAGCAAAGTGTATGTTCTCAATCTAAAATAAATTGAACATTATTTCTCCTGCTTCCATTTACTAGTTTTATTTTTCCATCTAGAGCAAAACAAAAAAATGCTTCCCCAAAAAAACCCTTTTACAAACAGTTCTCTCATTTAGCAGCCTCATCACTGTTCTGGCATTTAGCCACCCTCAAAAAGGTATTTATTGCTTCATACACCATCTCACTGTAAGCACTGTGCCCTAAACATTGAATGAAGTATTAGATATTCCCCAGGAAACTGATCAAAATGACACAGCATAAAGGGCAACCAGCAATCTAGGGTATAATAAAAAAATAGCATATTAAAGAGTATTTATACTTTTATACTCAGTTGCATAGAGACCCTGTGAAGCTACTTACAACACTGAGTTCTGTACCCACTACATCTATCATATTATTAATAATTTAAATGTCAAAACAGCTAACTGTAACACTTTTCAGTGTTACAGAAAGTGCATGTTTATCATACCAAGATGCTAAAATCACATTTGATAAGGTGTGAGGAGAACCCACCAGCTGAACATTTCAAAATAATACACACAATTAATGAAACCATTTTCTTTTGTCACATCTACTCCAGCTACACTTTAGGACATTGTAAGCTTACAGACAACCTGGTAAAATTATATGGTTGACACAGTAACATTGCTACATGTGCATTTTGAGTTACCTTGGTCAAACAGCACTAAATCCCCACCAGCCATGACTCAGCTGAATGACCTCATGTCTGTGTTGTCAGGGAACTAAAGGAATACTATTCCAAACTGGTCCTGGATTTCTACTCAGAGTAGGAATAAAAACCATTTCCTTCCCTGGAATGTTTAAGGAAAAAAGCATTTTTTCTCCTTTTACTGGAACCTCTAAAGATTTCTTCCAAATTCCTGTTTTAGGGAAGCCTGTGGGTGCCAGCTGTCTCTACTCACTGAGTACATTAGGCTTGGAGCCCTGTTTCCCTAAGTCTTCACAGACCACAAATCCTAGACCCTCTACTGCCTTGTTCTTTCTGGAGTTTGAGGCAAAAGCTGTGCAATGTTGATTTTGTCAATCTAGTCCTCAACTCAAAAAACTTAATAGGAAGCAACAGCTTCCACTAAATTGATTCCTGTCTTTATCATGTTGATGTGGACTTCAAACAAAATCAAAATTTGATAACTATATTTGACATTTTGTAAAATCTTCTAAAAATAAAAAGGAGGTATCTATAATTCCATTCAGATGCTCTCATCTCTGATTATCTTCCTCCTGCAGGAGATTTGTACTCATGGTCTGTATCAAGCAAAAGAAAGGCTTGACAGCCACATGAGTCTCATCTTCTTGTACAAAACCAGCTCAGGATCACTCTGGGCATGTGCACAGCAAGACTGTCAATCTCTTATATTTGCATAAGATATGCTTTCATTTTAATTGTAAGATGTGGGTAGGTGTATGTTTTAATGATAAGCTTGTCATAGAAATCACATTTCACAATATCTACTGTACTTTGAGTGAAGATTAGCTTTTCAAGTAATTTGAATGCCTTCATAAATGGCAAGATGGTAAGATTTACATTCTGCATTAAACACTTTACATCAAGGCTGAATGGGGCAAGTAGTTACGTAACTATTATCTGCAGTTAATAAAGGGAGCCAAAATTAAATACTTTATAAATGAATGTGCAGGATTTGTGGATGTTTCTCCAGCTTGGAGAACATTTGACATTTCTTCGGGTCAAATGCAGGTGGCATTAATACCAAGAAAGGCTGTTGCAGTAGCAGCAGTTGCTGGGGAATATGTGAAGCATGAGGGCTGCTGCTGCTTTCTGAGGCTACAAGTGAGCTGTGTTTAGTAGCAGCCCAGGGAGAGGAGGATGCCACAGCCCCTCTGCTAGTGAGAAGCATTGGGGAGAACTGTCATATAAACAGGCTCATTCCCTTTGCTTGTACTTCATTTCCTTGTGGCTTTCATGTGCATCTCTTCATAGGAACAGAAACTGAAGAGTTGCAAATGTCTGGGAGACTTCTTGGTCCCTCTGCTGTGCTTTATATGCTCCTGTATCTTTATGCCTTAGTGTCACCATCCAGTCCCTTATGTGAAGGTGGAAGCCCTTCCATGTTTCTGTTTACCACAGTGGAAAAACTATTTTAGTGATAATGGCAATACAATTTCAATATATTCACTGATTAGTATAGAATGATTTTCAGAAATGAAAATAGGAAATTGAATAGACTAAGACAGATCAACCTTAAATCTAGCCTCTCTATCTTTACCTAGTTTGGCATTGCATTAACATTACAAACCCAAATTGCAGACATCAAGTAGAAATGTATAAAACTTAATAATTTTCAAAAAATTTTAGGCTTTTCTGTTAACTTTAACTTAAAGGGTGAGACTGAGTGATTATTCTATTTAAGAACATATGGCTGGAGCATCTTATGGTACGAAAACTATTAACATCATTGGCATTCTGGACTTGGGTTCGCCTTTGCCATTATCTCTGTTAGCGTTCAGCTGTTATAAAATTTAAAGACATGATGGATGGTGGTGCCTGAGGATAAACTATGTGAAACTTATTTTTGGGGTGCTACATAAAGAACAGTTTTAGACGTTCCATTAAAAAAAAACCTAAAAAAAACCCTCTAAAAATAACGAGGTAGAATCAAAATATTGTATAAAATTCAATTACAGATAATATATATTCAAAAGCTGTTACAAGAAGCTTGAAATTGACACAAGAAAAATAATTTGGGATTAAATTATCCAGGATAGTTATTTATGGCATAGCCAGGAAGTACCAGAAAAAGATATTTTAAAAGGTTTGTATGGAAGAAAATTATTATTTTGGGTATCCAAGTAAAAACAAGACATTCTGCTACATTAATATGGCTATTGAAAAGTTTATTTACATTTTCTACAGCTAAAAAGTGAATATAAAAAAATGTCTTAATGGGAAGAATTCTGGTCTTCTATTGAAGTCTTTCCTGCTGTGATACTTCTAGAGTGTCTGTGTTCTGAATTCAACAGCTGTGGTGAAAAGAACACATTGACCTAGGCATAAAAATGTTGCATTTTCTCCTAAAAGCAAATTTCCCATTTAAGTGCTCATTAAAAAAAAAAAAAGAAAAGAAAAAAAAGAGGGGGAAGGGGGCATTTATGGCATGTGTGTTTCTTATGAGCATGCATGGTTCCAGTGGTTTCCTTTTTCAGAGCTGGGATACCAATACTATTCCTATTGATGAAAGAGCATGAAAGAGTCAGCCTTGAACATTTAGACTGTGTGTGTGTAAACATCTTCTGTAAGTTTCATTTACCAACAAAATCTTGCTAGGAATAAAAACATCTAAATCATAGATCAAAGACAGAATTTTCTGCCATCAAGCAGTTTTCAAAGACCATATTAGTCAAAATGTGAAAAAAATAAGTAAAAGGTTCCACTTGGCATTTCCACTCTGGGTTAAATAACTTGATATGACTTGGCAAGAAGAAGAAAGTTCTGTCATATTGAGATCACTCTGCTTCTGCATCACCAAATACAAAGCCCTGTTAAGCCTTTAGGCTCCCTCCATCCTAGGTGCTAATTTTGACCCAGTTCTGGCCTCATTAAATACAAATCCCCAAGCACCCTATTTTGCATAAAAACCTAAGTTATTACATATAAGGTTAACAAATAAGCTCACTCTCATTTTCAGATTAGTGAGAAATCAGACTACATTTCAATACCACATGGTGACAGACAATTCTAGGATAAGTCTGCTATTCCCATTCCTGCTCCGTTATGTTGGGCAAATGGGCTGTAGCAGGAACAAAAGGCTGGAAAGCCAATCTGTCAAAGATGTTTCCTTCAAGCAGGAACAGTTTAGCACACACCTAAGAGTAGCAGCCCTCAAGGACATGGAGGTCAAACTTGGGAACTTCCCAGATCAGCCCAGCCTAAAACTACTCCAATTTGACAGCACCTCCACAAACACACAAATAAGACAGATTGCTTACCCTGTGAGCTCACTCAGGCTGACTTCAGCCTCTGCATTCAGAACACAGTCTGGGGTCCTGACCCCCAAATTGTGCAGATCAGGAATGAAGCCTGAGCAAAGAGAGAGCCCTCCATCCCTTGCTCTCAGTCTTCCCATCTTTGCAGAAGATGGGATGATCAGCTTTTCTGGGACTTAAACATTTCAAAGTCCACCATTTGGGGCTGCAGCTAAGAAGTTCAACTGCATTATTTCTTGTGAAAACTATTGCACTGGGAATTTTATCATCATCATTATTAGCAGCCATGATTTCTATCAAGATGGATCATATGTGATGAAATGAGAAAACTGTTTTAGTCTCCACAAGAACCCTCTGAACTAGAACAAACTGGGTGCAGAGAGCAAGAGAGATGATGACTAGTATATTACACTTGGAGAAAAATTACTAAAACAGGTAAGATGCCAAAAAGAGAAATCAAACTACAGTACATCAAGTTCTGTAAGAACATACTTTGCAATATTACAATACTTACTGTTGGAACCCAGGGCACAGGGAATGTTTCTCTGTCTGTTCTGACAAACCCTAAATCCTCCTGAAAGTAGTGCCTTTGACCTCCTTCCATGGAGAAAACTCCCTAGGCTTTTGGATGATGTACAATCTGTGAGTGTATAGGGTAAATTGTAGTGTAGTTATCACTGGGTAAAAAATTTAGACTTTTAGGTTTTTAGTATGGGGGTGGATGGAGGGCAAAATGGAGAATTTGGGCGTTGCCCTGTGTAAGAGTTGGTCTGAAGTTTCCNACCTGCTCAGAACTGGTACTGATAATACTAGCCACTGTGACCAGAGTGGTCGTAAATCTCCT
>VWZV01011297.1:0-23820 GCA_013397155.1 Irena cyanogastra | reverse complement strand
GGGGGCATGGCACAGGAGACAAGGCCACTGACCCCGAATTCATGTAGCAACAGAGATGGTTTATTTTCCAAGCCCTTCCTTATATAGTGCACTTGAAAGACCCGGTCTGGATGCCCTCATTGGTCTGAACTCTGCACCCCTTCGGGTTCTGGCCAGTGAGATGCCTGCAGCTTTGGGAGAGGTGTGATTGGGCAAGGCCCCTGTCAATCACGGTAACAGTATTGCTTATGACTGTACAGAGGAATTTCTTTATTACATTAATATTCGGGATTTAAGGTCATTATAGTCAAGCCCAGCCTGCACTGGACACCATACTGTCCCTTTTCACAGGCAGCAGATATGCCTTTCTCTTCCCACCATCTGTTTAATTTCTTCCATGACAAACTAATTCAGCATTTCAACAATCTGAGCATCTCTAGGTGGGCAGACCCATCTGATCTCTCTAGAACTGACCCATCAACAGCCAAAAAAAGTGTATGTTTCCAGAATCTTCCTAATTTTTGTTAGGTGGCTGCAATGGCTGTATTTCAACCTCTCCTGTTGGTTTACCGTTCTTTAGATAGTTCTCATAATTCTTCTTTGCTCTTTCTGTTATTTTATGGTGGAGGCTCAGGCAAGTGACAAGGAATGTGTGCCTGGCCTATTCTGGGATGCCTTCCTTTTAATGTAGTGGATATAACTGTATTTGGACCATTACGGTTCAATGGAGAGAAGATTTTGCTGAAATGAAATGACTCAAATGCAGGCTAGATAAACTATATATTCATATGGGGATGTGGCAGCTGGAGACATGGGTTAGTGGTGGGATTGGCAGTGCTGTGGACTTGATGATTTTAGAGGGCTTTTACAGACTAAATGATTCTGTAATTCTGCATCAGCATGTAACTGGTGGAACTGATCAGTAGATAAGACAGCTGAGTGAGACAAGACTGTCTTTTTTGTCCCCTGATCTTTTATGACAGTAATGTCCTGTATCCTCTGACATCAATGGCTGGATTGCTCTACAACAGCACTTATCTGACAGCTCTGTGGTGGGAACACCAGGCTGACCTTTATCACCAATTCAGCAGTGGAGCATTAATTATCAAGCGAAGATGTTTATAAGTCACTGAGAATAGCTAGGAAAAAGCGTGTATTGAAACTGGTTTCTGAAAGAAAATGTTATCTGAGTGGAAGTGAAGTTTTTGTGGATTTGTATGGATTTTGACATATTTGTGCCTTGAAAATGACCTCTTTATTGTGTCTTTTTGTTTTGCAAGGAAAAAAATGGTGATGATTATTTGGAAATTAGTTTTATAGGTGAACGGGTTGTGTCAAATGAACAGGTTGTGTCAAAACAAAGTTGAATTCATTATAGATTTGCCAAGTAAAATATTTTCCATGAGTTGAAATTTTTCAAGGGACAGGGAGGTGTGACTTCTTCATCTAATCTTATTTTACAGCAGATTTCAACTTTTTATCCCATCTAGGGATGAAAAATATGTCAAGGTCCTGAATGATTTTTTTTTTCCTTCTGGGGAAAGGAAAATGTGTATTGCAGGCGTCTGTTTATGCCGAGCTGGATGACAGCCACGACTGTGAACCTGCCAGCCAAGGGTCCACAGGAAGTGAGATTGAGTGAGGATTTAGAAGACCAAGATATTAAGGCGGGAGGGGATGACTTTCAAAAATAACTTGTCAAAAATACTCCTCATTCTCAGATGTGCAAGATGGTGATGGCCATGGGAGAGGAGGAGGGTGAGATAGTCCCGTGCTGAGCTTCAGGCATCACTCAAGCCAAGTTTTAAGGTCATGTGTAGTTGGGTTTGTTCTCATTACAGTCCATCTGCAGCCTCTTGAGAAGATGCCTGGTGTTTCAAAATTGGCATGTGTTATACAAGCCATAGCAACTCCTTTCCTGAACTAAATTACTAGAGGAAATAAATGTAAAAGACACAGAGTGTGTTTGAAGATAAGTCCATGCTTCCTGGAGGGAGCAGGGAAAGGGAGGGGACCTTCCCTAGTCGCCTCTTCCCATGGATGCCTTTTTCTCTTTGCAATTTTTCTCTCATGAAGAAGGTGCCTAAATGCATTTTAAATGTGGTGGCTCTGTTCCAGCCTGCCACAGGGCTGCAGAGATAATGCCTAATTATAGGGATAAGGTAGAAGAAGGAGTACAAAAGGGCTCCCTCTGTTAGAGAGAGGGCATGGCAAAATGTGGTTCATGCTTACTTCAGAAAGATGTAAAAATGCTCACATGGGAGTAACTCAGACATATTTTTATTTAATGTGTCATGTCCTGGAGTCATTTGTACATTTTAACTTTATGCACATCAAAATTTTCTGGAGGTAGATCCCACTGTTTCCAAGTAGTCTCGTTTTTTAGGCCAGTCATGGCAATGAAGTAAAAGAGGGGTTTTTTTTTGTTCTGGTCCCTCATTTGGTCTACTCTCTCTTCAACCACCTTCCCATATCCTTTCTGGCCTTTTTCTGGGTGCGGAGGTCAGTCCATGCCTGGGCTGTTACAGTGCAGTCCCCTATGTCCACAGCCCAGAAGACTTTTATCTGGGCATCTTTAGTATTTTCCAGCCTTGCTTTCTGCCTCCAAAGGGATTTGGAGGGGGGAATATGTCATTAACACCCCCTTTTCCTGTTTCTTGATTAAAATATTCATATTGATGCATTTTTGTGATAAAAAATGAGCAGGTTTGCAGCATATCCAGGGAAATTCCTTTTCCTCCTCCCTCTCCCCAAGATCTGGTTCTTGCTCATAGCATGCTGGAAACAGGATGGAGGTTGATGGTTGAGTTGCAACACCTTGGATGTGTTGGAGTTCACTGTATGCTGTAGGAAACAATCCTGCACTGCCAGGTGAGTGGAAGGGATAATCTAATTGGTGATCCCACTAATGTGAGGGATTATTATGTAGACTTAATGTGTGCTTTTCAGGCAGGAAAGGGAATTAATTGTAGATGAACCATATGAAAATCCACTCAGAAAATGATCCCCTGGTTATTCAAAAGCCTTTTAGAACTCTTTCCTGAAAAGATTTCAAAGCCTTCTTCAGGACAAGCCTGAAACATTTTTTAAGACATTTTGGACATTCTTAGCTTGTTGAAATTTAGAAACAGTTTGGAAATCTGCATGCCTCCAGATGCTTAGGGTATGTCCGGATTTCAAAGTCAGGGAACTAAACTGAAACCTGAGGTTTGAGGCCTCTTTGAAGTGCTGAAAAGCTGGTTAAGGAGCTGATTTTTGCAACCGATATCCAAGTCTCCTCCAAACAAGACTTATTGCCACATTGACTCCAGCCAAACTCTGTGTGCTTATATACCACCACCACACTTTCATAAACAATTAAACATGGTCTGGAGAAAAGTCTAAAGAAGCTGATCTGTGAAGCTGCAAGTAAAACTTTCAATACAACAAATCAACCACTGGGAAAAAAATGTAAATATTCCCTTTCGCAGAGATTTCTTACAGAAAAGCATTTTTTCATCTTTTAATGAAGTAGTTCAGTTGCTCCTGCCTGAAAAAATCACTACCAGCTTTGAGTAAATGAAAAATAATGGAAGATTATGAAATTGAGATCTCTTTTGTGAGAAAAGAAGCAAAAATATGAATCTTCTTTATAAGTAGGGTGCAATGTATCATGTTTCAAAGGCTGCTTAAGTCTCCTTAATGAATCCAAGGAAAGGGAAATTCTGCCATGCATGCAAAAGCATCCAGTCCCTGAAGCCTTGCAGAGATAACAGAGCTGTTTATTACTGATCTTTCCCAGAGCAGTCTTGGAATCAAGCCAAATGTGGGAAGGAGCTCTTTTAGGCTGCAGAAATCAGGCTGCGACAAACTCTGTGCTGCAGCTGGGTTGATCAGTCACCACTCCTTAGTTGACACTGTGGCAAGGAATGTAGCCACTCTCTGGTGGCTGTTTCTTGCTCACATATTCTTTTTTTACTGCAACATAAAATATTAGTCACAAATGTCTTAGGCTGGTATGTTTTCTTGGATATGAACATGCGTGAAGTTGGTTGAGCATGCATCTGCTGCTCACTTTTCAGTGTTCAGTGGCAGCCCTGGATATCACTTCTTTCCTGTTACCACAGAAATATGCTTTGTATTGTGTGATAGTATGGGGATTGTTCAGCCTTTGGAAGAGAAGGCTCTGGGGAGACTTTAGAGCCCCTTCCAGTGCCTAAAGAGGCTCCAAGAGAACTGGAGAGGGACTTTGGACACATGCCAGGAGTGACAGGACATGGGGGAATGTCTTCCCACTGCTAGAGAACAGGGTTAGATGGGATATCGAGAAGAAATTCCTCCCTGTGAGAGTGTTCACTGGAACAGGTTGTTTAGAGAAGTTGTGGCTGCCCCATCCCAGGAGTGTTCCAGGCCGTATGGGATGGGGCTTGGGAAAACCAGTGGAAAGTGTCCCTACTCATGGCATGGGGGTTGGAACAGGCTGATCTTGGACTACATTGTCCCCCTGTACCAAGCACTGGTGAGGCTGCACCTTGAGTACTATGTTAGTGTTGTTGCCCTTGCTCCAAGGCAGATAATAAGGTGCTGGAATGTGTCCAGGGAAGGCTGTTTGAGGGGTCTGGAATATAAGTCATACAAGGAGTGACTGAGAGTGCTTGCATTGTTGAGTCTGGAGAAGAGAAGGCTCAGGGGTGATGTTATCACACTCTACAACTCCCTGAAAGGAGATTGTAATCAGTTGGTCTCTTCTCCCAGGAAACCAGCAATAGGACAAGGAAATGGCTTCAAATTGTGCTGAGGGGGGTTCAGGTTAGAGATTAAAAATATTTTCTTCAGTGGTAGATTCGTTCAGCATTGAAACAGGCTGCCCAGGGAAGTCACCAGCCCTGGAAGTGTTTAAAAAATGAGTGAACATGGCACTTTGTCATATGGTTTAGTGGACTTGGTGTTATTGAGCCCAGGGTTGGACTTTATGATCTTGGAGGTTTTTCCTGACCTTAATGATTCTATTCTATGATGCTACGATCTCCAAGGTTCCCTTTCAACCCAAACCACTCTGTGATTCTTTGTTTATGTAGGCAATGAAATTTTTTACCAGAAGCACTCATATATGTAGCTGGGGAAAAGTAGTAATTATGGGTAGACAACAGCATTTGATGTTTATTTTTTGTTACAACTTCTTTTAGTTTCTGTTAGTGAGGGCACAGGATAAGATGAGCTTTAAGTTATCATGTGTTCAGTGAGAGTCAGTTTTGGAACAATTATCAGATGCGCTACCATTTTTTTAAATGAGATCTGACAAATTCTGAATAAGAAATAGCAAATAATGATTTTGTGAGTGTCCCAGAAGAACTGGAGGAAACCTGCTCTAGCTAAAGATGTCCTTGTACATAGCGGGGGGCAGGTGGACTAGATGGCCTTTAAGGTTCCTTCCAACCCAAACTATTCTATGATTTTATGAAAATCAGTAAAACATTAGCTTTCTGTTCCTCCCACTTTATTTAGGTGTTATGCCTTCTTTCCCGGGGGAACATGCTTGCAGCTGGTGCCCATTTCACTAAGTAGGCCAGCCAGCTGTGCATTTTTTTGTTATCTTAGTTAATGTGTTGGGAAGATTGAACTCTTTCTACTTTGAGAGACCTGGATTTGGTCATAAAGTTTCCTGAACAGGATTGTGAATAATAAATTTATTTGTAAAAAGAATAATTTCACACAGTAAAATTACAATGAATAATGAATCTAGCGCTCTTAAACATATTTATTCCCTCTGCAACCAAATGGCATTTGAGTTAGAGAAAATTTGGTCTGGGAATGATTTTCCACAGACCTTGATCTTTTCAGGGGCAAGATCGAACTGACACCACCTAGGCTATTACTGAAGGTGTTTCTCTACTCTGGTCTTAAAAGCAGTTTCCCTAAACAGCCTGTTCCACGTTCCTATCCTCAATGTTAGACTTTTCTTAATCGAAATTTAAACTAAACATAATCTAAAATAAAACTAATAATTTCTTGTCCCCTTTCCTTGGCATATAAAGAACATTTTTTCTCTCCCCTTGTAGCAATAATCTTTATAGAGGGGAAAACACCTTTTAACATACTTCTCTAAATCAGTTCCTTCATTGTTTTCTACTTTCTAAACTGCTCCTCTGGCTCCCCTGGGAACATTCCACATTTAGCTGGATCTTTCTCAAAGTGCGTTACTTACTTTGCACTTTAATCCACTGTCACAAAATGACCTCAACTCCTTCTTCCCTAGCATTTTCCCCAAATTTTTAAGCTCACTCTCAACTCCTCATTAATGAAAATACAGGCTAATTCCAGGATATCTCTTGACATCTCTTCACTGACATATGCTATTGATGACTCTTTCTCATACAGTTGTTTAGTGTCAGTCTCCAGTCATTCCTTGTGGATGAGAATGTAATTTAAAAGTAGATAAGATTCTACCCTCAAAATCTTATATGAAGCTGTGACCTTGATGTATTTTTAGGAATGTCCATTGTGTTATATATCTCCTGAGGGATTTGAATTATTTTTCTCTTCCTTTCTTTTATACACTGCTTCATTGCTTAACATTACTAGAGCAAGGGGCACCAAAGAAATAAATAGTAATTTGATTTAAAAGAGAAAAAAAACATTACATAGCACTACTGTGTTCTGAGATTTGTAACTTCTGGAGTTCATGAAAGCAAATGGTTTCCCTATGGTCAGAAAGGGCTGAGGGAATCATACAGCCAAGGGGATGAGATGTCAAGGAAGGAACATCCCTTCTATCAGCCCTAATGCAACAGGTGCTGGTGGTGTATGAGAAAAAAGACTACAGAAAGTGCTCAGATTTATGTTTTACTCCTGTAACAGCATCTCCCTCATCCACTGGGAGGTGCACTGGGCCAGGAAGGCAGTTGCTGTGCCCTAGAATGACTTTTTTAATATCTTCATTAAAAAGTCCTTATCAATAGGACTGATGGAGTGAGGTTCCAGTGGGTATCTCGTCCCTGTCATTATATGTCATAATTGTGGGTGGCAGTACAGAGTTGGCCTCAATTTGGATCCCAGGTGCCAGCTATGCAGCCAAAAAAAAAAAGTACCCTTATCTATCTGCTGATGGGAGTAAATAGGGATTCACAATGAAGTTGTGTGACATCGCTAAGTTGGATTTCATCAGTCTTAAAGGTCTTTTCCAACCAAAATAGTTCTATGATCTCCCTAGCTTTTAAAATTAAAATGCCTGCTCTCCATGTGGGGGAAGACTCTTAGAAGTTCTGGCGTGTCCTTCACGACCTCTGCTGAGGAGCCACCCCCATGATGAGGCTGTATGGTGTATTGCAGTGCTTCTGCAAATGAGAGCTGGAAAGGGGACATTTTGGACAGGCATATTGAGTGGGATTTGTCCAGCCAACACTGCTGACCTTCTCCTTTCTTAAAGAAGAAAAAAGCAATGTGACAAGGTAAAAGCCTGTTCTTGAGCCAGAACTTTGGCTGAGATTACGGCTGAACCATAATTTCTCAACAGTGTTCCAAGTGCTTCTAGAGGTTACAGTGTTGTGTTATGATGCAAATGCCTGCCTTCATGTTTTCTCTCCAAGGCTCAGGAGGAGGGCATTTCTCTGAGTTGCTGGAATTGTGCTGGACCAGGCCCAAAACAAATGAGATTGAATTTAACTCATCACTGGGGAGCCTGGTGAGATCACAGCCGTAGGCTCTGAAAGCCGATGTTCAGGGCTGCTTCAGTGGGTAAACTCTGGTCTTTGGAGTTCTTTGTCTTCCCCCACTGCCTGAGAAACTACCTTCATCTTATTTAATGAAAAATTAATCTAACTCACATCCAGGCATATGCTTTAAAACAGAAAACAAAATCTCTGCTTAGTGGCATTGTCAGGAAACTTTTCTAGAAGCCCACATAGGTTTATGATGAGGTCAAAACTTTGTTATGGCTATTAAAACCACCCATTCTGAATGTCCCCATTTCCTGATACCAAACTGAAGGAAGCTTGAGGATTTATTTAATAAGATTTTTCTTTTTTCCTTCTTTGTTTCAGACTGTGGGAAATGGGGAAGGTATATGGGAAGGCATATCTTCTACTAGATTCACTTTTTGTTGTTGATGGTGGTGGTTTTGGTTTTTTGGTTGGTTGGTTGGTTGGTTTGTTTTGTTTGGGGTTCTTTTGGTTTTTTCTTTTTGTTGTTGTTGTTGTTTGGGTGTTTTTTTGGTAAACCACAGGAGTGGATGGAGGCAAAGAGAGAATCCCAGATCCCAGTACAGCAGGTAGAAGAGTTTTGCTTTCTATTTGAATGAAGTAAATATCACTGTTGTGTGCTTTATATGTTTGGGGAGTGAATGTCCTCATTGATGAGCTGGAGTCAGAGTGGACCTATATTCCTTTTCTTGGCCATTTTAGTGAGCTCCGAGCATGAAGTGACATGGATGCACTGCACATCCCTCACCACACTTCTGCAGATTCCCCATCCTCCCTAGGTGAACCTCCAGAAAACATTTCTATCCACTAGCAAAGCTGAATAAGGCTGACAAATACCCTCCCCTCTTCTAATGTCAACACACAAAGTATTTGAAATGTTACTCTGAATACTTAATGCATTTGTTAATACATTTATGAAGAATCCTTTGGACATTTCTTGTGGAAGGGCCGCAGCTCACAGGGGCACTAATAAGGCCTTTGGTTCAGTGTTAGGCAAACACATTCAGTGTGGCTGCGCACTTCAGCTTCGGTAGAGGCTTTAAAAGGTTTGTAAATATTTACACACACTCCTGAATGAGAATGAGTTGGGGGAGCCTTTTGACACTGAACCTGGAGAGGAATGCAAATCAGAATAACGAACAGGAGGCAGAAAAACTTAAAGAAGTGCAAGAACAAAACCTCAACACTTCACTAATCCCATAACTTCTAAACTGTTATCTCATGACCAGTTGCTATACTTCTTATGGATTTGTTTTCATCTATTAAGAGTTGCTTAGCTCAAGGGTCCAATTTATGCTTCTCTCTCCTCTTCCTGCCCCAAAGCAGCCTTAGAGTGTTTCTGTCCAAAATAGACACAAAATAGCGATGGATCAAGGAAAGAGAGGAGTTACTTCTGAAAACCTCAAGCCACTCACTGGGAAGCAGACAAAATGAGGGAACCCAACAGAATAGCTGATTTATCCCACTGAGTCTGTCTTTAATTAAAAACAGAAGCAAAACAAGCAGTGAAAGTCTGTCTGTTATTTGGTGACTTGTCATCCTACCCTGCGCTCCAGCTATACTTCCTGTTCCTGGGTCAGTACTCAGGGAGTTTTGGGGCCAACCACCCAGCTGATAATGCCATGTTGGGAGAAAATCAAAGGGAAAAGGTGCACAGTCCAGCCCTGCTAGTATTGATTGTGATTTCCTTGATAGTGCTGCATAGTGGCTGTAATAGCCTGCTCAGGATTCTTCCCAGCCTGGGATCCTTGGCATGGAGCCTGTTCAAATACTATCTGGCTGTAGGGTTCCTCCTTCACCCTTTTCAGGTTAGGCAGTGGTGGACAAATACCAGTGTTTGTTCTTTAGGGTGTCATCTTCTTCCAGCTCCTTTCAGACAGTTTTGGAGCCTGCCTGGGAACACAGATTGTTTGGAATGACTCGTTCTTCTTGTGGAGGTATCCCGATAGCTTTGCTTGTCTGCTCATGTGGGAGCAGGCTGGCCCAGCCTGCAAGCAGCCTGGATGCTGCCAGGCCCAAACTGAGAGTCAAAACAGGAGTTTAATGTTATTTTGGGTGTCATAGCAGGTTGTGTGATTGTAGCCTGGGGCTTCCCCTGCCACCCTTGCAGGCGTAGGGAGCTCTTGGCTGAGTGGTTGCTGTGCTGGTTTCACCCAGTGCCTTGCAGAGCTGTCAGGCCCAGCAACACCACACAGCAGTGGTTTGGGAAACCCTGCAGGAATTTGCACTTGCTCACAGCATTTTCCTTCTTCCAGACAATGCAACAAGACTTCCAATGGGAGTGACAGCTGCGACTTGATGTGCTGTGGCAGAGGCTACAACCCCTACATGGACAAAGTGGTGGAGCGTTGCCACTGCAAATATCACTGGTGCTGCTACGTGACCTGCAAAAAGTGCGAGAGGACTGTTGAGAGATATGTGTGCAAATGAAAACCCTCCTCTGCCCACCTGGGAGCTAAGACAGCAGTGGCATCCAAGCACTATTCAGAGAAAGCATTTCCTTGACTAGACATCATTTATCTTATAAAGACACAGACTTGAGGAGAGATGGTAGGAGGAAAAGCAACAACCACACCAGTAAAAATAAGAATATAAAAAAACCTGCCAAAAAGAAACAAACCACGAATGTTTCCCACCAATAAAACGCTCTCTGAGAAGACAAAACCTCATTTGGGATGGTATCTTCTTTCAAAATATTTCCTACGGTTGCCAATTATGTCCAGCCATCAAGTGCCTTAGTATTCTGAGAAATAAATAGAGAAGCTTTCTCTGGGGGGAAAAAAAGCAACATTTGTTTGACAGTAACTAAGGCTCATACCTGCCTATGCCTTCTAGCACAGGTACTGAGTCTCCATTAGGACCATCCCACAAGTGAAAATGCTACAACTTTTCCGCAATAACTACGTTTGTTGCCAAAGACTTAATTTTCAGCAGGGAATCATTCACTCTGAGTGATAAAAAGAAAGATTTCAGATCAATCCCCTGAAATGAACAACTAATTTTAATCTTTCTTTTACACAGGTCTGCGACTTTGAGGTGATTGCTGAAGGAAAATATATCCTTGATTTGCTTAGGCTGGGCAAAATTCAGCTATGAAAAGAATCCCCTGGAATCCTGGAGGCAGTGAGAGTAGAGTAGGCTGAGAACGACTTTATGGGGCCCACAAGACAGTAGTGGAGCCATTAGGATAAAATAAAAAGTGAAATCCAAGTCCAGTGGGAAAGTAAAGAAAAAAACAAGCTCCTGCTCTCTATCTCTTTGTCCTTTGGATGTGATACCCTTAGTCACTGACATTCTTCCACATTGACCCATCAAGTCCTTGGGGAAATATGCCATTGGCTTTTTCCCCCACAAAACTATTGGTGCAACCTCAGGAAACTGCAGAGAGTGGAGTAGTCTCGGCTGTAGGGAGTACAGCCATGGAAGTCAGCAGCTATTCACAGCAGGAAGGAATAGGAGTGTGTCAGTCCTTCATGTGGCTCTGCCCTGACACAGCAGAAAACCACTGTCTGTGGCTGTATATATTTTCTTTTGTATGCAGATATACAGAAATATTTATGTCTTGTGCTTTCATCTACTTTACTTCCTACATAAATATATCCTTTTATTATAAACAAGTGTTAACAATAGTACAAAATAAATGCTGAAGTTACTGGTGCAACAGCAAAATGTTAGATTATTGTTTCACTCTACTACTTGGAAAGCAATTCTGATTTTCCTCCCAAGGATGGGAAAAGAACATGGTTTGAAGCACTCACTGGCATAGGGATAGATAATTTTCTTTATTCCCTGCCTCCCCAGCCTCTTCATGTTGAGCAGAATTAGCCATGATACAGTCAAGACAATGAAACAGAACACTTAGAGAAAGGAAGAGTCATCATTGCTGTTTTGGTTTTTTTAATCAGTGATCACTCTCACTGGTAAAATTTCCTAGTGCCCCTGAGAGCTTAATAACAAACATAACTCATACCTCTCATGTCAGGAGTGGTTGGCTTCTGGCTCCTGCACATGGAGAGGAGTTGCTGTGCAGGGGAGTTTTTAACATAGCCTAGGCTCCCTAATTTGCTGTTTTGTTTGTTTGGGGGTTTTGGTGGTTTTGTTTGGTTTGGTTTGGTTTTGTTTTGTTTGTTTGTTTTGTTTGTTTGTTTGGGGTTTTGGGTCGGATTTTTTGTTTCCTTTTTTTAGTGGTCATCCAGCCCTGTGTACTGATTATGAAAAGTGATGTTGGAGAAGGATGCTGCTCCAGGAACAGAAGGCAGCAGAGCTTCTGATGTCTTTCAGATCATTCTTGGGCACCCCAACCCCATGCAAAATGCTGTAAGCAGCCAAAACATCACTCCTACACAAATGTAGAGGGACTCAGTCACTTTCCTAGGGGGAAATATGTCAGTTACACCACTATCTTTCTCCAAATCCTCTTTCTTTTTCCCACTCAGTCAATTCCTAGGAGGCAACTGCCTCTGACATGTGTGTGTGCACCCCTTGGGAGCTGGAAGAGAAAAGCATCGTGTGCTATAGAAGCAAAATTAGAGATATTTTGTTCTTTTCAGCTACTTTGCTTTGCTGTAATGGGTTTGGTCTCCTTGCCTCCTTCCTTCCCTCAGTTATGAGCAGGCAAAAAAAGACCTTTTATAGTTTGACAGTGGTTTGTGTTGTTGTCACCCCATAAAAGCTGATGGACTAAAACGTCTCTGCAGTGTGGTGGTGAGTGGTGGTCGTCTTTAGGCTGACGTGCAGGTAGGCTGGTGGCACAAACGCACTGCTCTCAAATGCCAGAATTTGGCTTCATTTGATATGTGAAGAAACCATCTATCTCATTCTTTTAAGGAATTTTATTTTTATTTCCAGTTTCTGATGATGCCAACAAGGCATGGATGTTCTGACTGAAGAAAAATGTGAGCATTTCAATGCCATTCTGTAATGACTCTTTTTTTTGCTCCGTTGCTGATGTCATGAGCCTTTCTGCTTGGTGAAAAACCAGTAAAAGGAAGAAATGGTCTATACATACACTGTTTTCAGCTGCATTTCACTCCTCCTGTGTCAGACCCATGATCCTTGACCAGCTTTCTCACGTCAGAAGAAATCATCACTTGTAATTAAAAGAAGTGAGTAAACCAATTAGGCATCTGCAGGTCTATCAGGTGGGAAATGAACCCACAGCAGAACTTTAGCCATGGTGGTAACTCACACTTTGTCATCTCATGCCTCAGATGTCCATTACTGAAGATGCTGACCTGAAATAGGTCTGAACTTTGCTTCTTTGACAAAAGAGTCTGTGGCCCCAGCCCATGTCTTAGGCTGTTAGTCTATGAATTAACAGTGTTACACTGCTTTTGCCGTAACTTCTACATTCCAGGGCCCTTTTCTTCTCTGGAGCAGCTGCACACTGTATTAGGAGTGTGCCCAGGGTGATGTACCTTCCTAAGGTGAGAATCATGCACAGGGCAAGGTCTGATAAACTGCAGCCTCCCTTGTTACACAGGCTTGCTTCATCCAGCAAACTAGGGTCATCTCATCAGTTTGATGGCTTTAAGCTGAAATAAGGTAAGTTTAGATTAGATATTAGGAAGAAATTTCTCCCTGTGAGGGTGATGAGGCCCTGGCACAGATTAGCCAGAGAAGCTGTGGCTGTCCCATCCCTGGAAGTGTCCAAGGTTAGGCTGGACAGGGCTTGGAGCAACCTGATCTAGAGGAAAGTATCCCTGCCCATGGTAGGGGGGTGAAACAAGATGAGCTTCTAAGGTCCCTTCTACCCCAAACGAGTCTGTGATTCTATGATCTCCCTCTGGATTCTCTGGCATTTCTAAATTTTCGTCAGAAAATGTCTTTCTATGAGTAGTAGACAGTACTTTCTGCTTTCCTTTCCTTTTAATAAGAATAAGGAATAAAGAGAGTACTTATAATACAGGGCCATACTTGGTGGAATGGCATCATAGTGCCTCTTTCTCGTTGCAACCTGTCTCTGATGCATCAGCAGCAAAGCACAGAGAGGCCAGAGGAGAAAAGTGTCACATCTCTCAATTTCAATTATTGATACAACAGGGATCCAAAACAGAATGGCCAAGTTATTTTTGCAGACCAGAGGAAGGTGTTCCTGCCCATGGCAGGGAGTTGGAACTGGATGATCTTCAAGGTCCATTCCAACCCAAATCATTCTATGATTCTCTAATTTTTTGTGCATGTGTTTTGTGAAAGATATTTGGGAGAACATTTGTCACAAACCAGCTTTGCAAGGAGAAATACCTCCCTCCTTCCCTTTCTCAGGCATTCAGCAAGCAGTTTTCTAGGCTTTGCTCTGAAACACTGAGATCCTTCAGCTACCACAGAAAATGGCTTTGATTACTGTGAATGTCTTTGTGAAGTGATGCTGTAGTTCCCTTCTTATGACATGTCTTATCACATCCCAACAGCTGATATAATTTGGCCCAGCTCCATGTCATATTACACAGTGTTGTTGATTTACACTAGCCGGCAAAATTAATCTGATTTATTCCCACAAACACTATTATTTCACAGCTTTACACTATTCCCCCTGATGGAAACAGCCAGGCTATCCTGAAGAGTATTATTCTGGTGGTCTTGTAGTGTTTATTAATCTGAAAAATATATCTATGATTTAATAAGACAGTTTGGACTTAATGCTATTTTCAGATGTGAGGTTTTGACCCTGTATACATCTGGATGACTTTGTATTTTCTGATTAATTCCCCCCATCCTTACCCCTTCCAGTTTTATATCATTTAGGTTTCTCCATAAGGTAGGCAAATGCCATTCATTATAAAAAACTCCCATCTGGTTGTGTATTTTAGTCTAAAAAATAGAAAGAATTTTAATTATACTAAAGCGGACAGCCCACAATATTTCACATGCAGCTAGAAAAGCCCTTGGTGAGGGGAAGGGGAGTGAGGGAAGAAGAAAACGATCTGAATACAATTAGCAGTGTCTCTGTCAGGAAAGTGATAAAAGAGTCTCTGAGGGACCATCCCTTTTCCTGCTAGAAAACAGATCCCTGTAGACAACCATTATCATCCTCCAAGTGAGACAGACTTGTGCTGCCCAGCTCTGGGCTACCTGTTTGGGGAAGGTGCTGGGAGGAGGCTCTGGAGGTACTTGGGAATATGGGGAACAAGAGGAAAATTCAGGCCTGTTATCAATTGTTGTTAGACCTCCACCCCGTGTCAGAGGATTTGCCTTTCCCTGCATCAGACAGGGAGTTGTGAAACACCATTGTTTTTTTCCCAAGAGCAGATTGGAGCTATAACAGGCATGACTTTCTCCTCTGCAAGGGAGATGGAGCAGAAAACAAGATTTGGGAGAGGGGGAGAAAGAACAGGAAACTTAAAATCCACCTGAGATTAATGAGTTTAACATGTACAACATATTTTGGTTTGTTTTCCTCTCAGGACCAGTTTCATCAGTCAGTCAGAGTTTGATTAAATATCTCAGCAGAGCTTTGGTTTATTCATCTAAAGAATAAATTACTCTCTGTTCATGGAAGCAGCATTAGCTGTGTTTTCTAATTGTGAGAGCAACAATAATAATAAAATCAGTAACAACAGAATACATTGTGGATTGGTTTTATTTCCTCTTTTGTTATGAATTAATGGACAGTATTTTGTCTGTATTGTAAATTAAACTAGTTTTAAATTTTAAAGATTCTTTCTGTCCTGTGTGGAAAGTTTTCTTTTTTTTGCTCTTTTAAGTGGAATTTTTCAAGGTATTTATCAGAACCACATTGTCTTGAAATTTCTCAGAAGACAGAAGAGGGTATCCTGTAACTGCACAACTGCAGGAGCTGGGATATAAAGGGACATGCTGCCAGGACTACATAGCTTAGGAGAAAGCCACCAGATCCATAACATAGTGCCAGAACACTTGTGCTGCTCTCGATGTAAGGATGAGCTTCAGACCCAAAAATTTTTGTTAGTTGAGTTACTCTGTGAAGTCTACCCACTCGCATGACACAGCAGCAACTCAAACAGGGACGACTCACGTGCTTCAGGCTAAAGGTGTGTATAAGAGCTTTCCTGTATTAGGGCCAAAGCACTGAAAGACTTGGATAATTGGATCTTATAAATGCCAGTTATCAATAGATCTCTGTAAGTGGTAACTGCTGACAAATGGGCTGTTAAAAATAGAGACCCATGTTTCTTGCAGATTTTCTGATTTGCTCAGTCCCGGATGAGGTCTGGAGTGTTGCTCAGTGGTGATGAATGATTAACTGGAGGGAAAGTGGAACTATAAAAATTAATCCAGGTAAAGTTGGGTGCTCACAATCCTGTGTTTCTCTGAAGCTCTAGGATGTGTGACAGCATAATTTCAACATCCTTGAGGATTGGCTGCTTTCTCAAAATTCATGCTGTATTTCAGAGGAAAGAGGGATTTAAGATCCATTGTTCTAAGAGGCATCCTTCCTTCTCCATTGTTTTTCATCCTAAGTTTCAAGTTTAAAATTATCCTAAAATAGTTTGAAATTTAGGATAAGATGCTATAATCTGTGTATTATGAAAGACATTAATAACAGCAACTGTGTCATCATCAAAGGAAACCAACTGGTAGGCATATTTCAAATCATAGAGTGGTTTGGGTTGGAAGGGACCTTAAAGCTCATCTCATTCCAAAGCCTGGCCATGGGCAGGAACACCTTCCACTAGAACAGGTTGCTCCAAGCCCATCCAACCTGGCCTTGAACACTTCCAGTGACAGGGCAGCCATAGCTTCTCTGGGCAACCTATGCCAGTGTCAGTCAAATACCCCCAGATCAGTGAGGTCCATCATGCACAGGGGGATCCCAAACTTTCTCTGCTTCCTGCAGACACTGAAAACACACACCACCTGCAGCTACTTTCCACTCAAGATGCAATTAATTTTACAAAGTGCTGCACATGTTGACCAGGGTCAGGCTTGGGCAGGAAACTCTTTTCTTTTCTAAACATCTGCTCTGCCCAGGGCTGTTCTCCTCATACTTTTCAGACCTATTAAAACCCCACCTCAGGGCTCACCTCAAAGTGCCTCCTTCCTTCCTTGCTGCCAGCAGCGTGTGAGCTGTGGTGGGGTGTGAGCTGGAAATACCTTTGCTTTTGGGGAAAGTGGGAGATGACAGCAAGCAACTCCCTGTGCCTCCACACTTGAGAAGCAGCTCTTGGGTATGACATAAAAGTATTGAGATGATACCTGCAAAGAATGGCCTGATTTAAGACAGCAATAACTCCCCAGCTCACCCTGACTCCTGCACACAACTTTTGCTCCACTGGATGGAAGACTCCTCTCAGCAGTTTGCAATGAAGTATCTGGTGCCATTTGAGGCACTTCAGAGTGACCTTGTCCTTATGAGAATTCTCTGCCCACCGGGGCTGGAAGAGGAACACCCAAGGGACACCCATGGCATTTCAAGTACTACTGACATTTAAGCAATTCGATTGCACCCCTTCATCTGGTGATGCAAGGACTTGAGGACAGTTTCTTCCCTTCACAGCACTGGTCCCAAAGGCTCTTCCAGGTCTACCATGAACCAACAAACTGGATGACACTCAAAAATTAGCTGTGCAACACCATCAGGCTCATTCTGCCTCATAAGTGCCATTGGTGCCCATAGTCCAGGTCTGACCTCTAGATCTTACAATGCCAAATCACCAAGAGGGGCTTCTGAGTTAAACAGGACCCTAGTACAGAGTTGCAAGTTATTGAATGGACTGCCCCAGTAGGAATTCATTGGGCAGGTTTTGGAGCAAGCTCAGTTCTCTGCAATAAAGATATCTTCAGAGTGTAGAAATCTGGAATGCCTCCAAAGAGAGGATTTGGATAAGATGAATTATGTTTTTTGGGAGTTAGTGTGACCCTTTTCACGTAGATATATATTGAGCAGATGTTGGAAGTCAGGTGGGGCTTATCCTTAGGCTGATGCTTGTCATAGGGGTCCTTTTGTTTTGATGTTTGGTTTTGTTATAAACCAAGCTAATTAGTTGTTAGTGTAGCTGGACTATTAGCATCAAAGAATGAGCCTATATAACTCCCATGCCCAAAATGTTTACAGCTGGTATCTGTTATGTTTACATAAATTGCTTAAATGACGCTTCCAAATTAAACAATGAAACTCAATTAATGACATCAAACATTGTAAATGTGAATTTAGCCGGTTTGACTTACTTTTTCCTTTTCTCTCTATTAGAGGGAACATTTTCATGTTGGGATTTGCACAGAATTCCAAGGAAACTAAAAAAGTTACTTTTCATGGAGTTTGTAAAGAAAACCAAACCATTCAAGCACACTGTCCCCTTCACAGCTGCAGTCAAATGTCAGACTCAAGGCCCCTGATCTTGACTCATATTGATAATTGCACTGGTACAAACTTTTTCCCCACCCAGCCATTAAGGAAGATACTTCAGATAATAAAGCATAAACAAAGAAACTTCAAAGAACAAAATGAATGCCATACAGTGACTGAGTTTTATATAAACACTGAATTGCTGGCAGAGGATTTCTCCTTGCAAAATATTTTCCATTACTCTATATCATCTGGTTAATAGCCTAAGTGCCCAAGCTTACCTTCAGGAGATTTAGATAAACTGAGAGATTTTCCTGCATAGAAAGACACTGACCATTCTTTCAGCATGCTTTTTCTCTTCAAAATTATCTTAGCCAGCATAATGAGATTGACCTTCTTTCCTTTTGATATCTTGCTGGTGTTTCTGAACATTTCTGTCAGTGATGTGTGTACTGGATGAAATATATGAGAATAAAGGAATCATGAAGAATCATGATATACTGCCAAGGCAAAAAAAATCCCACAGCTTTCAGGGGTTGATATACTCCAAAGTGCCTTTTAGACACCTAAATTTAGTAGTGAGAATTGAGTCCCATGATTTATATTTTGGGTTGATTTAATCCAGAATAAGTGTTCTTTCCCAGTTTTATAACTAATACAGATGTATAAATAGGCTAGATATAAAGAAATTTGGTATAGGAATTCAACATTTTTATTAAATAATACTCACACCCTCTTTTAGCACAACCAAATGTTACTCTACAGATCTTGAATCCCATCCATTTTCTCCTGCACCATATCCCACATATTTTCAGGAGCTCTCATGCAGAAAGGCACCAAGAATGAGAATCATCTCATCTTGGAGACCCCACATGTGAGCTAACCCAGCACTGTCTCCATGATGGATGGGTGCAAGGAAGGGATGAACCAGCTGTGCTTCCTCTGCCATTCTACATTTTAGCCCAGGTTGGAGTAGGAACATATGATTTGTGTTTTAGCTGGTTTGCCTCCGAGATCTCGCCAACCTCACTCAATTCTGGGTGATAACTGATCCCAAGACTGGTTCTGCTGGGTTTTATGTTAAGGGGCTTTTCTCTGTTCTAGCTGAGGGTAGGTAATGGAGTTATGTTAGAAATACAGTGGAGGTGGGTTTATGTTTATCATCACCCTGTAACTATGACTGACACAAAAAAGATTAAAGCAATCAAGACCAAAATAGAACATCTTGCAATTTTCAGTAGTTTTTTTAAGGCCCAAGTTTTCAACTAGGATTTGCTTTGACAGGATAAAGTACATTTTCAAGCTCAGTTTCTTAATGGGCTACATCTGCTTAGTGTAATTTTGCATTTGAACTGTGAGTCTTGTCAGACACAGGCACAGTCAGAGCTGCATTCAGCAGTAGTCACTTTCCCTGGAATCAGATAAACTCAGCCTAATAAATCAGTTTTACTGCTCTCGATATCGCTCTGTTATCATTGTGAGTTATTCAGTCTGGGCTTCCCAAGCTTTCCCATTCTTTCACAATGAAAGGAACTGAACTCTCAAAATATATAAATTAGTTTCTCTCACTTTTTCTTTCTGTCCTTCCTTATTTTCTTCCCTTTTCTTTCTTCTGCTCTCTCTTGCTTAACCTGGCTTTTTTTCTTTCTTGCATTCTCTCTCTTTCCATCAAATGGCTATACAAAGTAATTCACAGTTACACTTCTATAAAGTCTAGCTTTCTGCTCAAAATGAATCTATTTAATTAGGCAGTTGTGACCTGACTCTCAGTGTAAATCAGAAGCTGAACACAGGCAGATTTTTGAGGGCCTGTCTTGTAAAGTGCATTGGACCGTGTACTATATTAGCAAGAAGAACATTTTGTAAGAATACAGTTGTGTTTTATGCCTTGTTTTTTTTTTCTTTTCCGCTCTCCTTTATGTTCCTACATTGTTTGCATGATTAAAAAAGTGAAAAGATGGACCCGTCTTTGCAGAACAGATGGGAGCTGGGTGATAATGGCCTGAGTTCCCTCCTACATCATGGCCAAGCTGAGGTGCTGAATATCTCATACAAGGCATTGACAGCTGGAAGGCCCACTGGAGCTCACAGTGCTTTACAGGGATCTAAGGGGCCTCTGGAGGTGTCTGGAACTGTGGTGGATGCAGCCCACCTGAGGCTGTTACTCAGGTGTTAAGAAGGTGGAAATAGGTGTCCAACCAGCATATGAAAGGATGAAAAGGACAGTATAGTATGAAGGAAAATAAGATGCAGCATTTGGGGTATTTAATTTTCTCACAAAACTGATGGATCAGTCCATGGGACAAATGAATTCGAAGAGTGAGAATCAATATATGTACCTCTGATTAGGAGCATCTGAGAACTCATGAGAATTTTCTGCTCCTCTCATAGGGTAAGCTTAGGCCTGGCAGAGAGTTAGGAAAGGAATGAATTATTGGGAGTGGCATTATCCTAAATCTCCCAGCAAACTTGGCCAGAGTTTGCCTCTCAGAGCTGGTATCTGTAGGAGAGGTGGCAAGTTCTGGTAACTTAGCAGAACTGCATTTTAGACTCTAATTTGCTAAGGATATGTGCATTTTTTAACATTCTTCTTCCATCTTCATGAACATGGAAAGTTTGTCCAACCTCCATCCTTTCAGATGCTGCCTTTTCTCCATGTCCAGTTCCAGCAAACTTCAGCAGTGAGTTGAGGTTTCAAGAACATCCAAGGTGGACATTATCCTATCTGATTAGATATGCTAGCTTTGTCATTGAGCTGGTTCATCCTGGATTCCCTTTAGAAACTGGCATCAGGTACATGTTTCATCCTTGTGTAAAATAGCCCAAATCTTCTCTGATTAAGGTAGCACACTGCCAGAGTAGTTCAGCATTAGTCTTCTAAATAATCAATTATACTTGGGATACTTAGAAGAAAAAAATAAAGTAATTGTATTCCTTGTGGAGCTAGATGAATTAACTTCATCATTTGAATTAATTTAGTGATAATAATCCTCAACTCTTGGACTTGACAAACTCAAAAAATTCTGGCTAAGTTGCCTTTGAAACATGCTAAATGTATAAGCATAGAAAGTCAAAGAAAGGCATTTCTCTGAAACACCAATTAATTTCCCTGCTGTCCTTTGTGCTTGGTTACAACCAGGACTTCAAAAGAATGTGCTCGAGAGTGGAAAACCACAATATCCTTTAAATACGGTGTCCCAGCTACGGCTGAACTTTCTGTCTGGACTTTGACCAAGCTGCTGGGCTTAAATCCCAGCTCTGGAGCTACCAGATGGACCACATTATTCTCACTTGCAGAAACCCCATCAGACAAACTGTTTCAACCAAAACAGGTCTGTTGGTCATGGAAGGTGTGAGGTACTAATGGGACACTGTGTTCTTGTCACGAGTGCCATGTTCCTTTGGGTACCCATCCCAGCTTCTACTGTACTTCTTTTTAAACTTCCCTGGATCAGAGAAAGAGGGAAAGGTCTACTGGAGACACAGCCTTGCAAGCAGATGGAGTAAGGCCAGATGGGCGTGACTAAATGAGGACCACTGATGCCCGAATGAGACATCTTAGCATTGCAGCAGCCTGAAGTGTTTCACAGAGGAATGTCTCAGTCCAGCCAACAGGCACTGCCAAAGAGAGTGACATGTGTTGGAAATCATACTTCTTTTTTAAACTCCAGTGCCTGTGCACAGCCCCGAGATACCTGCACCTTTGGCTGCCTCTGACTAGTAAATAAACCAGGCTGGATCCTGTTCACTGGCTGCCCATGGCAAGTGGCACAGCAGAACTTGCAACCAGATGGGTTTTATCACCTAAACAGATTACTTCACCCCTACTGAGTTTAGTCAATGGCCTTTGCCCTTTGCTAGTATCCAACATGCCTGGATGTTGTCTGGGACTCACTAGTGCTCAGCCATGATAGGGAGTAAGCTAAGGTTTAAGCAGTCTGTGTAATCATGGAACAGAGCTGGAGACATCGCTCTGGCTCTAGCTGACTCTTTAATACAGACGTAGCCTTGGAAGTTTAAAGCGTTTTGTAACCCTTTGATTTCCCTTTCCTGAAACTGTACATTCTCTCCTTGGGCTCCTGTCGCCTTATTATATCCCAACAGATGTTGGCTAAAGATCTAACTACTTTGTGTGTCCTGGACCTGTCTTCCAACAGCTTATATGTTGTGCCTCATTCCTCCTTCTACAAGAGGAGATTCCTGTACTGAAACAGATCCCTCTTCATCCCTCCTGGATGTCTTTCCCAGACATCCTCTCATTTTCACGTAGCTATCACCCTTATAATCCTCAAGGATGCATAACAGAGGCAGAAGAGGAAAATCCTGTTACGGCTGTGGCCTGAAGTCAAGCAACACACAGGTTGCAGGTCTCTCCTTTCATCCCTCCTCAGGGAACATCTGCACCTCTATTGTGCTTGTTCCTCCTTTATGAAATCCTTTTATATTCTGTTCAGAGAGAGGAGAATACGAGGACCAGGGATTGATCACTAAATGCTTCAGAAGTGGTTAGTTTCCTTGTCTCAGCAGCTCAGCTAACTTTGGGAGCTGTGGTTTCAAGAAGAAACTTCTGAGAGTTTCATTGCATGAGAATTACTTGGGCCACAGAGTCTGTGCCCCAGGTGGAGGTCTTAGCCCCACCCCTGAGTGCACGGAGAAGTTCTGATTTCACAAGAAGAAGTCTGCAGGAGAAGTAGAGGCCTATCTGTCTTGAGAAACTAAGCAGGAGGCTGATGAATCAGTCCACAAGACCTTCCTGGCACCACCAAACCTTGTCAGTTTCTAGCACCTCTATTCCTGCTGCATGGATAGGAGAGTGAGGAGTTGAGCTCCTCAAGCACCTGGAGAAATGAAAAACCAACTGGCTTTTCTGGCTTCACATCAAAACAGAAAACAGATGGGATCTTTGTACTGTGGTTTTCTTCCTCACTGGCAAGCAGATGTTGTAACCTTTTCTAGGGTGGGTTGGAAAGCTGGGCCCTCTTCTCTAAGATCTGGCCAAGTTCCCTGCCAGGAGAAGGAATATTAAAAGTTACAGACCTCTTCCTAGCCCAGTTCACAGCCTGCAGACTGCATGGCCTGCAAAGAGGGTACAAGAGAGTGGGAGAGGGGGGGTGGGGGGCCACCGACACCACTTTATCACTGCTTTGCATCCCTGGGAAAGAATCTGCAAAGGGGATCAGGAGTGTCAGTTCCTCGCAGAGTTCCTCGCACAGCCTGTGTGGGGTTTTGCTAAGCATATGTAGTTGACTGTGACCTAGTTGTAGAAATAAGTGGGAAATCTGGGTCCTTTGTGTGCAAAAAAGGTAGGTAGTAAGTGTAAGGGTGGTCTGGAAGGCAGAGGATTGGAAACCATGGAGAAAACTAAGTGGAACAACCAAGGAAAAGAAGAGAATAAAGTCACTGATTGCTTCTCAAGCTGTATTTTAAAGTGTTGTCTGATTGGTTTTCAAGCCAGAAAGGTTTCAGGTCCAGTGGATTTCCAGTAGTTATGGTAAAATAAGGAGGAGCATTGAGAGGAATTTGTACTTCTTTCCCAGTTTTTAAATTTTCATGAAAAGGACTTTTGTCCTTCCTAGCTTAAAATCAAACTTGGGAGTGAAAACCTGTCTATCTTCACCAAAAGAAAAGACCTTTACTCAGAAAGATTTCCAATACTAGATTTGTGGCATTGGAGACTTTTTTAAGGAAGAAACATTTCTGTGTTTTTATGGTATGACACATGGTATGTTTCTTGGAGTGGTCTTGTGCAGAGCCAGGAGCAATGGCCCGATGCAGGCTCATGTCTCTGCCATGGTTAAGGAACTCAAAGAGGAGATGAGGGAGGTGGTGAGGGAGGAGATGAGGAGGAATAGTTCCCATGTGGCACCAGTGCAAGTCCCAGGCCCCAACGTCAGAGCCCAA
>VWZV01011296.1:2856418-2882027 GCA_013397155.1 Irena cyanogastra | reverse complement strand
ATATATATATATATAGTATAGTAATTTAAATTATGTCTCAAAGGCAGAGTTTTTGCCTTGGTTTCTCTTTAAGAATGGGGTTGTGGCCTTTTGTGGGTGAGGAATTTGTAAAGAGTAGGGAAGCTTGAAAGTTGCTGGAACATGTGCTAGTGGTACTTTTATAGCCATGGAGAGAAATGCAGTTTTGAAGGTGAAATGCATTGTTACATCTGTGAGGGTTTCCAGACTCAAAGGAATGGAGTAGCTGGAGTAGCCCTCAGTTTAGGGGGAAGACGAGGATTTAAAGGACTAGAAAGGAGATGCCTGTACAAATAGACTTTAGCATTTCATTTTTGTTCAAGTTACTTAGCATCTAATCAGTTAAGTAGTCGTGTGTGATGAATGAATTTAAAAACTGCAAGTTTATCTTGTGTAAAAACTGATTTTTCTTTCAGCTGCTTGATAATGTGGAAAATAAAATGAAAGGCACATGTGTAGAAGGCACTATCCCTAAATTGTTCAGAGGGAAGATGGTGGTATGTATTTTATACCTTTCTCAAAAACAATTTAAATTAGCTCTTGTTACTTTTATAACCTTGAACTTCTGTGTTGTTTTGGTTTTGTTCCCAGTCTTATATCCAGTGCAAGCATGTAGACTATCGATCTGAACGAATAGAAGATTATTATGACATCCAGCTAAGTATAAAGGGAAAGAAAAACAGTAAGTGATACATTGTGATATGCACCAATCCAGTACTTCAGCATGCTGGACAATTTCAGCGCCTCTTGTTTTCAAATGGGTTTGTTGGTGCACAGTGATTGGAAATATGTGCTTTAGGACACCTTGTTGAAAATATTGTTTCAATGCAGAGAATGTTTTTGCCTGCATTACATTTCTTTTTTTTTTTATTATTCCATTTCCTCTCCTTGCTCCTTCCTCCCTAATTCTCTCACTGGTATCTTTTCATAAAGCTGTAAGAACTTTAGGAGTTTTCTGGTGTCGTAAAACTGTGCCATATTCTTGAGCAATGTAAAACTTTACTTAAAGTAAGGACAGAAATATTCAAACACAGACTCCCCTGTCCTAATATTTAATTTGATTAATATATTGCAGGCTAGAGTAAACTTAAATTTTTTCCTTCTGTACCATTCCCCAATTTTTTCTCATTCAGTTTTTGAGTCCTTCATTGACTACGTTGCAGTGGAGCAGTTGGATGGTGATAACAAGTACGATGCAGGAGAACATGGCTTGCAGGTATTATTTCTTTTTAACCTGGTTTTAAATCTTATTTCTTTATCCTTGATAAAATAGCAATGTTGCAAAACCCGTTCTAGATTTTATCATCTGATTTTAGTGATGTTTCTTCTTAGGCAAGCTTTTTGTATAGCTCCTCTTATTTGGTGTTAGGTTTCTTAAAATGGAGCTCAGATTTTATAGCAATTTAATTCGTAGTGAGTTTTAAAGGTCCAAGTCTTCCAGTTGCTAGAATGGTCCACTTTTCCACCAATCTCAAGACTACGAAATTCTTCCTCTATGAGTAGTCTGTTCTTCCATGTGTCAAGTAAAAAAGCAGCATAGCACTAAAAGTAACTTTGGAGAGCTCATGTTTGTGTTCTCAGCAAGAACACCAAATGAACCCATGGAAATTAAACATTTGTGTGTGTGCACGTGTTTCTGAGCTCTTCAGTTGCACTTTGCTGCACCCATTGGAGTAAGCTGAAATCCTTTATAAAAAATGTTTTACTAAAGCTTATTTCTGCAGCTTCGACATACCAGGTCAGTAATGTTCCAGATATTCTTTAGCTGTTCTTAGGAAGGTATAACACAGTAGCCAAATCCTTGTTGGTGGCATGCAATGAACATGAAATTCTTAATTGATCAAAAATGAGCTTTTGCCTCCATATTCTCCCAATTTTATTTATGCAGGTAACTTGCTCTTAATGCAGTGAAATGTCCACATATGCTTGTATGAGTGGCCTAAATTTAATTTAATTGAGTTTTTGTGTTATTGGAGTAGCTCATGGGAGATTGGTGCAGCATTAGGATACTCAAATTGCACCCAAATTTTGAACCATTCTGGTGCACATTGTGTCATCAAGTCTGTAAAAGTCCTTATGAAGAGTGTCTGCAACAAACAAGTATTTTGAGTTGCTAAAAATCCTGCAATTTCAACCTTCTGCTTCCTTTAAAATGTCTAGGAGGCAGAGAAGGGTGTGAAGTTCCTAACACTGCCACCAGTATTACACCTACAGCTCATGAGGTTTATGTATGATCCTCAGACTGACCAAAACATCAAGATAAATGATAGGTAAGTGGGTTGGTTGGTTGGTTTAGTGTGTGGGTTGGATTTTTTTTTTTGTAGAATTTAGGCTTGTGAATGTATTTTAGCCAAAAATAGCTTCCCAAAATCCTGGTTTTGCCTAAGCTCTGAGAGGCAGGCATGTGCAGTCACACACAGTGGAGGTACCCCAAAGGTGCACTGCTTGAACATTGAAGTTCAGAATGACAAATTGAATGTTTGGTAATCTGTAGTGATTGTTTTGACCGTGAACAGGTGACTGCATCTCTTAGTAGCTTATGTAGCATTCTTTGTGCAGTGTGTGACTAGGCTGCCACCAGAGTAAGCAGGATGAATAAGGAGTTACCTGCTTGCCCTCCATCTGTTTCCATGGATGGAGGGAGAGCCATTTGCCCACTCACTGTCAGTAGAGGCTGATAATTTCTCGAGGAGTTACATGGTTGGCTGTAAACTAAATGTTTATTGCAATTATCTCATTCTCACCAAAGTGAGATATTTCAGAGTAATGTTCCAGTCCAGTGGTACCTGTGCTAGGGAAGCTGCATTTGTCTGCTAGAAAATAACAGATTTTAGATCTTTTGCTTTGATGCAGTGAATGCAAACCAGCCCTAATTCAGTTGAAGTGCTCTTGCCCTTGTTACTGAGGGAATGCTTTCCTGAGCTGCTTGAAAAGTTTATTTTTATTCCATATTTAAACAGTATAAATTCTCCCACTGTGTGCAGCATGTCCTGGATAGAAGTGGCATTGTAACAGTAGCATGTTCAATTTTTATCCTTTACTTTAGGAGTACACATAATGTTCCATAATAGTGCCTAATAATGTGTGTCTCTCTTAACTACAAATACAATTATCTTCATTCTTTTTGAAACTAGGTTTGAATTTCCTGAACAGTTGCCACTAGATGAATTTTTGCAAAAAACAGATCCTAAAGATCCTGCAAATTACATTCTCCATGCAGTTCTAGTACACAGTGGAGATAACCATGGTGGACATTATGTTGTTTACTTAAATCCAAAGGGCGATGGCAAAGTGAGTATTGAAAAGCTCCTAAAAATATTTGTGTGTTCTAAATGCATACTTGCAGTTTTTATAATGGGCGAATCTTCAGAATTTTCTTCCCCTAAAAGAAGAGTACATACACTCTTGGCTTTTAACAAAAGACTTTTTAACTGAGGAAATCCCTTTACTTGTGTGTATATGTGTTGAAGTTCTGCAATCAGATTTTATCCAGCATTTTTTTGTGGCTGACTTTGCTGAAGCAAATACGAGCATTTCCAGTGTTTCTGTGACTCAGAAATTCAGCATGTTTGTGTACGTCCCACTGTTCCAGGTTTAGGTGACATGATTGAATTGGGCATTTATAGGTCAGGTGCCTCTTCCTTTGAGTTGACTGGTTTTGTCTGTACATGATTGTTCACAGTAAGAGTAGAAGTCAGATTTTACTGTGAATTTGTTGCTGTTTGTAATTTATTCTTATTTGGCTTTATTGTTTTTATTTAAAATTTGATGTACATTGCTCTAAATGTACAAAGAATTACTAGATGTCTTGTGCATCACTGTTTTTTATTTCATTTTACAACAGGTAAAGTCAATTTTCTGTTTCCTACAGAAATATTAGATATTTGAATAACAGTCTTAAGAAAAGCTTATTGGAATAATTATTGTGCCTTTAGTACTCACTGTAAAATGTTCAGTAAAGGTTTGATATTTATGGACTTCCTTATGCTGAGCACAAGTAGCAAGTAGCACAAATTATACTGAACTAGATTTCCTTTTAAAAGTCATGCCACTTGAAGGTTATTTTAGTTACTTCAAAGAGCTGAAAGACATGCCAGAAATAGGATTAATTTATCATTCAGTACCGTGTTTTTACGTGTAAAATCACCTTTCTATAAAACTTCCTCCCTAGTGGTGTAAGTTCGATGATGACGTTGTGTCGAGGTGCACGAAGGAGGAGGCGATCGAACACAACTACGGGGGGCACGACGACGACCTGTCCGTGCGGCACTGCACCAACGCCTACATGCTGGTGTACATCAGGGAGTCCAAGCTCAGTATGTCCCCTCTGTGCTCAAAGGGCACTTGCAGCCAGGGCTGGTTTACGTCTGAGTTGTGGGCAGCGTTCCTACACAACAGGATTGTGTTATTTACAGTGGGAATGTAGAGATCCCACGGGATCAACCAGCCGTTCTCTCACTTTTGGAGAGTGTATGCTGCTCTGGGTCAGCTTGTAGCTCAGTGAGGCACCTGCAGAGTGCTTCAACTTTGGCTGGTTTATAGGATGGAAAACTTAGTGAACTGACTTTGGTAATGGAATTAAATCAAATTGATTGCAAACGTGTAGGTACATATATGCTTTAAAAATGGAGTGGTGGCAAATATTTTTTAAATTCTGAACTGAATATTTCATTCAAAAGTCTATGATGCATATTTCATGGGAGTAGTGCATTTTGGCTTGTCGTAGAAGTGCTTCTTTTGCCAAAGCATGCTGGTATCAAACCATATTTTTAAGTGAAAGATGAGGAAAGCTGGTTTTGACTTCAAATCAGAGGGAAGTCAAGCGTGTATGAAAAAGAACTTGTTTGATGTAAGTCTTGAAATAACATCATAAAATCATCTTTATAGGTGAAGTTTTGCAGCCTGTCACCGACCATGATATTCCTCAACAACTTGTAGAAAGGCTACAAGAAGAGAAAAGGATAGAAGCTCAGAAGAGGAAGGAGAGGCAGGAAGCTCACCTCTATATGCAAGTGCAGGTCAGCTTTTGAGACAGATTAAGTTACGACTACTTCACCATGAAAATGTAGAATATTGAACCACCCTGGAGGCAAACCTTGATTTTCTTCTTTTTTTTTTCCTTTTTTTTTTTGATTTTTCTTCTGAAGTAGTGTTTGAAGAGAAATTATAATTTTAGTCCTTTTAAGTGTATTTACATATGCAACGAATCATAATAAAACACACAGTACTGTATGTTATAAACATGTCTGTTTTCTTTAGGATTTATTATGCTTGTGAGTAAAAATAGTGAGTTCAGGTGAAAGGGAGAAGGACCAGGTTATTTCAAAAGGCTGCCCTGCCACAGCACTTTTATCTCCTTCAGGAATTATTTTCTAAAATTAGAATGTATCTAGCCATAGGCTGCAGGTCTGGACTATTGCCAAACGAAGCTCATCAAGTAGAAGCAGAAGGAGAGAGTGCTTATATTTGCAATTATCTTTTTGGAAAATCCAGATGGACTAGATTGTTATGAATTGCCTTAAGGAACCCTGTTTATGGCTCTTTCCAGAGCCCATCTGGCACAGGGAAATAGAACCCATTTTCCATGTGCCTCCATGTTTCCTTGCCTGTTCTCTCTGGTGTTGATAAGCAGAGATACTGGTGAAGTCCAGCTTGTTCTGCACTGTTTGCAATGAGTTTGCAGTGGATACTGGCAGCATTGCACTGTTTGTGCTTCTGTTAACAAAGAGTGCAGGGGAGCTGTGGGAAATACAGGCAAAGGGTTCAGTGGCCTTCTTGCATTGCACCAGTCACAGAATTATGTAGCCTTTTTATTTTCTCCACGTGCCAAGATTGTTAGAACACGTTCCAAGACTTGGGATCTAAGCATGGCTGGTTTTTAATTGCTCGGGATTTGTAAGAATTAATTTATTTTAATTACTGGCACTGATGAGATTATCAATCACGATTTTTTAATTTCATTATAATCTGTATTCTTGCAAATTTGCTCCCTGAGAACATGAATAGTGTTAGCACTGTGCCAGAGGGCCAGTGAGCTTGCATAGTGAAGCATCCTGAGAAGGTATTACATGGTGCAGCTGGGCTAATCTAAAAAGTAACCTTTAAATGTCATTTTCCAGATAGTGGCAGAGGATCAGTTCTGTGGTCATCAAGGCAATGATATGTATGATGAAGAAAAAGTGAAATACACTGTTTTCAAAGTATTAAAAAACTCCACACTTACGGAATTTGTTCAAAACCTCTCTCAAACAATGGTGAGTTTTCTGTAGCTGAATACCTGCATGTATTTATTTTGTTACATTATGGTTGTTTTATAGCCCTTACCCTCTCCACATATTGACAGCAACCATAATTTAGAACTTTTCACACAGAAGATCTGTTTGAGTTTAATGAGAGCATCTTAGCATATTTTTCCCTTGTTTTGATTTAGTTTCCTTCCACAATTTTTATTTATTTTAGGGATTTCCCCAGGATCAAATCAGATTATGGCCAATGCAAGCTAGAAGTAATGGAACAAAAAGACCTGCAATGTTAGATAATGAAGCAGATGGCAATAAAACGGTAAGTAGTCACTGAGAGATGATATTACTGCTGTACATCTCCTGTGATTTTTAGTTCTCTTTAAAAATATCTAACTTTGAGACATAAGATTTTTCAGGCTTTTAATTTAAAATTAATTTCATTGTATCTGGTGAAGTTTGATACTTGGAAAGACTTGGTGTTTAGTGGATTAATTTGGATAGGAAGCCGGAGTGTGGTTGGTGCCTGATTTTTCTGCTGTGGAAAAAGGTTGTAATGATTTCTTACATTAGATTAAAACAGAAATGTTCCTTTGACAAAAGGGGCAAACCCTCTGGATTTAAAGAATTCTGTTGCTTAAACTGTAAATTATGTCTAAATACCACAGAAAACAGATACTGGTTTCACTATCCTTTTATTATAAAAGTAATGTCCTTGCCATTATAAAGATAGCTGTAGGTAAACTTTTGAAAGATAAGTAAGTGGATTCATTTTAGATAAAACCTACTGTTACTGCTGCATCAAAGTTTTTGGTAGTTTTATATCTATATATATATTTGTCTTAATAAATTTCATAAACACCCTTTAACACAACTTTAAAAAAAAACCTCTCCCATTTGTACAATGTCATAAAGTTCTTGTATCTGATTAAAATGCAGATACCAGATTGTATAAGGTTCTTCAGAGACTTTTTTTTCTTCTCTCACATCTTTCTGCATAGATGATTGAGCTCAGTGACAATGAGAATCCATGGACAATATTTTTGGAAACAGTAGATCCAGAGATGGCTGCTACTGGAGCAACATTACCCAAATTTGATAAAGATCGTAAGCATATGGGCTAAACATTTCTAAAATACAAAATGCTTTCATTTTGGGTATATCTCCAAAACCACTGTGCATCCTTTTTTCAGTGATGTCATTGATGTATCCATCAAACTACTACAGTGCTGAAATTAGTTTTTCTCATGCAGTTTTTCCTTCATTTCTCTTGAAGTGGAAGACATGCTTTGCATGTTTTTAGACTCACTGAATAATTTTCTAGCTATATTTTAAGGGCACCGAATTAATAAATCAAAGGCACGTATTTGTTACTGTGTAAATAGAAACATCTAGGTGATCTCCTTCCCCCTCCCTGAGCCTTACTTAAAACTAAATCTTGTTTTTTAATTTGTAGATGATGTAATGTTGTTTCTGAAGATGTATGATCCGAAAACTCGGAGTTTGAATTATTGTGGACATATCTACACCCCTATATCCTGTAAAATACGTGAGTTCTGAATTTCAATTTCTTTGTAATCATTGAGGTTTTAAAAGTAGATTGCACATGTTTTTCCTTTAATAATAATTCCATCACTGCAACTAAAGGTACACCACAGAAACAAGTTCTTATTTCACACAGTACCTGAGAGTTTTCTTCCCCATGTGGTGTCAGTGACGTTTTCTGCAGGTCTGAGGCTCAAAACTGACCACAGGTGGTCAGTTCATTGTTGCTGTACTCACCAGGTGTTACAGCTGTTTCAGACCTATTGTAAAGCTTTGGGATTTGATACTTCCCTCCTAATAGCTTTTCATGTAACTCTTTTACAACCTTTCACTATGGCAGCCTGAGCAGCTGCTCAGTCTGAATTGCGTGTGAGCCTTGATATTCATATGGATCCATTTAAGAAATTCAGCAAATACCTACTGACTAAAAATATTTCAGTTTTTCATTTTGAATATCTCATTTTGTTAACTTACACATTTTTTAATTTTGTATTTTAGCTGCCTTTTTTTTTAAGATACTAAACCTTTTTTCTGGGGTAGGAACAGTGTTATTTAATCTCTTGAATTTTCAATGAACTTGCGTGTATTTTCATTGTTCAAATGAAGTGGAAAGTAACCATAAATGTATGTCTGGTTGAATGTTAACAAGGGAAAAATTAATGTGGAAGGCTCTCTTTCTGAGGCATTGTAGAACCATCTACCCAGGGTAAAGAATGGGATTCTCTCCTTTCTGTGGTTGGTCTCACTAGCAATTAATACAACACATTTCACGTTCCTTTTCTTTTTTCTCCATCAGGTGACTTGCTTCCAGTTATGTGTGAGAGAGCAGGATTTCCACAAGAAACTAACCTTATCCTCTATGAGGTTTGGACTGATAGACTTTTTGTTACTTTTTGTCTTTGGCATGCTGTAAAGAAAAAAAAAATATTCATTTTAAAAAGTTGCTCATAACAATGGTGATTTATAAATTATTAGCACTGTCATCTGTAACTTTGAAGTTAACAATGGTGAAAAAGAGTAGCAGCAGAGAGTTAACTTCAAAACAGATTTTATATTAAACAGATAAAAGTATAAAGCTTTAAAATAAAAAAAAAAATCTCCATTTAGGGTCCTATATGAGCAGCTTTGTTGTGCTAAACCTGTGTTGCTGAGTTAGAGGAGCTAATGCTGCTGACATTATTGGCCATCATGTTTTCAGTGCCCACCTTAGTGAAGTTGAGAAAATGTTGCATCTTCTCCTTCCTTCCCCAAGACAAAGTCAGCAAACAAAATCCTTCGTCTGCTATGCTGTTTCTGCCCAAATACACAAGCAGTGAATCTTCATAACTGCTACATTTATTGAGTGCTGATGATGCAGATCTTGCCAAGGCAAAGTCCTTGCTAGAGTAAGAACAAGGAATTGAGTTTTTGTTGCAATTTCTGGCAGCAGTCCTGCTGCTCTCTCTGGTGGTTCCAGGGCAGCACACACACTGCCATCCTAAAAAGCAAAGCTCTACTCCTCGCTCTGGGCAGGTCAGGGTTACAGTGTCATTCCAGTTTGTTTACACAGGTGCTTTTATCCCTGGGTTAGCCCAGAGACTAGCCTGCAAGTATAAATATGTAATATGCGTGTAGATATTTAATAATACATGCATTGGATTTGTATAGATACGTATCTATCCATTTGTTTCAGTTGAAAGAATGTACAAATTACATTATCTGATGATTTCTTCACTATTGTGACTTTTTTTGTGATCTTTATTTTTGTCTTTTATTCTGTGATCAATAATTTTTGTTCTTTATTGCAGGAAGTTAAACCCAATTTAACAGAAAGGATTCAAGACTATGATGTATCTCTAGATAAAGCTCTCGATGAACTCATGGATGGTGACATCATAGTGTTTCAGAAGTATGTATTTTAAGGGGGCACCTTATTGCAATTAAATCACCTGGTTCACTTTAAAAGCTTCCTTTAAGCTTTTTTATCAAGAGCAAAGTATTACATTCCAATAGTAGATGTGTTCTCTGCAGTTCTCATTTGTTTGTTCAAAGGGGAAATGAGCAGATATCAGTGATATTTGAGTATCATGTGCCACATTACTTAAGGAAAAGGTGTCCTCCTAGTTTAGAAAATCAATAACCTAAAATAGCTCATAATATTACCAGTGTGTTCAGCCATGCATCTGATTTGTGCAGCTTTATACTGGAGACACTGTAACACAGACACGGAAGAGCCTTCCAGCATTTCAGATCTTGGGCTCAGTACCATGGCCACTGGACAAGGCTCTTGGAGCTCTTTCAGCCCAGAACTACAGTGAACTGCTTTCCCTTTTTGCCTCTCCCTTGTGCTCACAGTCAGATCCTTACTGGTCTGCAGTGATGAGATGCCCCTAGTTTGCCTGAGCATGTGCCACTCGTAGCTGTACTGATGCTTCAGCTGGGGATTTCTCCAAGGCAAAAGGGGAACTCCTGCATCTTGTATCTGATAAAGGGATCTTTCATAAGCTTAGCAAGGCTATAAATCAGCATTTCTATGCTCTCACTCCTGATGGTCACACCCAACTGTGTTGCTCTGTTTCTCTCCATGGGCTGACAGTGGGTTGAAGCCAGCTAGTCTATCTTCAGCACTCTTACCCCAGATTATGTGAGATGAATGTATTTCTCATGTCATGCCTTGGAACTCGCATTCCCAGTTGACCCAGTTGGTGTTATGCACCCTTGGCTGGCTGCTGACTCCTGGGTAAGTGCACAGCTTGTACCCTGGTGCTATTTCTCTGCAGAGAAGTTGGGGTACCAGTCAGGAGTGACCCAAACCAGCCCCTCTGCCCACTGTTCTGCCTCTCTGTACCAAGGAATGTTGTCCATTTGGCCTCTGTGCAAAGAGGTTGATACAGGGGTTCATGGAAAGCTGTGCAGCATTAGTTCAGACACACAGGGATGTGCCAGGGTGGGAGGGAGGGATAGCTCCTGCTGCAGTGGAGCTGTGAACCCACAGGAGCCAAGCAGGGCCAGGCTGCCAAGGGAGCAGCACAGCAGGTGAGGGCGCCGGGCCCTGCACCGCACAGACACGCCGGGCTCTGGGTCACTGCTGACTGCACCAGTCCTACTGTGGACCAGTGGTGGCTCTTGCAAAAGGTTTCTAAACTTCATCTCTCTATCTCTCCACTGTTGCTGACTTATTGTAGAACGTGTTTTTAAAAGCCCCAACTGTCTGTGTGTGTAACAATGTGATGTGTAACGGTGTCATAATTTGTTTGCTCTTGTAGGGATGACCCAGAAAATGATAACAGCGAGCTGCCCACAGCTAAGGAATACTTCCGAGACCTCTATCACCGTGTGGATGTCATTTTCTGTGATAAAACCATCCCCAACGACCCAGGCTTTGTTGTTACTTTATCCAATAGGATGAATTACTTTCAGGCACGTGTCCTGTTTCTCTTTTGTTTCCTTGTTTGGAAAGGAACTTCTGCACTAGTTCACGAATGCATTATACATACTTTTAGAAAAGTTCTTAAACTGCCTGTGTGCATTTTTTTGCATTGTGTACATTTCATTTTAAATGAAAAATTTAAGGAAGCCACTTAGGCTTGTGAGAAGAAAACACTGAATATACTATAAACCCTCAGTTTTATTATTAATTATTTGATAATCAGGTTCTTTCTTGGTAGATCATTCTCCTCTGTCAAGGAAATTATATTCTTATGAAATCATGCATTTGCTTTCAAAGTGATATGTTGAACTTGCTCAACTTATTTGGACATTAAAAGGAAAATACCTTGGGAATCTAGTGATGACCTGTTTTGTGCCTGTAATATCAACAGTATTTATTTGGTAGACCAAGCTGTATTGCTTTCCTCACACAGTGAAGTTAGTTCTCAGTGACACTAACAGATAGAACCTGTTGTGTTGATGATAGATAGGTTGGGGTGTTTAGATGAGGAAAACTGGACGTGGAAACATAAGAAAAAAACGTAAAATAAAGTTGGTCTGATCTATTAAGAGACTGAGTAGATTTGACTCCCTGCAGTTCTCCTGCGGTTGCTTTTGTCAATGTCAAAAAAAAAATCACTTAGAGCCAGATAGTTTATTTTCTGTCCCCAAAAGCAGAAACTGAGCATCGGCATGCTCAGGAAAAGTCAGGGATAAGTTTTGCTGTCCTGTTCTTATCATCTGTTTTTAGGCAAATTGCTCTCTCTTACTTTTTTTTCACTTGAAGTGTAAGGTCTGTATGAAGTTTTTTGGTAAGGCAAAACCAGAATGCCCCTGCCTTTTGTGAGGCAGTGATGTGAAGTGTACTCATGGGAATAATGTGGTGTTATTACTCAGCAAGCTAACTTACTTGGAGTGAATTAAAGGAGTCTTACTTATTTCCCTAATACTATAATTAAAAAAAACAAAACAAAACCAAAGCAACAGCAAAAAGCAACCAAACAACAAAAACAAGCAAAATAAGAATGGAGCAATTGTTGCGGATTTAGTGGCCTTTTGACAACAGTAACTTACTGTAATAAAACAGTTTCCTCTTTTTTTTTTTCTTAGAATATCTTATTCTGTGTCAACAGTTCAGACCTAACAATACTAATTTATTTAGCCTTGGAGAGGTAGGCATAGTGGGTTCTCTCAGAATTCCAGTAGCATAATGTTCCTGTCATGGAATGAATGACTGTATGATTGTAGAGCAATGTCATAACTGTGTGAAACAATTGAGAACTTACCAAAATTTATTTTCAGGTTGCAAAGACAGTCGCTCAGAGACTTAACACAGATCCAATGCTATTACAGTTTTTCAAGTCCCAAGGGTAAGACGAATTCCTTAGTATTCTGTGTCTAAGCTGTTCCTCAAAAATCAGCCTTTTCCAGGTCGTTAACTAATTCTCTACCAGTAAGATGTTACCTTTCTGGCAAGCACAGCAGGTTGCTTTGACAGTTGAAGTATTGCAATGTCTGCCTCTAGAGCCTCAAAGAATTGCATGTTTTAGAAGAGTTCTAGTAAATGTCATTTTAAAAATCATTAATTATTTCAAGGCCTGATGCTATGGGATAAATTGCTAAGCTAATGCAAGTGCTGTTTCAGTGAATGCAGATTTCTAGAATGGAGGAGAGCAGAAACAAGCACACATAAAAGCAGCATTTTTGCTGATTTTACAAGTTTAAATGCAGGGGTTACTTCACTGAATGCCCCCCTCCTCCCTCAGTCTGCAAACGAGGTTTTATGAAGATGGCGACAATCTAACAAGTTCACAGGTGCTCAGAGGGATATTTCTGGTTAAAATGGTGGTTTTACGCATGTTTGTGTAAAACTGGATTTGAATCTGTATAAAACTAGAGCAGAAAGTAGTGTATTACAGCTCTGTGTATGTGCTTCAGGAATAATGCACACACAAAACTTACAGCTTTCTGTATTCATGGAAGTGTAGATGCTCTTTAGTTACCTGAGGCTATCTCCCTTCATCATCAGTGAGAATTTGAGTAGCTCTTTGTAGTTTCCAGTGCTGTGGTCACTGTGGAATTTGCTGTGTCATACGGCTCCACAAATTAACCTTTCACAATCTAAAGCATGTGATGCTATGCCAGTAATTTCAGAGGAATGTAGCTCTGCCAGTCTGCAGCACTGACGGTGAGCTTGTAAACATCCAGGAGAGTTAACACACACCCTGAATGGTTTTCTGTTCCCACAGCCCAGCTGTGTTTAAAAATCACTGAAGTTCTCTGTGTCTGCTGCTTAGGCTGTGTTAGCAATTATGTGAAACTGGAAGCCAGTAATAAAAATGTTCATGGTGCTTCAATTTACTGAGCAGTAATGGATTTTGAGGAGATGGATTTAAGAACATGTTTTCTTTCCTTTTGTAGTTATAGGGATGGCCCTGGTAATCCTCTTAGACATAATTATGAAGGTACTTTAAGAGATCTTCTGCAGTTCTTCAAGCCTAGGCAACCAAAAAAACTCTACTATCAACAGGTAAGAGTCTTTTTATTGGGGTGAGTTACAAAAAATAATTCTGCCCTATTCAAAGTGTGCCTAAAGTGTTTTTCTTTTCTTTCTTAAGCTCAAAATGAAGATAACTGATTTTGAAAACAGAAGAAGTTTTAAATGCATATGGCTAAATAGCCAGTTTAGGGAAGAGGTGAGTGAAGCCATTACACACTTGCTGTCATTTCTGTGTCAGAGCTGGTATGGCTTTGGTTATGGGTCTACCCCTGGGGAACACAGAATTAGACCAAAGTTGTACATGATGTAAAAAAAATCTTAACAAAACATCTGCAAAAAACCCCCAAAGAGCACAAAAAATGTAAAAAAAAAATCAGATCTGTTAACAAAAATTTTGAAGATGACATAGGTGTTGATTTAAGTTATCTTTTCAAGATAAGTGGTTAAGGAGAACAATACGGTGTGTTCTGGGCTTTAATGTGGTTGTTTACATTTTCACATTTTCTAATGATTTTTGTGTTTCAAATTCCACAGGAAATAACAGTATATCCAGATAAGCATGGGTGTGTGCGGGACCTGTTAGAAGAATGTAAAAAAGTTGTAGAACTCTCTGAAAAAGGTTCAGGGAAATTAAGGTAAAGCTGGAAGATTATGATTTCTTTTATGTCATCATGTAAATTTTATGCAGCGAAGTATCTGTAGAATTTAAAATACTGTGGAAACCATTATTAACAGATTAAATGTAATATTGTATTAAAAGCTTCCAGATTGCCACTGTTAAGGGTTCTTATTAACTATAAATATAATTTTTACACATTTATTTATTTTGTATTTAATGAAGTTATATCCTTGAGTTTCATCAATTGCATATGTTAGTCATGACTTACTAATTGTTTAAAATCCAAGCATTTCATGCTATTCGCTTTTCAGGAGTTACAGGGGTTAAAAGTGAGGTCATATAAGGAGGATAAAATAATGTCCACTAGAAACCTATATTTTGTAATGGCACATCCTGGCTTTTTGCCATAAGCCAGAAATAATTTAACCTCTTATGGCTTTACTGCTTAATTTTTACTAAAGATTGAATTTAAAATTTTAAAAATACAATAGCAGCATCAGTTTACATTCTACACTAATCTCTTTCAAGATTTGAGAAAGAAATGTTCCATTGAATTTTTTTTATTCACTTTTTAAAAATGCTTTTCCTGTTTATCTTTAAGGCTGCTAGAAATTGTAAGTTACAAAATAATCGGTGTCCATCAGGAGGATGAGCTGTTAGAGTGTTTGTCACCTGCAACAAGTCGAACGTTTCGAATAGAGGTAAGTTGTGCTTGTCTACAGAAGCTTTAAAACCTGACTTTGAGAGGAAGCTCTTTCAAGTGGTAATTTTCATTTTCTGGCTGCTGATCTTCAAATACTGTGATGTTTGTATTAAGAATACACGATAATATTGTATGTATTTTTAAAGATAATGCTTTTAAAAAGATCATCCTTTGTTCCATCTGCTTCCCTATAATGGTTTCATTATTTCATTTTTACATATGTTTTTATCACAATATATGAAGACTTTGCAAGAGCCTGTCCAAAGGACATTTAATGTCTTGGCAGTAATTCCAAGGTTTGTTTGAGTGTTCATGATAGAAATGTTTGTGCTTAGAGCCCCCTTTTGTACTCTAATATTCTAGAAGGTTTTGTTTCCTTTTTTGTTACACTTGAAGTTCTTGAAGCAAATTTGATACTTAACATGTGATTTTTTTCTAAACATCTCATCATTTAGATCTGCTAACTTGCCTCAAAGATCAGAAATGAAAAAAAAGTTTCCAGTGTAAAGTGTAATGAGGAGCTGGCAAGAGGCCTGTGTTACTGGCAGCTAGTTCTGCACTGATAGAAGATTTCTTGCAAAAAAGCCATTCAGGGAAGCCAGGAGACTATTTCCTGAGTAGGGGAAGCTGAAGTGCTGTCATGCCAGGGGTGAGGGACTCTGGTAAAAGACTCTGTCACACAACATGGCTCTTTTAATTGTTTTTGAATAGAATTGTTTGAAATCAGTAACAGTACATCAATAATGCTTTCAGTTTCTTAATAACTAGAAAAATAACTTTAAAACATTAGTTTCTTTTTGTGGAAGTTTAGCTGATTGGAGTCACAATTCTCTTTCTGGATCTAGGAAATTCCTCTGGACCAGGTAGATATAGATAAAGAAAATGAGATGCTAATCACAGTGGCACATTTCCACAAAGAGGTTTTCGGGACATTTGGAATTCCATTCTTGCTGAGGATACACCAGGTGCAGTATGCCTCCCTTTTTCTCCCTGTGGGATTACACTGATTATGTTTTCTTTAAGTACTGTTGAAGAAATGCGTTAATGTAAGAAGTGTGCGGGAAAATACAGCTCTTGTATCAAAAGTTCTGCCCCATCTGTGCCTTTTTATGGTTAAATCATTTCCCACTCAGTTCCTTTTGCATATCCAGGTTGTTCAGTGTTTCAGTGATCCTGTGCAACACCTAGAAAGCTGGCATTTGGCAGCAGCTGCCATCCCCTGCCCCCTGCAGAATCCCCCAACAAACCAGAACCTCATTTCCAACAGCATTTGAGTAACTGCAGTGTGGAGTTGTTGGCAAAAGTGGAGAAGAAACAGTACAAAAAGTAGCAACAAGCTAAGCAAGAATATGGGTGTTTTTTACAAATTCCTATTTTGCTGCTAATTTTCTAATTTTGCTACTTAACTTTAACCTGACTTGCACATATCAGTTGCAGTGCCTGACCAATTTATGGAGAAGTTTGCATAATGACGAATCAATAAGACTTGAAAGTTTCTGAATTCAGAGCAAGTGGCCTGCTGTTGTTCCATATTGTAGAGAATGATGTTGACACTTGTGCAATTTTGTAAATAACTGAGACATTGAGGCAGTATTTTTTAATGAAGGAAATACTAACAGCTTCTCTTTTTTTTCCTAGATTTTTTTTGACATTAAAAATCTTGTTGTAATTATTAGGGTGAACACTTCAGAGAGGTTATGAAGCGGATTCAGACAATGCTGGACATACAAGAAAAAGAATTTGAAAAGGTAATTTCAAATTGGGAGAGTTTTTATTGCTGACTGTAAACCCTAAATGAGTTTATTGTAGTAGGTTAGAGCACCACAGACTTGGGATAAGCGTAGATTTTGTGTGATACAACAGCTGCTTGACTGAAATAATGCTTTTTCTAGGACTAATTAGTTAAGATGGCTAGGATAAGTATTTCTGTACTGCATCAAGAGAGATACTCTGCAAAACATTAAAGTAACCCAGGAAAGTGTAGCTGGTGTGGGACCTTTAGAAGCCAGCCCCACATCACATTCCTGTTCAGAGCAGATTGTGACTCAGGTTGTGCAGGGCTTTTTAGTTGCAATTTGTAAACTCCCAAGGGTGGGAATTCTGCCTGTTCTGGACACAGTGTTTTAGAGCATTTCCACTATCTTTGGGAAGGCTTTGCTTTCCTTGCACATAATCAGAATGTTTCATTTTGCTGCTTCTGGAGGTCACCTCTGTGCAGTTTTTCGAGAAGAGCCTGCTCCTGTGCACCATCCTTCAGATGGTGGAAAACTATAGATACCCTATGAGCCTTTTCTTCTCTGGGCTAAACAGAACCCATTTCCCAGAGGTTCATGAATGCCAGGTTCCCCCCCAGTCCTCTCACAGTCTCACTGGACTCTGGCTGCACTTGCTGCAGTTTGTTGCCCTGTCTTTTTCCCTGGAGGGCTTGAACCTGGACACAGTATTCCAGGATGTGGGTTCATGATTTCCCGAGCATTTATTTTGTCCCATTATCCAGGCTGTTGATGAGAGTTTTAACTAGGATTGGCCTTTTTCAACCCCTGTAGAAGACTACTTACAGCTAGCTGCAAGTTAGACTGTGAGCTTAGGCTTGAAGACTTAATTTCAATGTCATATCCTACCACTTGGTTTCTGTGGTTTTTTCTTTGCATAGTTTAAATTTGCCATTGTAATGATGGGCCGACACCAGTATCTCAACGAAGATGAGTATGAAGTGAACTTGAAAGATTTTGAGTCCCAACCTGGTAAGTTGTTAGACAACCTCACTTTTCTTTTGGCCTGCTAAAGTTGCTCTGCCAGTTGTTAGTGTGTTCATCCTCAACTCAGGATGCAGAAGGAGTTTGTTCTTTTTACATGACATACATTAAATGTAGTGACTAAGCAAGTATTTATATAGACCTGTATTGAGGTGAGCAGTGTTACATGAATGTGTTAGTCCAAGAATATGTATTTTGTAGGCATATAGATACATAATGTGTTTCCTTTTGATGTAAAGGAGGTAAAAGATTGCATATGAATGACCAGTTGGGTCCAGTGTCAATACAGCACTTTACACTTTACAGCATCAGTTGCACCTTTTCTTTATTGTCCATCTACCCCCTTGCATGTTTGTTTCTCGTGGAAAGATAATTCTTGTTTATTCTTGATATGCTCAATGAATCTGAAGATTCTAACAAGAACATTAAAAATGTCAATTAGATGCTGTTTATATTTTTTTCCCTAAGAAATTATTCACCAAGGTACAAATGCAGCTCCATTCTAAATTTGTCTCTGCATGGGCTGCCATCCTGTTTACTTGACTGCCATTTAAAGCTCTATTTTCTTAGACATTTACGCATGAGAGAAACCAGGTTAATCCTTCAGGAGTTCTACCACAGGAGTGTTTTCACAGCCATCAAATGGGTTGGGCTGGGAGCTGCCTTAAAGACTGTCCCATTCCACCATGCTGCCAGGGATGCCACACACCAGACTGGTCACTCGGGGCCCCATCAAAACTGCCCTTGGACACTTCCAGGGATGGACAGCTACAGCTCCTCTGAGCAACTGCACCAGTGCTTCTAAATCCAAATCTCTCCTTTTCCTCTTTGGAGAGTTCTGTTTGGGAATGGCACCTTTGGATCCACAGTCAGGGACACATTGAAACCCTTGAATTCTTCTCCCAGCTTAGCTGAGTGTTCCTCTCTGTGAGTTGCACTGACTCTGCAGTTCGATTTTTCTGAAAGTTAGGAATTCTCATTTTTATTGGTAGGTTTTGCTAGGGTCGAGCTTCCTCCAGTTTCTCCCAGCTGTGCTCTGGATTGATGTAACAGCTGTAAAGAAATCCTGTAACTGTCCATTTATTTCAAGACCTGCAGAGGGTTAGACCTGTGTTATCACTGGGCACCTGCAAGAGCCTAGCAAACAATCTTGTTGTTGTGTGTGGAGCACAGGCAGGCTCGTGGCTTGCCAGAGATGTGAGTGCCTGCAGCTGCACAAGGCACCCCAGAGCCAGGAGTGTCACTGCAGGACTGCTGTGCACTGCTTGGGAAGGGTCTCTGGATGGTCAGCTTGGAGCTGGACATTTCTCCACAGACAGATGAACTCTCTCTTGTGTGGTCAGAACAGAGTCCTGATTTTATGAGAGGAGTCATCCCTCTTGGGTCAGAGAGGGAAAGGCAATAGTGTTGAATGAATAGGAATGAACCAGGCTTGGCAAGCAAGGGAGAGCCAGTGGTGCCAAAACAGCTTGAAAAACTAACCAGGTGACAGGCACAGAACATGTCAGAGTGTGGAAAAGGGAGAACTTGAACTCCTTGTAGGAATTGTAGGGAATGTGAGAGCAAAAGGTTTTAACTTGAGAGTTCATGGAATTCACCCCTGTGATAGAATATGCTTTGATAGAATTAATTCCTACAAATGCCAAATTTCAACACACACTGGACTGATGGAACCAAAGCTGTGGCATTGTCAGTTTGATTGGCATAGCTGATGGCAGTAGTGTCCCTCTCCTTTTGCCAAGGTACACTAACTACAGCCATGACTGTGCTGGCAGCAACCACGTAGGATCTAATTTCTTTCTTCAGAAACATTCAAATTCTCCCACTAAAACTGGCAGTTCTCTTTTTATTTGGTATTGACCATTATGTCAAACAAGAAAAAAAAACAAAATAATTTTTATTGAAGAAAATATATCATGAAATGCAAATACAGGCAACCAACAAGGTCACGTGTTTTATGCTTTAGTAGTTGCAGCTGATGGCTTTGAGTGTAGCATGTACTTTCCTTGCTGAGGGCCTCTTTAGTTTCTGCCTTTATCATTTCACTTCAAAGAACATTGGATGCTCTGCATTGAGAGCATCTTAAAAGAGAGTTTCTCCAATTTTCAAGGACTATGTGGACTGTGGTTTTTCATGAAAACTACCAGTAGAATAAATAATATTGGGTTGCACAAATGAAAAAAATCTGTATATTTTCTTTGCAATCTAAATGACTAGGGTTTTTTCTTAGAAAATAAAGAGGAGGGTCAGTTTCATGATTTCTTGATTCACATTATTTGCATTTTACATTAATTAAACAGATATTCCCACTTAAACCAGATGACAGGAATAGCAGAGATTATGGCAAATGCTGTTGGTTGTCGTGTTTCAATGGCAGATCCTCCCTGTTTGAAACAGGCTCAGCACTTTGGTGAAAGCTGGTACTGTGATGTGCCTCTGGCCATAGGTTGTAACAGTGGTTATCTTGCTTTAGCACACCCTTCACTGCTCTAAAGTCCTGTGGGTGAGTGAAGAAGAGGAAAAGCAGGTACCTGATGCAGAAGGAGCTGTGGAATGTACTTTGGAAAGAAGCCCTGCCCTGCTGGCTGTGGGGCTGCTCTGCACTCCCCTGCCCTCCCCGTGATTCCCAGCACACTGTGGGCAGGGCATACAGGAGTCGTTTGTGTAATGGAAACATTTTTCCAGTTTAGTCCTAAAACTTCATTATTTTTTTTTCTCTTTTCTTTTCTAGGCAACATGTCTCATCCAAGGCCATGGCTAGGGCTTGACCATTTCAATAAAGCCCCAAAGAGAAGTCGCTACACTTACCTTGAAAAAGCTATTAAAATCCATAACTGACTTACTTAACCAGATTGTCAAGGCAAGGGACAAAAATAAGTGTGTGTGTGCACCTTTTTAACAACTGTAGAACTTTGGTACACGTGCACTATATCTGAAGTCTTCAGCAAGAGGATTTGCTGCTGATGTTAATTTTATTTTGTTGAGGCTGTTCAGTTTGGCTTCTCTGTATCTATTGACTGCCCTTTTTGAGCAAAATGAAGGTGTTTTTATAAAAGCTTGGATGCCAATGAGAGTTATTTTATGGTAAACGTAATGCAAGGCAATTGTCAGCATAATGAGGGAAGAGTTTAGTAGAACAGTTGACATTGGCAAAATTATTTGTCTGTAGTACGTTTATAGATGGCATAAGCTGACTGGCTGCCCTTCCCGTGTGGTGTTCACCATCACTGCAGCTAGTAAGTCTTATGTTTAGACTCACATCAGATTTATTTCCTTCAGTTATACTTTAAATGACATTTTTGTGCATTTGTAAATGCAAACGAAAAGCTCACATCATCAATAAATAGCAATCTCTACTTTATTGTGTACATTGTTGGCACTTATTCGGGATTTTTGTCTCCTCCAGCTTCATAGAATCTTTTTTAATAAACTAGTTTTCATTTAATTTAGTCAATACTTTGCATCCTGTTTTACCAAGTGGATGCCTCGAGTCCTAAAAATATTTGGGTCTTTTTATTAAATTTCCAACCATTGAGAAATACCGTTGCGATTGATTGTGCCATCTTCTGGCAAATAGAATGACACTCAAAAGTTGGCAAAAGCAAGTGAAAAGATTATAAATATCATTAATTTAGTTACCATGGGAAGAGATGGGGAAAACACAAGAACTAGCCTTTTAGCACAGAGGGCATGCTCACTAGTGTTTAGTAAGCTGTTGACTTTGTATAAAAAAGGAGGAAAAAAAAACGAAAAAAGAAGAAAAAAACTGAAAAAAGCAATTGTATATTTAATGAATGAACATGTACAATTTAACACTTGGAGGTTAATTTTATTGGGTGAGTCTGCAAGTGAATTTCACTGATGTTGATATTCATTGTGTGTAGTTTTATTTCAGTCCCCAGACTGCTTCCTTTTCTTTGGAGCTAATGCCAGCCGCGTGTCTAGTTTTGAGTGCAGTAAAGATAGAATCAGCAATTCACACTTAATTTTACATTCTTTTCCAGTATTTTATTTTGTTTCTGTAGCCGCAGTGTACAACTCCTCTTCCTGTATATTGCCTTTTTTTGCTGGAAAATGTTGTATGTTGAATAAAATTTTCTATAAAATTTTTTTTGATGAGTGATGACATGGACATTGAAGAAGATTTCTCCTCTTTGTGGAAGTAGAGCTTTGGGAAACGTTTTCATTCATGAGATTTTGCTAAAGGTGTGGTTTTCTTTTTCCTTAAGTGTTGACAATTGTATAATCCTTATTGGTTGTTTTGGGGAAACTTTGTGGGGGTTTCTGTTTAATAGTTTTGGGGTTTGGAGGTTTTTGTGGGGTTTGGTTTTTTTACGTCCTAACTAGTCACATTTGAGCTTAACTAATAAAAGGTTTTCCAGGAAAGGAGCCATGTACAAAAAAGACAAATGGAAAAATTATTTTACTAGTTTGTTTGTAAAGCTTGTAGTAGAGTCTTTGTGGTAGACTGGACTCTGCCTGCCTGTACAAAATTTTGTGGTCCAGATTCTCAAGTCTAATATTATAAATGGTGTAAAGTGAAATCTGGAGTCTCTAAAGGTAAGGTCTCTTCATAGAGTAATAGATTCCCTCTGTAATGTGTTCCTTGTATTCATAACCAAAACAGAAGGTGCAAGTTCTAGGTATGTTTGATTTTCTTTTTAGTTTGTATCTTGCAGTGCTTTTAACTGTCTCTTATTTCCAGTCAAGGCAAACTAGTTGTTCACTTTTGTTTTGTTGTCTGTGTGTGTAGGTTAGCATAGAGGGAAGTGCTTAACTGGCATGCCTTAAGTGCAGAAAGCTTTCCTTTGCTTTGCAATTCCATCGAGCTGGTGAGAATTGCACCATCCCAGGGGTGTTCTTACTGGTACTTGGGTTGTCTCTACAGGCTTTAAGTAGATGTCAGGATTTGTTTCCAAACTGTTTCTGTGAATCACTGGCTCTGGTCAGCAGTAGTAAGCCCTAATTATATTTAGTGTTGTTTAGACTGATATAAAATTGAGCTTGTATCTGAATGCCATTAAGTTTTCACATGAATTTATGGGATGGTGGCAGCTTTTAGGGACTATCTTAAGAAATACAATCCTTCCTATTTCAGAAGAAAAAGCCACTAACAGTAGATTTTGGGTGCCTTTTGGGTTTTAGATGACTGGATTTGATGTGCTTCAGTATTTGTGCTATTCCCACACTAGTTTGGTGAAGTCCATACTTTGAGGCATTCCATATGCAGTTTTCAATTACTGAAAGATTTTCTGAAAAAAAAAATAAATTTGGAGCACAAGTAACTTGTTACTCAAATGTGGAAACACCTATGAAGAGGAGGACAGGAGGGTTTCTCAGGTGCAGTATGTTTAATTCATTTAAAAAAATTTACAAGAATACAGTCTTCAAAATTGCCATGCTTTCCATTTCTTTGTGTGGATTTTGAAATTATCTGGATAATAGACAGTGAATGCATTAAATTAAGGTAATGGTAATGTAAGTGTTAAGCAATAAGGATGTAATTTCACGGTACACAGCATCAGAGCAACATGTTAACCCATCTGGATTCTCCCTATGAAAACAGAGCGTTGTTCCTGTAGATTTACATAGTGCCTTTTATCCTAAAGGAGTCCAAAGCATTCTGTGAAATCTGAGCAGATCACACCAGTGATAGTCGCTGACTAGAGAGTGACAGCCAGCTCCAGCCCCCTTCACCCACCCAGGCTGGCACAGCCACCCCGCAGGACGCGCCAGGGCCCGGCCGTGGCCTCCCCGCAGGACGAGCAGAGCGAGTGCCTCCCGCATCCCGGATCTACCTCAGCTGCTGCCCTCCGGAGCTCCGCCAGCGTCCCCGTGCCAGCGTCCCCGTGCCAGCGTCCCCGTGCCAGCGTCCCCGACCCGGCCTCCGGAGCTGGCGCCGCCCGGCCGCGGGCGCTGCGCTGGCTGCAGGCGGCAGCGCCCACATCGGAGCCACGCTGGGGGGTTGCTGTTTGATATCCTCTGTGAGAAATCGTTTTCTGTAGGAACTGTACATACTGTAAATAAAATAGCCCAGGGTGAACACTGCACCGGTGTGTTGGCTCTTTGTTTTGGAGAGGAGTGGGAGTTACAGCTCTTAGGCCGCTCAGAAGTCGGGGGATTTTGGTTAGATATAGTTGAAGTTTACAAAATTCAGCCAAATTGTGTGTCAGGAATGGCATTTATAATGTAAGGTGTGCTGGCCACAAAGTCAATTCTGACTTGTACGTCAGCTTCCACATTTTCAGCCCCTGTTTCTCCTGAAACATTTTGGTACTGAGGGTGGAGAGTGTCGCTGTTTGATGTGAGAGCAGCAAGTGTCACTTATTGTTGGCTGTTAAACCTGCCTGGTCTTTGGGAGCAGAAAAAGGGGGAAATGTTCACATGTGATATGTCCTAATCTGGCTCCAAATCTATTCTATTTAATTTCTCCCCCAGGTGATGTTGAAGTTAGCTGTATGTCAAGCACAGCAGGAAATTAAATTGCTATGGCTGGAAGCTTTTTTTTTTTATTAAGTAGTTGTGTAAAACTATTGTACCTATAAATAGTGGCATAAAAATGTGCTAACTACTTCTGTTAAATACCTCTTGCACATCTCAAGTCATATATTTATATAATTTCTTTGCTATGTGTGTATTCGTGTGGATTTGGGTTTTGAACCTTTCCTGATGAATGTCACTTGGTGCATGATTTACCACTAATTAACAGCAACGCTTGTGGTTTCAAAACAGCCAGATTTTAAAATGGGAAAAAAATCTTCCTAAAAAGGTGTGTGAATTGGTAAAACCTGTTGTGCTGCCATCTGTGTGGCTGCCTTTCATCTTTGTGGGTTTGTATTCATTAGGTCACAGTAGGTTGGGTGACTTGAGGGACAGTCACTGACTTTGGTACAGAGGAGCAAAAGCTGTGGCAGCTCTCTGGGAATGCCTGGGTGTTGAGGAGGCTGCAGAGTGTTGGCTCTGGGTTTCTTGTAGGGCTGGGAAAATGGTTGGTTAACAGTTTTTACACGTATTGATTATGTTTTTTCACATCTCACAGTCTCACATCTCACAGTGGTGTAGGTGTTGAAGTAAGAATCAGAGCATGTGCCCAGCCTAGCTTAACTGAACTGGGATCAGCCCAGTAGGCAGGTTGTGGTGCAGACTGTGACAGGTGCCGTAGGGAGACAGGGCTGGTGGGCAGTGCCGTTTCTGGAGCTCATTTCTACGGCCACCTTCAGCCCCACAGTGCCCAGCAGCCAGGACTTGGCCTCGCTGTGTCGTTGTGCCAGCCGCCGGAGGAGCTGCTGGGGGCTCTGACTCTGCTCGGTGTCCCTGACCCCTTCCCGGTGTCCCTGTCCCTTCCCGGTGTCCCTGTCCCTTCCTGGTGTCCCTGTCCCTTCCCGGTGTCCCTGTCCCTTCCCGGTGTCCCTGTCCCTGCCCCGGTGTCCCCGCGGGCGGAGCGCGCAGTGCGTCCCATGCCCAGCAGGGGGCGGTGGCGGGCGGTGCCCCGGGACGGCGGCTGCGGCCACGGCCAGTGAGTGACCGAGCAGCCGGACAGGGACACTGGTCACTGCACAGGGACAGGGACACTGGTCACTGCACAAGGACAGGGACACTGGTCACTGCACAGGGACAGGACACTGGTCACTGCACAGAGACAGGGACACTGGTCACTGCACAGGGACATGACACTGGTCACTGCACAGAGACAGGGACACTGGTCACTGCACAGGGACAGGGACACTGGTCACTGCACAAGGACAGGACACGGGTCACTGCACAGGGACAGGACACTGGGCATTGGTCACAGCACAGGGACGGGGATAAGGGCAGTGGTCA
>VWZV01011296.1:2787342-2856139 GCA_013397155.1 Irena cyanogastra | reverse complement strand
GGACAGGGACACTGGTCACTGCACAGGGACAGGACACTGGTCACTGCACAGAGAGAGGACACTGGTCACTGCACAGGGACAGGACACTGGTCACTGCACAGGGACAGGGATAAGGGCAGTGGTCACAGCAGGGACAGGGAGCATGGTCACACCATGGTGACAGGGTTTGGATAAGGAGCTCTTTAAGTGCCCGGTAGTGCAGCCTCAGTGCTGCTGCCACGGATCCCCCCTGCCCTCAGCAATCCATGTGCCAATGTGAAAGTATTCATGATGTTATAACATGGAAATACACGAGTTTCTTCTCTTTCTCTGTTTATTGTTCCAGCCAGCAATAAGCTGCAGCAGCTGCTGCTACTGTCAGTGTTGAGAAGGGGCTGGGCGCCTCCTGGGCATTGCAATTGCAGGTATTTGATTTCACAAGATAAGTGACTGTAAAGTTCTGTATGAAGGTAAAGTCTCCCTGCTTTGGGAGATGATGCACTGCAGTGAGAAGGCCGAGAGGTAAAATAAAGGTCTTGTGTTGTGGTGACTTTTTTCAGGCTGTGTTTGCTAGTTTTTCTTCTTTGTGGGTTTGCCTTTTGGATGGTAGCTTTGTTAATGTAAAGGGGGTGTCCAGTGACCTGCATCTCTGCTCTGAGTGCAACGGGGCATGGCAGCAACACAGACAGCAGATGTTTTGCCAGTATTGTGAACAATAACAGGTTTATTTTCTTACCTCATACATAACAGAGTAAAGACAGTCTTATAACTTAGTATTTTGTTAATAAATAATCAGCCACACTGTACCACCCACAACCCTGCAGGAGTAGATCCTGTAGGGAGAAGAGCAGAGAGAAATGAAATCCCAGCCAGTCAGTTCCAGTGCAGAGAAGGTAAGAGCTTCTCTGAAACATCCACGTCCAAACCTTGGTTAGTGGTGGGCTGAGAGGTCCAGAGGAGTCTGTGTCCCAGCTGGGTGGGAGATTTGAGAGGAGCTGAAGAACTCACCAGCTGGAAACTTCACAGCACAGGGCAGCAAATCAAACAAGCATAAATTAAGTGATACTGCAAATTAGTCTTGAAGTGCTTTTTGTTTTAAAGCCAGTCCAACCATGTGGTGGTAAACTGGAGTTTGCCAGGTGGGTTCACCAGCAAGGGAGCTGCAGAACCTAAGCATAGTCCTGTGGGTTTCCTAGCAGTAGTTTTATGTGCAGAATCCTATGCCATTAGGAAATGGAGGCTTTACATCATCTGGTTGCATAAACTTTGTTTCTATAGTCTTTTGTATCTATAAATGTGAAATTGGCAGCATGGGCAGTAATGATCTGCATCCTTGAAGATCTTCACAAAGAGGGGGACAAAGCAGCATCCAAAGCAGCACCTAGAGCCAAAGGAGAGATGGACATGCACAGAATGATTACTGGCTTCTCTTTTCTGCTGGCCACAGCTATGACTTCCCCCTGCTTTTTCATTGGGTGAATCCACTTTTTTCCTAAGTCTATTAATGTTTGAAGTATCTTCCAAAAAATTAATCTTCTTCACTTCTGACATCTTATGCGTGAGTCTGTTTCTGAGCCTGATTCTAAATTACAGTTGGGAAGTAGACAACGTTGTACTAATTTCTGCTTGCTTTGTGAGAAGTGAAACACTCTGGGTTAAATTTAGCAAGTCTGCATCCTCTGTAGCCATGATGACTGTATCTAGAAAGGACAGGATGGCTTCTCATCAGGTGGAGAAGGGCAAACTGTCTGTGCAGGCACTAACTAGAACTTTGATTTTTAGTTACTCATTTTTAACCTTCTGCTATGCTGAATCTGCACAGTGCCCATGAGGACTTACCCAACCATGCACAGGCTGCTGCACAGGAGGTAGTTCAGCCTGCCCAGTCTGTAGGTGACCTGGGTGGTGATGTGCTGGCGGCAGGAAGGACAGATGGTGGAGGTTGGTTTGCTGGAGAAGATCCCTGCGACGATGATCGGAGGCTGGGGCACCAAATAAACTGAGCTCGGGAGGAGAGGGGAAGCAGCCAAATTAGAAGCATGGGAAATGCTTCAAGTTATAAAACCTTAATTGGGAGAATGTGGGTTCTTAACGTGGCATCAGTGTTATTATTGTTGATTTCAGGTGAATTCCTAAGAACCACTGTGCTGATTCTGTGTATCCCAACACATTGCACCTAAAACCAGCCAGTGTTTGCTTGGGTAAGGACATACACAGGGAATTTTCTGTGGGATAATCCCCAGTCAGGCAGTCCCCACCACCCTCTGCTGGATCTACTCTGACACTGAGGATTTCTCTTCTGATATTTAAAATAATATGAAAATGCTTGTTCTCCCTGAAGAAGAGATTTGAAGGAGGTTGGGGAACTTTCTGGATCAACTTTTCAGTTGTTATGAGAAATTCATCAAAGCAGTTACTCTTACACCTAAATGCCATCAAACAGCTGCTGGTGCTGTCCTCAGTTAGTCTCTGCTCATGTTTTTGCAGTCTAGACTTGACTGTCATATTCCCTGAGGAGCACACCCCTCGTAGGTACATGAAGGATATTTTTTTTCAGAAATGTTTTCAGTAAAAAAACACCATTTTAAGGATCCTAAACATGTTTAGGGTACAACTTCACACAATAGCCAGAGGCAAAACTTGAGAAGTGGGAAGGTATCTGTTAGACAGATAGGATAGAGCATGTCTGAGTTAATGTGCCTTCTGGTTTTAGGGATCTTTAAAAATGTATATCTCCTTTCCTCCTGTATGAGGTGTTATTGACTGTTCTTCAAAGCCTTTCCTCAGCAAGTCCCTTGAGCTTCTCCACCTCCATAAAGATGACTAGAACAGGAACACTGGCCTTGAAGTGATTTGTTCTGAAAGCCTTGGCTTCTGGCCTTTTTGGTTTGGTTTGTTTTCAGGGGTTTTTTTATGGGTACTTGTGTAGACTGACTAATGCTGGAAAATCAAGTCTGAGTCCCTTGTCTTAGTTTATCTTCTGACACTTCTGTGGAAATTTCCCAGCTTATGAGATTGTGATTGGGTCAGACAGCTCCCACCCTCTCTGTTGATGTTAAACCAAAGCCATTTCCCTTTTGTTGGCACGCAGCCCCAGATGCTGTCAGGAGCACACCCCAGCCTTACCGGGCTCCTCGATGGTGGTGGTTTCCCGGTAGGAGTAAGGTGGGGGAGAAGGGTACTCGTAGCCCCCTGTGCAAAGAAAAACAGGGCAGAAATGTGTAAGTGCCAGCAGCTTCTGGCTCCCTAAAGCCCCCTGGAATGGGACAAGAGGGGCCAAACCCAGCACAGGGAGAGCCAGCCACGGAGCTGATCCCTGGGTTTTCGAGGCCAAAAGAGCTGCAGTGACTGGCTGGGCTCACTGCTGTAACAGAAGCTGAGAAACCAAATCACTTTTCAGGAAAGGCAGCAACTCCATCATTCCAGCATAACACTGTCATGATAGTCAATCTTAATTTAAGGACTTCACTGATAAAGGACCCACAGTTCTTCTACTTCCAGTGGTGACTACCCTTACTGTGAGTACTTACAGCTTTTTTACTAGTTTAAACTTTGTCAGCTTTCAACAAAGTTATTTCATCATACTCTGTTCTAGAAAAAAAAAATTAAAATATCTTTTTCCTTTTGGTTTGGGAGAAGAGAAGCTGGTGACTAAAACACCTCAAGCTTTTTCAGTTCTTTTGCTAATCTTTCAAATTAAGAATGCAATCAGCCTACCTGAGGTGAAATAAATGACTGTATTAAAAAATACATTTATGAATACATTCAAAATAAATCCATGTAAAAAGCTTTACAGTCAGCTAGCATAGGTGTGGCACCAAAGAACAGGACTGCTCTGGGACAGGGGGACAGTCCCTAAGAGAAATCTTGGTTGGTCAAGCCTGCACAGCTTGGAGAAACCCTCACCCCCAGGCAGAGCAGCTGGAGCTGGGAGTCCAGTCTGTGCTCGAGCTTTTCACAAACGGTGTGGGTGCAAGCAGGGAATGAGCCCACAGGGATGCAAATGGAATATAAAACCAGAATTTTCCAGAGTGAGATAAAATACAGTGGCAAAGATGAAAAAAATGTTAGCAATATTTTCTTGAATGGCTTGCCAGAAGTGGTAGAGATTTGCAGTGGCATTTGGGTTTTGTGGTGGTGGGGTGGTGTTTAGTTTTTGGTTTTGTTGAGTTTTCTGTTTGGTTTTTAGGGGATGTTATTTGTAGGGAAAAAAAACTGTAAAAAAATTAAAAAGGAAATAATTTCCTTCTGATTTAGAAAAGGAATGTGCTTTGTACAAGTGAGTTGCCACTGGCTGGGTGCTAGTGAAGGATCTGCTCCCTGCACAAGGACAGGACCCTGCAGCCCAGCGCCGGGTGTGGGCAGAGCCTGAGCGGCTCACAAGTGCGGCTCCTTCTCCCCGGGCTCTTGCAAGCTCTGCTGAGCTTAGAAAGAGGCCAGAGAGATCTTTGAAGGCAAAAATATCTACAGAGAGATCTGATCAGAACGAAATGCTCTGGAAATGAGTCAGGTTTAGAGACCCACGACTGACACATCGAGCCTTATCAGTTGCTACCCGATCTCCCATTCGCATCTTTTTCTCCAGTCCTGTCCAGTAAACAGCAATTTCTTCAGCAGCAGGAAGGTACAATCAGTGGGGATGGGAGTGTTGTGAGGTGTTTGTGTAGGTGTGAGAGCGGTGCGGGGCTCAGAAGGAAAAGCCCACCCAGGAGAGCAGCAGCCCTGGGGCCGAGCTGTCAGCGCTTCCCCTGGGCAGGGCTGCTCATCCCTGCGGGAGCCTGCTTAGGAGGGCAGCTCTGCCCAGCCGGGACCGTGGGGAAAAGGCCAGACCTCTGTCAAACTAGATGGCAATTTAAACAGGACTTAGCCCGTCCACGTGCAGAGTTTGCTGGCTGAACATTTGCAGGTTAGGAATCTGAAATTATTGTAGCGATACGGCTGCAATAAAGCGTGTGGGGTTTTTTTAAAAATTATTGACTAAACCAACAAAAATATTTATTGCCATTAGTAGGAACCGTGGATGCTGAGAAGGCACAGAAACATTGTGATGATGTTTCTATTAGGAGATCCTACCCCAACCCTGGGGTTTATACACTGCCACAGACGCTCTCTAAACCCATCACGTCCTGGCAAGGCTGGGCCCCAAATGTGCTCGGCGATGTGCTGGAAATCAACCCCCAGTGAGCCTAGGGAGCCCTCCGGGAGCCCTTTCCCAGCCCCGCTTACCCTCCTGGCCGAGCTGCGGGGCCGAGGGCTCGGGCCGGTACCGCTCCAGGTGCGGCTCGTACATCACCATGGGCACCTGCGGCCGCTGCTTCTCTCCGGACATCTCTGCGGCTCACCTGCCAAGGGAGGGCAAAATCAAACCTTCCCTGCCTGACTCTCCCCGCCCTGGGTTTGCCAGTGCTTCTGTAGCTCCTGCTCCTCACACTCTGGGGCTTTTTCGTAGGCTGGAGAGCAGTCAGTTCCTGTGGCACTTCATGATGAGGAAGGTGGAGGGCAGAAAATATCACGTTAACGTGTTTCTTTGTGCTGGGAAGCTAAAAACCTTCCCCCAGAAAACACTAATCAAAGTGTGCAAACTCGTAAGAGTTACCTTTGCAGAAAAGTTAACCTATTTTTCTTTTTCCTATGGACTGTCAAAGTAATCAAAAAAAGGGAAGAGCACACTGGGAACACCCGTGAAAAACCTTCACGTGTGATTAAGTCAGCGCAATCAGCGGCAATTCGGATCTGTCTTTCTCCGGGTTGTTGTGCAACCTTATCATCATTGTTATCGTGACCAGTTTTGTCCTGTGAAACTATTGTCTCATCGGTAGGTGACAGGCTTTTGTTGTTCTAGATCCTTATTACGGCTGACTGCGCTGCCTGAGGCTCTGAGCAAGACGAGCCCACAGAATGTGCGTTTTGCAGGTGTTAGCAGGAGCTGATCCTCGCAGTAAAGGCGGGAGCGAGGAAGAGGACACGGATGGAGATGTGTGTTTGTATCGCTGTAAGGCGTTGATTATCCCTAGCTGCCCCTCGAACCAGCATTAACTGGTTGGTTTCCTGCTAACATTTACTGGAAAAGTCCCTTGCAGAAGAAAGGCACAGCCTTTTCGCACAGGGCAGCCAGTGTTTTGGGGGGAAAGGAGCACAATGCACAAACAGCCCGACTGTGTGAGGTTAAGGAAAAGCAGCAGAGGAATTGCTGGGCTGGGCAGGATGGTCTCAACAGGTCTGTTTGCATGGAGTGTTGGAGAGGGAGGACAAAAGAGGGAGGATCAGTAGTGCTGAGATAAAGCATCGGCCCCTCAGGGGGAAAAAAAAAAGTGGGGGTTTTTGAAAATATCACCAGGGAAGATGTGCAGTAATTTTCACAACTCTGGGAGAACGGCAGGTGATATGAAAAATGGTAGCAGAATGAATCATAGAAGGTCTAGGTGGGATGGTGTGGAGGAAAAATCAGAAATACAGCATTGGCCACGTTAAGGCCAAAGATGCCGAAGGCAATTGCGAACACATGGGTTGGAGAGGACGGCTGGAGAAAGGTGCATCTCTGTATAATCGTTATAAAGGAGCTAAACCAGGGGATTGGGAATGACAGAGGCGTTAATAGGCCATTGTTGAAGATTCACGAGGATCCCACTGAGAAGAGCTGAGTCAAGAGAATTTGGGTAGGATGGAGCTGTGAGAACCAAGGGGGAAGAAACAGTTTGTCAGTAGTGGCTGTGGGCTCAGGAGTGCGATAGATAATGTTACAGGAGCCGGTGTTGGCCGAGAGCCGTTCCCCTGGCACAGGGATTAGTGCGGAAAATTACAGGGAGTCTCCAAGTTTTTGTCTTATTCCTATCTTGGTGCACTAAATACTGGGCGGTGTCAGTTTGGGTGACACTTCTGCAAAATTCATCTCGCTGTGAAACAGGAAAAAGAGGAAAGAGCTTTTGAATTCCATCCAGTGCCTGTAAGCCCAGGCAGGCGCCTGCAAGAGGCGCAGGGTAGGAGGGAATAATAATGGCAAACACGGTGAGAACTCGTCAGGTTAACTGCTGAGTGCAAGCACACGCTGACTAATCCGGCTCCACCCAGCGAGGTGTCAGGATAGCATCACCAGGTAAACGTGCAGGACACGAGGTGCGAGAGCGAATCGGCAGCAGAGCAGGGAGTGGTGAGAGATGCCAGGCTTGTGTTCGATCTGTTGGCGCTGCCGAGCACAGAGGCTGAGCTGTGGATAAAGCCCTGAGTTCGCTCTGTTTCGGGGTCTGGTTCCAGCTGTGTGTGCTGGGCGGGAGCTGCAGCCCCGGGCCGGGTGCGCAGCTGGGCTCGGCTCCTGTGGGACCCCCTCAGCCTGCGTGGGACAGAGCACAGGGGGCTTGGGCACCCTCGGGCCCGGGTGCTGCACCTCCAGAGGCCCAGGAAAGGCATTTTCTGGGCTTGTTTGTGCAGCTCTGCAGGGCCTTTAATTTGGCGTAGAAGCGCTCACTCAGCTCTGGGTGCCAGCGTGTGCGAGGTGCCTGGGAGCCCTTCAGGGCCGTGACTCCCAGACCTGGAGGTGTTGTGCCATAAATTAGGGCAAGGATTTCCCTCTTTCGGACGTTAGAGAGGAAGATACGGCAGAGAGCAGCCTCGGAGGAAAAAGTCGTAAGGAGAACTGCCAGGAAGCAGCTCCTGCAGAGCAGGGAGATAAATTCCCTGTAAACTCGCCTACAGTGACACCCAGGAGGGCCACGGTGAGTAGCCCAGGAGTGATGCGAGCCGCCCTCTCTGCAGTCACCCTGAGCAAACAGAGCAAGGGCAGAGCAGCCCTGGGGCTCTGCTGGGGTGGCCCTGGCTTGTCCGAAGCAGATTGACTCAATCTACTGCGAGCTGCTTGATCTGCGGGCAGAACTGCGCAGTCCCAGGGGCACCGAAACAATTCCCTGTCTTCTCTCAAGCTTTAGTCTCGTCTACATATGAATATAAACCGGTTTGCTCTGGAAAATAAAGCTGGCTTTAAGTCCTGTGGAAATCAGTGTTTCAAAAAGAACTAAATCACAGCCCGAGGCGTGTGCACAGAGACAGTACACATCCGGTGACAGTAAGGTGCAAATGACAAAGCTCGTCTGCTGGGAAGGAGAGATTCCAGGGAAGGCTGGCCGGGCAGTTTCCATCATCTTCCTCTGATTTGCTCCAGGGTCTTGTGTTTGGCTGTGAATGCAGCCCGGTGCGGGCAAGCAAAGCTGATGAGCTGTGAAATTCCAGGGCACAGCCCCACTGCCAGCTCTGCGCGTCCCTCCCGAATGTCCCCGTTGGCTGAATAACCCCACGGGTGGGATTAATCCCAAGTGTGCCTGCCGGGGCACAGGCGCTGCCATCTCTGCTTGGAAAGGGGTTTCATTTGAAAATCAAAGTTGCCTGCAGCACTAGTTCTTCTTCCAGGTTCATACGTGGCTCTCAAGGACGGCGTCTCATCAGCAGTGACTTTTTAAGAAGGGTTTAATCTCCATTCCAGCTTCATCTGATGTCAGTGTGGGATTTGCCAGTCAGTGAGGGTGTGTTCAGAGACAGAAAAAAGGGAACACGGAATCTGGGGGGAAACTCTAAGATTCGGGTATTTGAAGAATATGGGGTTTGGTATTTTGGAAGATTAGCATTAAAACATTATAGTAAATGATCTCCACATTTCATGGACATGTGGAGGAATGGCAGTTTTCTCCAGTGGCCTGCTGGCTTGTAGGATACTGGCCCAAAGGCTTTCAGTTTGCTGCCATATGTTCTGGTTCTCCTGTCATCACTAGTTTAACGTTTTCCTGGGCATTTAGCCCTTCCAGCTGTGTTTATGAGGCAATTTAAATTTCTGATCTTTTATAGAGTGGCCATAAAATGCCATTGCTGGCATGCAATTACATCTAGGTCTTGAACAATATCAAGAGCCTGTTTCACTTGATTGAAGCAGTTAATTCCAGTTTTTGGCTAGCAACGAAACACTGAATTCCTCAGTGGAGAGAGTTTTTCCCTTTAGTCCAGAGTTGGTCATTTGGGGTAACATTCACAATGTGCTGAGGGTTTTCAGATGTTCAAGAAGGAATAGTTGCAGCTGTAATACAAACACAACTGGGGAGCAGCACTCAGGTATTTGCCTGTTCTCATTCTTAAACAGAAGCTAAAAGAGAGGACTGCTGGCAGCAAATGAGAATTTGGACTTTAGAAAGTATTCATTATATCTGAAGTAGACAACCTTTTCAAGGAGATGAAGAACGCTCTGCCAATTCCCATTCTTTACTCATGAAATTAATTTTTAATATAACAGTTATTCTGGCTTTTAAGCCTGAATCAGGTTACCAGGCTCTTCAAATGGAGAGGCTGTAGCTGAGGGGGATTGACCGACCATGCACCATTTTTCCTGTTGCAAACTCTTCACCTGGTTCCCTTTTCTTGTCTGTCGACTGCCTTGACTCACCCCACTCGATGTGCACTCCCCAGGCTGCTGGAAGGGCAGGGCTCCCTGGGTTTTCCAGTCCTGTCCCTCACCAGGGGTTTGTGTTAGGTTAATCCTTCATGGAGGGAGCCCAGGTCTGTAATTCAGTACATTCACTGCTCCTGTTGCTCTCACCTTAAAGCAACTCAAAACACTGCAAACTTTCACAAACCCTCTAGTCTGGAATTGTTAATAGCAGTTTCTTGCTGTGTGCTATTGTGCCAGCATCATGCTTTTACAGAAAACCTTCTCCCCTCGAGCCAGCCCAGAGAACATTCCTGTCCCTTTGCAGCCTTTCCTTCACAGCACTAAGCAAGATTTTGAGTCCTTTTCATTTCTGTACAGTGAATTCATCCTTCTTGTCCATGGATAGGTGGTGATCTCTGTCCTCAGCCTATGGAATGGTGTGGATGTCACCTTGTATTTAATGGAAAAGTTGTCTGCACAATACTCCAGCAGCATGTATTTCCTTTTCCCAGCCACCTCACGCTGGTGGTTTGTGTTTAAGTTGTCATTAGCCAGCAGCAGGTCTTTCTCCTCCAATGTCATTCTGTACTAATGAACTCCCAGCTTGCAGCTGAAATTTTTGGGGTTTTTTTTAAGTGGACTGCTTTGTTGCATTATAATGCACACAAATACTGCCACAGCAGGTCTCTAACTTTTCTTATTCTGTGTAATAGATTTTCTGCTTCCATAATTCGTTTCTTAAGTCATACATTTTATTAGCCACTCCTATATTTCTGCCAAGGTTATTAATTAAAATACTGAATAAGATCCATCACTGCTTTCTGTGCTAACCTTTGATACAAACCAGGTTTATCTATTAAACCTTGATCCTTAATTTACTGTTTGAAGTATAATCCCTTGTTCCCTTGAGATGACCAATTTATTCACATTTAAAGGGCACTTGCTGTGAAGGGTGAGCACAGCCGAGCCCTGGGATTGCATTAGAACTGGTCCCTCCCTAATTACCATTCCAAAAATAGAGTAATAACCACCAAAGGGATGTATTGTCCAGTGGTTTGTGCACTAACCTGGGCTGGGGGAAAAAAATGGGCTCAGCTCCTGTTCTGCCACAGTGACGTTTAACAATTAATTAATTAATCTTGGTTTTCCTTAGCTCTGTTGTGGACAGAAATACTGTTTTGAGGAGACACTACATCAATTCTGCTGTGACATGGTCACATTTGGTTATGCCTCAAAACTTGAGCAAACAGAAGATGGGAAATGCTGAGTTTAGATTCAGCCTTTGTCCTCTGAACACAATTTTGTCTTTCACATTCCCTTTTAGCTTTCAAAATTGAGGGCAGCCTTACACAGTTGTTTCCAGCATTTAATCATTACTTTAGAAATTGATGTTTGACAACTTTTAATTTAATTCCTTTATAGATGAACATTCCCTCACCAACAGCATTGACTCATGGGTAGCCAGCATTTCATCCACACCCTTTTAAAAATAATGTCCATAACTTGTCCTTCAAATGAAAGCTGATAGAGCAGCTCAAGTAATGTGTCCTACAGCATCTGGAGCTGGTTTAGCAACTCTTAAGAAGTTATTATGCATAAATCCACTTGAAGCAAGCAGGTGTGTGCTCTGCTTTACGTGTGAGCTAAGACCCTTCCTGTGGTGCATTAGTTTGAATTTCTATCCTTATTCCTGCTCTCATTTCCACCTTCTCAGAAAGCTCCTTTGCCTCTCTTCCATCTCTGATCTGTTCTAGGAGATGGAGAAAATATCCTGACAATAATCTTTGCCTCCAGATTTTAGGAACAAGAGAGAGGCTTGATTTTCAGAGCTTGACAATTTAATCACGAGAAGCTAACACTGACAACAGAGAGCCACAGCTGCCACAGTCCCCAGCTCCCTGTCACCTCCAGCCCTGTCACCTCCCGAGGAGCACACACAGCTCGACCCCAGGCCGTTTGAAAGCTCTTACCTTTCTGTAGCTCTGGCAAACCTGGGAGGAGAAAAGCTTCAGCAGGTGGTCCCTTCAGCCATGTCTGTGCCCTGGCTGTGCGTGGGGACAGAGGCAGAGCAGGGCAGTGACATGGCCCTGGCTCCTGCCCGTGGCAGCCGTGGAAGTGGAGTCAGCCCTCACAGGGTGTAATTAGCCCAGTTTGCCACAGCCCCAGCCTGCTGCTCACACCTGCTCTGTCACACAAGGAATGCTGTGGGACTGGCTTGCACCAGAGCTTGTTTTTGTTGGTTTGTCTTATTCCCAGTATCCCAGAAATTTTCCTTTGTGCTAAGCTGAAAGATGATGGAGATGATGAGAAGCAGCACAGAAATAATTTGAGGGCAAGGGAGAGAAAAGTGTGTATGCTCACCCACTGTGCTTCTCCACAAGAAAAGAATGATGGAAAACCACAGGTACAGGTGCATCTGGGGCTCTGATACTTTATTACTGAGATCAGTGATCACTTTAAATTTCTGACCAACAAAGCATGTTTAGATCACCAAAGACCTCTGTGCAGGCTGGTTACTTGATATTTTAGCTGGGATCTTCTCGGTGGCCAGGTCTGTGGCTGAACTGGATTTTTGTTAAATACATGCTTTGTGGTGGGTTACCAAATGCTCACCCAGATGCTCTTGTTCTCCTCTTCAACAGTGAAAATAAGATGGAAATGTTCTTCAGGTGAGATGAAGTCACATACCAATCACTGTCCCAGGCAAACCAGACTTGACTTGGGGAAAATGAATTGAATCTATTACCACTTTATATATATAATTTAATTATATATTAAATATATATAATATACTTTATATTATATATTAATATATAATATTAAATATATAATATATAAATATACTATATATATAAACTATATAATATTAAATATATAATATATAATACATAATATAATCTATATTATGTATATATATATTTATAAGTGCCACACATTTGGCACCTCCAAGTACAACAATGGCCACCTGAGCCTCTCAGTAAGAATTGTTTTTTTTTCATCTGAACCTCCTGCAAAACTGTTTTGCACAAAGATCTTCCTGCACAGGAGGATCCCATCCCCAGTGCTTCTCTCCAGGATGGAGCCCTGGGTTTGCCTGGCAGACTCACATCACCAGCACAGAACATGCTGCTGGCTCAGCTCCTGGGCAAAATCTTGTTTAGGAAAGGGCTGCAGCAGTGCAGGAAGCCCCTGAGCTTGGAAAGTCAGGATTGCACAATAATTAGCAAAATAGAATTTTGTGTTTCCCGGTACAGCTGGGAAACTGCCATGGGCAAGGGAAGAAGAGAGGGAGCTGCTGTGCACTCCAAGTTTGCATGCCCCTTTTGTCACCACAGCTGGGAAACCCTGCAAGAAGAGATTGTTTGTTGCTGTTAATGGGTGTTCTGGTGGGTTTGGATGCTGTCAGTGGTGACAGCACATCACCTGCCTCTCGTGCAGACACGAAGGACAGGCACAGAGCACTTACTCAGGTTTGCTCCGCTGCCACGGTGGAGGCTCAGCCCTCAGTGCCCTACACACATCACCTCTCGAGAGTCACATCTCCAGGCTAAGCTAAAAGCATGAAAGGATGACTGACGCTAACTGTGACTGATCCCATTTCTGCCTTTCAAATCTTTGCTCTTTCACGGGTTTCTTATTTTCTCTTTTTCTTCTTTTTTCACTTCTCTATGTTGTCTTCATGTAAAGAAAAATAACAGACTGAGCGTAATAAATAAATTTTAATAGAAACGTTAAGATGCTGCTTTATTGGAACTCAAATGCTTTGTGGAGAGGGTTTATTTTGGCAATATTTTCTTAGGAAAGTCATTGCATATTCATATTGCAATACTATTCCTTAAAGAGGTGCTTTAAGGTCTAGGGAAAACACTCAGGAAGAAAAAAAAATAAGAGAGAAGTGTCAAAATAGTAATATCTGTAAAAAATGGATTTAAGAATAGTCCTTTTATATATTTACATATCAGGAAATGAGTGTGGGGCAAAGGGGCCATTTCTTAGGGGATGGATATCTTTTCTTGTCCTTGAACAGCAGAGGAAAACAAGTGGTGGAAGCACGAGTGCACCCAGAAGTACTCCTGCACAAGGAGTTCTGGCTGTGATGCAGGATGGTTTAGGCGCTTAAGCAGCGTTTCCAGCAGCTTTAATTCCCCAAGCAGCAGCTTCAATTCGTGTCCGAGCCGGCCCCGGGAGCGCCCCTGCCGTGCCGGAGCTGCCGGGGGTGCGCAGGGGCAGAGCCAGCCCTGCCCCGCTCCGCTGTCACTTCTGCCCTTGTGCAGCTGGGCTGGAGGGCTGCAGAGCTGCTCCTGTCTCCGGCCAAACTGCTCCTGTCCCTCTGTGCTCCCCTGCCAGCGATTCCCCAGCCGTGGGGGAAGTCCGTGGTTTTAAACTTTGCTTTACACGTGTATCGCTGGCTTTGTTTCCCAATCCTAATTACGGTGCTGCTCTGGGAGAAACAGTGTGATACTTGGGAGGAGAGAGATGGTATCAGCCCCCTGAATATCACCTGTGCTATCAGGGACACACAAGGGTGCAATAATCACTGTCAATTAGTCCATCAAGTGATGACTGCTTTTCCTATCCTTGCAAAAAGTTGCCACTTGCCCCATCCAGGAGCTGTTCACCATTATTGGCGGCTTCTTTCCTGATTTTGCTTACAGTTTCTCACAGGATGGGAAAGCTGAATTCAGGATTTTTATGTTTGTTTTATTTTTTTCCTGAATGAGATTGGTAGCCCAGTTTCTGACCGTGGATGTTGTAACTGTGGTGTTAAGATCAGAAGGATCCTTGTGTGAGATAAAGACTGTCAATTCTCACCTGGGCATTTCTGCAGAGCCAGAGCACTGCTGGATGTCAAGCCCTACACGACCCAGGCAGGGGAAGCTGCCCCTGGGGAAGCTCTGGGAGGTTTGGAGCCTGGCCCAGGACAGGACAGAGCACCCACCAGAGCAGGGAGGACAGGTCTTGTTCACCACCTGTGCAGGTGGAATGGGGCACAAGGGAGATTTTTGTTGTTCTCCATTGACTTTAGGAGGGCCTCAGACAAGTGGCTCGTGCTGTGCTCCTGACTCGTAGGTGGGTGAAACTGAGGTTTAATTCTCTCTTTGATCCCATTTAAATGGTTCATATGTTCTTTGAAGTGAGATTGTCTCTTTCTGGCTGTTTTGTGTTCAGGTCTAGCCCAGCTGACTGCAACCTCTGTTAAAGTCTGACAAAAATAAAGTTGAATTGAGATCTTATAACAGATAACTCATATTTTCATACAGCTTCTCTGCTACTGGAAAACTAGCAATGGGTAAAGGTCCTCAGCTAATAAAGCTTGGAGAAAAATCTGAACCATTTTTCCAGTTATAGAAAGCAGAGCCCTTGTGCAATTCTCCCCCTGTTTACACCAGCAGGTATTTGTGTGCAGCCAGTGGGATCTGCAGCTGTGCTTTGTAATTCAAGAAATTCAGTGTCTGCGAATATCCCTGCTATTGTCTGCCACAACTACAGTGCAGGGAGAAAGAATTCCTTTCCCAGTTATAACACCAGCTCACTGCGGGTGAGCACAGCTCCTCCTGGCTGGGAACTCACCTCTCCTGTTTGGTGCCTGAATGCAGCGTTTTCTTGGAACACTGATTACACAAGAAGGATAAGAGTGACTCAGACATGAAACACCATTCTTCTCAGATAAGATCTAGAGATGAGTTGCCTTAATGTGCACAGTAAATATTTGGGTGACACGTGGCACAATAGCCTAAAGCAGAAACCACTGCTGTGCAATGCTTTCCACATGAAAAATTATCTCCAACATGACAAATTGGACACTGTTTTTTTCTAGTCATTTGCTTACTGAAAGAAGGTGTAGAAAGAGCACCAACAGCACATCATGCAGGAATCTGGAAAATCAGTGTACCCTCTGCAACACATCTGATCTGAGACCTCAGCCATCAGCTAGTTTTATTAACAGCACACATTCATGGGTTTTCCCTTTTTTTTTTCGGTTCCTTTTAAAACAACAGTTTTAAAAGCTCTGAGCTTGTTGTCAGAAAGATGGTTATAACATCCATGTAGACTTACTTATTGATGATGTGAGGCAGAAAACAGTTTAATTCAAAATTAATCGTTGAATCAAAGGAAAATGAGTGAACGTCCTTCTTGGTTTGCAAGGAATACCTTTATGAAAAAGTATTTTATTTTTTTGTTATTTTTATTTTGAATTTTGAAAAAAATCCCCAGTCCTAACTTGGTATTAGAAAATTTTTGAAACAATACGTGGGAAAAGTCAGTGAGAACATTTTAAATTTTATTAATTTTTAAAATTTTTTGCTGGTTTTGACCACCATGGCTGTTAATGGTTTTCAAGGTGAGAAGCCCTCGCACTCACAACAAATCCTGCTTTCCTGCAAACGCATCCCTGCCACCGACAGAGGTGCTTTCAGCCTGGAGCAGAGTTTGGCTCGGGCAGGGCAGGCAGGGCTGCAGGAGTCAGTGGGAGCTGCGGGGTCACTGCTGAGCTCATGTGCCTGGGAGTGAAGGAGCACAGAGTGAAAACCCCGGCAGACACCCTGCTGCAGCAGTGGAACTGCACCTCCAGGTTATTATCACACCTCACCTACTGCCAGAGCCAGAACCGTGAAGGATCAGACTCACAGACTGGGAGAAAAAAGGGAATTGTGAAATTTCATGCAGGGAGAACAAAGGCTGCTCTGCTGACGTGACTGTGGTGCTGACAGGGGTGGTCACACAGCCGGGCTGTGCTTGGCATGTCACAGAGGTGTCACATTTTCTGCTCAAATTAAGGGGCTTTCACATTTTTCTAGCAATGGGAATCAACAGGACTGCCACCTACGTGATACACACGACAAAACCACCTTACAGATCATCATGCTGATCTGGGAAGGAAGAGGAGTGGACCCTTAACCCTCAGGGTCATTTGGGAAGGTCCTTATCCAGAGCCAGGTAATTAACTTCAGTGGTGAGGACTGAGATGCTGGAAAGAGCTGATCAGCAGAGCTGGCTTGCAGGTCTGGGATGTTTCTGATGTAAGAAACAGTGTGTGGTCAGGTGCCTGAATTACTGTCCAATTGCACACTCTGGTGCAGCCACAGGAATAAGTATCTCAGGATTCCAGTTGTCCCTAGAACTCTATTTCATTCTGATTATAAAAATGGACAACATGGAAAGGAGGTTGAACACAGTTTAAACAGGTCAAGAACATGACTGTGCTGACTTAGCACAGGCTTTGCAAAGACTTGTTGCAAGTGCAATCCAAATGTTTAAAAGCTGCTTCCCCCAGGGAATCCTGCTGTACACAGAGGGGCGAGTGCACTCCTGCCTTCTGTCACAAGGCTGAAGGAGGCAAAAGGCACAAAGCCACAGATTCCTACTGCCTGATCCCTCTCATCACAGGGGCTCCAAACCCCCAGTGCCTGATCCCTCTCATCACAGGGGCTCCAAACCCCCAGTGCCTGATCCCTCTCATCACAGGGGCTCCAAACCCCCAGTGCCTGATCCCTCTCATCACAGGGGCTCCAAGCTCCTCTTGAAGCCACAAGGAGTCTGAGCTAAGGCAGCTGCGGCAGCTCCAGCCTGGGGGAGGCTCTGGAGTCCTCTAATTAACTGAGGCAGTAACTACCCTTAGTCCCAGCATAGGGCCTTGCACTGGCAAATGCACCCTTTTGTTAATTTTGGGCATCTGTAGTTTATGAGTTTACATGGACTTTTTTGGTTTGGTTTTGGTTTTCTAGGTCTGTGATTCCTCAGTTTAATTTTAGGTAGTCCTGTGAAGAGCAGGGAGCTGGATTTGGTGATCCTTACAGGTCACTTCCAACCTGTGATATTCTGTTTCAGCTTCTGGAAGCAAATAAAATTATCTAAAAATTATGCTGTTTTATTTTTCTTTCCAAGAGAATTAAATATAAACCTTGAGCACCTGGACCTTCCTTCAATTTCCTCACTTGAAAGAAGCAGGAGGTTAGAGCATCGTTTCTGTAGGAGAAGGGATGGAAAGAGCTCAGCACAGCTGCTGTTAGTTGTGGCAGATTAATGGCTGAATTACTGACTTAATCAAAGATACACATCCCAACCAGTAACTTCCTGGAAAAGCAAAGTGTTCTTGGAATTTCTATGCTGAGATTTTTCTTGGAAGATTGCTTCACTTGCCTGGTAAGTAGAGAATGATATTTTACAAGAGAACATATATTCCTCTTTTATAGTTCATAGTCATGGCTTTTCTTACCTCTTTCCCCTGACTGAACTTCTAGAGCACTTAACAAAAAATCTGCCAGAAAAGAGGTTCCACTTAGGGAGAGCAGCATTCCCTGTACTCTGACTTGCACAAGGAACAAAGCAGCTTTTCTGTGTGCCTGGAGTCTGGATGGTGTTGGCCAAAGAGTAATTTACACAAGTTACATGCAAAGTTAACTGTGTACAGCTTCAGTTGAGATTGTGACTGTGATATGTAGAAAGCAATGCCATAAAACCAAAAGCTAAAATGCACATTAGTGTTACATTAGTGAGCAGAACCAATATTGCGTTAAGATGGAAAGCACTCGCTGGAACTGTCCCGACAGCCCAGCCCTCGGTGTGTAGGGGTGGATTCCAGCCCTCGGTGTGTAGGGGTGGATTCCAGCCCCAGGAGCACACACAGCCTTTGTCCGAGGTGCAGCTCACCCTGCTGGGGTTGGGGTTGGGTGAGAGGCTGCTGCCCTCTGCAGCCTGCAGAGCTCCAGAGCTCCGGGACTGTGGCACTGGCAGAGCCAAGACTTCTCCCTGTCCCCTCTGCTTTTCCTTTAGAAGCCTTAGGTTAAAATGTATTAGTATTTGATATCCCAAAATATCTGCTCCCAAGTAGTTTTACAGAATAGTTAACAAAATTAGGGAATTACAAAACCAAACAGAAGCGATGAAAACCCCAGAGCCATCTGCTTAGATCTTTTCTCATCTATTTCATCAAAAATAAAACAAGAAATAGTATTTCCTGTTAATGGTCACTCACAAGGTCTGTAGTCCAGTATCTCATCTCTTACATGAAGATTACAGCTTAAAAGCAATGAATCCTTCCCTTGACTGAGTTCAAAGTAGGCCGCTCAAAGATCTGTGTGGGGACAGGATAATGGGATTTTCTTCTGTAGCTGAAGTTGGGGCCAGCACCTGCAGTCCTCCATAATAACTCCTCCATAATTCCTCACAATTTGGGTACCTTTAAAGTTATTTTTGGACTTGCTCCAGGAGCCCTCTCACATCTGAATGACCCTGTTGTTGAGCCTTGAGCAGCAGCTGAGGCATCAAGACCTTACTAATTAAAATGATCTCTTCTACTTTATAAGCACTGCTTTTCTTGATGGAAACAAAAGACTCAGCAGGAAGTTAGTCTTGTGGCTGGAACAACTCTCTGAAACTTGTCCAGCAATGTCCAAGTGTTTATCAGTCTGTGTCTGAAACTGTGTGAAGAGGGACTCGTAGAGAGTTAAAGGTGTGCAAAAGCAGTCCAGGAGATCAGGGAGGGAATTAGCCTGAAATCAGCTGTAAGCAGGATGGTTTTAAGGCACTTACTGTACTGTAGAACTTGCTTAATGCTCTGCAGTCAGGCTGTGAAACCTCATCCTCGTGTTGGGCTATGTCCCTTCTAATTCACAAGTCACTTTTGCTCAGTTTAAAGCCATTTTCTGCTATTGCAGGTTTCAGTCCCAAAAACTGCTGAAATTCCACCCTTTTTAATGCAGTCCTAGTTCTGCAAGCCCTGTGAAAAAGCAGCCAGGTACCCTGCAGATGCTGCTAGCTGTGATCACTGTGGGCAAGTGAAAACCACACTGATCCAGCTGTGTTTTTTCTGGCCTGAAGAGACAGGCTGTGCCCCTGTTTACTCCTGTAGGTACCAGCTGGCAGGGCTGCTGTGTCCTTCACTTGGGTGGCAGCTGCTCCAGCCTGCTGAGTGAGCCATGAAATATCTCTGTGTTTGCAGACAGCAAAGTAATGCAGGAACAGGGAATTGTCCTGGCGATGCTGTGAGCCTATACAGAAAGAAAAAAGAATAAGACAAAAGAATATGTCAAACAAACAGTTATTGTGCTCTAAACTCCTTGGGTTGTTTTTGTGGCAGGTCCTTGAAATCCTGACCCAGGAAGATGGAGATAACTCCAGCAGAGCACATCCAAAGCTAATTTGTGTGAGTGCTGTCAGGAGGCACTGTGGGAGAGAGATGATGACTTTGTGCCAGCACAGGGAATCTTGAGCACAAGTTGAGTGCTTCAGTTGTGAGTTTAGCTTGGTTTTGAAGTGTCTGAAGCTCTGTAATGCCATTTTTAATCTTTAAGTGGTTTTGAGTATGTTAGTCTGAAACAGAAGATGCAGAGAACTCCTTCAGCACAGAACTCTGAAACGGGTCAGCTGCATTTTACTGGGCACCAGTTTCAGGGGGATTTCAGTGCTGCACATGAGGAGCTCTATTTGCTTCTCAGATATTTTGCCAGGCAAGATGCCCAGTGGTTATGTACTGAAGGATCAAGAGACACACTGGCGCTCCTAACCAAACGATTTCACTTTCAGAGCATAAGGAACTCTGCAAGTGACAGGCCAGAGAGCAGGTTAATTTGAACACACAGTGCTTCTCTCAAGCAGCCCTGCTTGGAAGGGAAGTGTTTCTTCTCAAAATACAATAATTAAACAAGAGTGAGTTAGATTATGTACCTTTGGATATGCTTTGCACTGCTCTGTCTCTCATTAAACTCTTGCAAAATTACTGGTCAGAGAAATATATTATAATTCATCTGCTTCATGGTGCCTCTATCAATTAGGAGCAATGACATTATGCAAGAAATTAAAAGATGGTAAAATCTTTCATGGCTGAACCTAGTCTTTCTCCTTGACCCCTTTTCTCCTGGCATTCATTTCACTTTATTTCTCAGAATATGGTCAAATCACTGATTAATTGATCAGCCAGTGACATTGCTGTGAAATAGAGATTTTTTTCTGCAGAGCAAATGGAAGTATTTCTCTTGCAGTGCTGTTGGTTGAGTGCTGCTCTCAGAGGTTCATGGTAAAAGGGCTCAGAGTTTCCTGGGGCAGTCAGACAGACCAGTGCATTAAGAAGGTCAGAAATACTACATATTTTTCTCCTTTTTTTGTCTGTCAACTGCGACACTTTCCCATCTGCCTTTGCAACTTGTCTCTGGATTGTGGTAGCAGCATTAATCAGCAGAGCTGACAAAACCCAAATGACAAGAGTGACAGCAGAGAAAGACCCAGAGCTGGCCCATCAATGCTTTTGTAGGGGCTGAGCAGCACGTTCTGCCCGAGCCCTCAGCTTCCTGCTCTGCTCTGAAATGCTCCTGGGTATTCCCTGGGCAGCACAGAGCCAGAGCTCAGCTCTGGGCTCTCAGGAGCAGGATCTGCTGGCAGGAGGAGTGTCCTGGCCTGTGCCTGCGTGTGATGTGCTTTTTGCAGAGGAATTGCTGGAGCTAAAGCAGCACGCAGGCAAACACACAAAAAGTGTGAAAGATGCTATCCCTCCCAGCTGATCTGGAGGACTGGTTACCAGCACCCTGCCCAGCTGGCATCCTCTGGGAATAGTCACTTCCAGGACAGAGCCAGGGAATGTTGGTTTAAGCCTCTTACACTTACTCCTGACAAAGTCACTCTGATAAAACCAAAGCTGATGCAGAACTCAAAGATGGGTTCCACATTCCTGGGAACCCTGCACCACCACCCTGTCCCCTTTCCTTAGCCAGCTTGGTGTTCCAGCCAGCAGTTGCACAGCCTTTACAGCTTAAATTTATACCCATAATATAAGATTTATACGCATTATATAAGATTTAAAAACCTTTTGCAGCATTTTATGAGTAAAATCATTATCCTGTGACTTAGAGTCTGCAGCATGTAAGGCTGCCCACGCTTTAAAGTTAAGAAGAGTTTTAAGATGTGGAGCTGCAGCATCCTAATCACTGAGGGATGGCCTGTGTCTAGAGCAGACCACACCCAAAGCAAAGCTAAAAGCAACAGGCAGTTTCCAATGATGATTTATGATAGATAATATCTTTAGCCCTAATTGTGTTTACTGTAAGTGAGGCCCTTGAGGGAAAACCAATATAAGCAGTTTCTCAGTCAAGAACGGAGCCACAAGACAGGCACAATGTTTAAAACAAAATCCACTGCCTGCTAGTGGGTTTTAAATTTTTGGAGGATGGAACAATAGTTGCAGAGTAAATATTTGCCTGTTAGGGTGATGCTGACTACTAAAGACCTGACAATTGTGTCAGCATCGGCAGAAATGGAGACATCCTGACTTGGCAGCTTTCTGGTTCTTGTGACTGGGAAATAGCTGAATTTTTGGCCCTGGGACAATGGATTTGGAATAACTGATAATAGTGTAGTTTTCTGTGTTACCATAAGAAGTAGTCCATAGTATCTCAAATAGTCCCTACTCCGACACCCCAAATTAAGACAGAGTCCATATTGTCTCTGCAGACCACAGACTGTAAAACACTGGTTTGGACTGGACACACATGGCAAGATGAGAGGCCCAAAAATAATACCAAGATTGCTCCAAAGCAAGAGCATTTTTTGAGTTCTGTGCAGAGAGCAGCCATGGAGTTAATTGGGGAAAAGGAGAGAGAGGAAACATCAAAGCTATGGAGCTGCCTTGTCTAAGGGCCATTGCTTCCGTGCTGCCTTTTTCCTCTGACACTTTTACTCTCTGTGCCAAACAACTGGCTGCCCCCAGATTTTATGCTTGAGAGACAGCAGAGTGTTCAGAGAGCTGAGAAATGTGTGTAGCTTGAGAAGGTGGAGAAACTGCTCCAGGCTGTGGCCCGGGCTGGGAGGGCAGGGAGCCCTGGGTGTTCAGCAGGCTGCTGCTCAGATCCTGGGAGCCTCTGAAAGCTGGGCTGCACACTGCTTACCTTCACCAAACTAAGGAAAATTCAGAGTGAATGCTGCAACCCATGGGCAGGGAGTGCTCCTGCTGACTCCTAGTTTGAAGGGCCAGGAGTTGCTGGGGTATTTGAACATCAACAAGATTAAATTCTTTATTTTCAAGTCTGTTTTGTCAGCACGTTTTCCTTTGTTATGAAAACACCTGAGTACCTCATGAGGAACTTGAAAATATAAATAATATCTGGTTTGGTTTGGTTTTGTTGGTTTTTTTGTTTTGTTTTGTTTGGGGTTTTTTCTTTTTTTTTTTTTTTTGGTTGGTTTTGGTTTTTTGGGTTTTTTTGTTTGTTTCTTTTCTTTTTCACATGCATAGATTGTGAATGTCTCGGACAAAAGGGAGATCTGAGACTGACCAGTTTTTTCAAAAGAAAAAAGAAAAGCAAGTCTGCAAGTCATCCCTGAGCAATTTGGTACCTGGTGGCAGCACAGTGGCGAGGCTGCAGGGCTGCTCCTTTGATTGCCTGGCTGAAGTGAAAAATTGAAAGCAATTTCACTCTGAATCAGCTCAGAACAAAACATGGACTGAATTGGAAAATACAGCTTGCACTAAATGGAATATTGTATTTGGCATGAAGCATCTTTGCCATGATGCAGCATTTAAGACATTTACAAAATACTAATATTACCACTAATAGTAACTGTCTCAACCTATGACTGAGGTGGTATTTCCAGAGGCTGTAGAATGATAGCATTGGTGGAGTTGCAGCAGATTTAACATCAGAATGGGGAATCACCTCATTGCTCACTGGATTTAGTGAGCACTTCTTTCTAGGTCAGCCTGGAGGTTTTGTTCCTCTCATGTCCACTGAAACATTGACGTGTCTAGGTTAAGTATTGCACCACGTACAAAAATTTATATGATTAAAAAAATCATCCTTTATGCAGCAAATTCTAGTCCATCAGTCTGGAATTTGACACTGCAGGGGGAGGATTAATGGAAAAGCACAAGGTTACAGGAGGAAATTGTAAAAAGAAGCAAAGAGCAGTGCTGGAATACTGTTGTCACCTGGACACAGCTTACACCTGGAGAAACCCTAAAGAACAGGAGCCCTCTTCTGTCTCTAGTGTTTATGGTCTGGGATGTTGATTCCTGTTTATTCCTATTTACTCCTCTTTACTTCAGCAGAAACTGGAGGTAGTCGTGGGATCATCTAAATGTTTAATTGAACCAAACACTGATTCAATGTCATTCTGAAAAAATCAGAGCTGGTAAAGGCTTCTGCCCCAAGTGTGCTCTGTTTTCCCAGATATTAAGGATGTGAGACACATCCCAAAGCTGTCACTAACACCTACAAAACTGAGCATGTATTTGGGTTGTTGTTCTTAAACAACACTGTACAGGAATGATTTCCTACAGGCTGCCTGTGAAATCTTTGCTAGGGTCAAAAGATAATTAGAGATCAGCAGAAAGGACTTAAACACACACAGAGCTATGCAGCTGCAAATCTGGAGAGAAGGATGAGGTGCAAACTGACCTGATGAACTACTAGGAAGTGTTATATTGATTCATTTTTAAAATATAATTTAATTCAAACAACGTCTCTAGGAATTTAATATTTTCCAATGATTTGTTTCATCTTGACGAAATATGGCTGATGGAGAGAGAGTAGGTATAAAAAATTCCCACATCAGACCACTCTTATTTTGGCTTTCTCCTTGTCAGCTGCCATGGTGTTGGCATAAAATAATTTTCAATATTCCCTAAAAAACTAACAAAGATGGGACATTTCTGCACCACTGAAGCTCATCATAAGCAGAAAGGACAATCACTTTAAGCTGTCATCTTTGTGCAAACACCTCTCTTATGTCTCCCATCTTCCCCTCCTTCATACTCTAGTGTGATACAAACATAAAATCCTTCTATCCTTGCATTTACCATACAAAGAGGAATTATTTTTTTTTAGTGTTGTATTAATGCCTCAAAATTTTCTGAAAACAACAAGAAATTTTTGGACTGCATTAAATGCTTTGGTTGTTTTTGATTTTGGTTTTGGTTTGTTTTGTTTTGTTTGAAAATATAGAGCCAGTGGTTGACTCTGCTCAAATAACTAATGAAATCAAACACCTGGAACTGTCAGTTTAAAGAGTTAAAAAAAAAAAAACAAACTGTGATGCCTGTCCCTGCCTGGCCAGTTCTCACTGCCAAAGGATCCCAGCCTGTCAGTACAGAGAGAATATTCATGAGCAATTTCTCCATGCCATGAGAACAGCCCTCAGCTGAAAGGAAGGAAAGGCTCAAACTAAAAGTCTCAGATGTTCAGAGTCCTCCTGGTTTCATCCTTCTTTCGCTCCTGCCCTTTCCCTCCTGCCCTTTCCCCATCCTGAGGACAGGAGGAGGGAGAACCCCAGGAGACACTCAAGGCTCAATCTGTCTCTGCAAGCGAAACCTGAACTGTGCAAGAAGCAATTTTCCTCAACACTTCTCTCCCAAAATAGGCAGAGGCAGGAAGCAGTGAAATGGATGGCAAAAGGCTGGGAGCCAGGTAGCTGAGTATTTCCTGTTTGCTTTATCTGAAACAAAAGGGCTGGGGAGCATTTCCTCGGGGTGATGGAGCAGGGTCAGAGTGGGAAATGTGTGTGCAGCATCCCCAGAGGCAGGGCCAGCCCCAGCCGGGGAGAGCTCAGCAGCCCCTGTGCTGCAGAAGGTTCTGGAGGCTCGCTGCTGCTGCACAAACAGGGTGACAGTGACACGGAGCCGAGTGAGCACTGCCCTTTGCAGGCAGCACTGCGAGGGACCGAGGGTTTCCTGCAGGAGCTGCAGCACCCTTGTTCAGATCCTTCCCCCAGAACGACTGCAGGGAGCCCCAACACACATCCATCCACTGGGCACGGCGCTGCCTGGAGATTTCAAATCTTATTTCCTTGTTGACTTAATACATTTACTCCCTTACTCCATCAAATTCGTACAGAGGATTTGACCTGTCCTTGACTCCCTCCACATCCACACATTTTTGAGCAGTTTTTTCTGCTATTTGAGCTCCTGATGAAGATTCAAAATTAGATGAACAATTTCTATTCAGTTTTTTTAATTGTCAGGTTCTTTGTCAGCATTTGGTCTTTCCTTGCACACAGACTTGCACAAAGTACATTGAACTCCTTGCATCAAGGGTTGTTTGTTTGCCTGTAGCACGCGTGAATATTTCTGTCAATATAAAACACAGAGTGAGCAACATCTCTACCCACTTTGTGCAGTTTCTGTGCAGTCAACTGAACACTGATTTACAGGATTAAATGGTTTGTTGTATTGGGACCCCCTTTATATGTTTGGAGGGATTTCCTCTGGGGTGGAATGCAGCAGCAGTTTAAATGGAGAAGTGTGCAGCTCTGCTAGAGAATGAGTGAAAATATTCCCACGCATTTCCCATCCCAATACACTAATGGCTATTTTCTTATCACTCATCTGATCTAGAAAAGTACTCTCTGAGAGTGTTTTACAATCATATTAAACGTTTTTACCTTTATCAGCTCACCCTATTGATCTGTTTGTAAGATGCCATCAGCTGTGGCTGTCTTGGACTTAACCCAAAGGACTGAACAATTGTCATTATTGTACAGCCCTTTGAAATAAAGCACAGCTACATTTTTTCCTAATCTCTATTCAAGTTGTGCAGTAGAGAAATATGAAGTGCCATAAAAAGAACCTGTGAACATTGTAGGAAGCATAAACAAGCTTCTTTCATAGGGACAAGCTGCAGTTAAAAAACCAGCAGCACTACTGTTCATTGGGTGGCTTTAACAAGCCAGATCAATCTGTTGCTCAGTAAGGAGAGGTTTTTATCTTTGCATACATCATTCTCCTTTTCCTGCAAACCAGAATTCTCACTAAACCTCTTTCAAACCAATTTTGATTTCTGTAATTTAGACATAAGTATTCATGGTGCATCATCATCTAAGCATGAAATGCAGGGTGTAAAACCCTGGGCCCAAAGGAAGGCTGTGCTGATGAGCTCTCACAGCTCAACTTGTGCCCATGGGGCTGTAAGAGAAATGCCAGGCTAGGGAGCACTACTCAGTTTGCCTCATTTGCTTCAGTTAGAGCAAAATCATTTCCTAGGGGCTATTCTCTGCAATGCAAGATGTCATAAACCTCAGCACTTCACTGAAGTTATGGAGGGAGTGGGGTTTTCTCTGTTCCTCTGTCTGAATTGATCTGAGCCTACATCTGCAATGTGTATCTCTTGGGGATCTGTGTGGTCTTCAGTCCTGAAGCTGTCAGTCAGTGCAGTTCCTTTTGCTAAGAACTGCCCCAAGTTTATTAATCCAATGGTGAAGGGATTACAGGATCATCTACTGATGAGAGGAACCTTCTGGATGAAAAGAGTCCAGTACTCAAGCCCCACTCAGACGACTTGTACATTTTGGACCAGCTGAGAGACTCGAGCACTCTTCTCTTGCCTGGGAACTGCCCTTGCTGGAGGTTCCCACATTCACTGGGATGGGTCAGGATACTAAAAAAGGGAGAAAGCACCAATCCCCCTCTGGCTACTGTTCTGCAGAAAGGAGTGGGGTAAATATTTGGCTCCTGAAGGGAAGGAGGGTTGGGAACCCCAGTTAGAGGAGGAGGAGCATAGGGATGAAAGTTCCTCAATTCCTTTCAAAAGATAACTTCAGATACTCTTTTCTGACTAATTCTTGGTTTTATTTCTTATATTCCATCAGCCCCACTTGTGCTCCATGGGGTTCTAAAACAAATGGTGTGCCCCACTGCCTGGCTGAACTCAGCCCATGTCTATGTTCACATGCACCCACTGCACAATTCTTCTGCATGTGAGGGGCTTACATCTGGCTACTGCCTTCCAAAAAAGCATTTTCCTTATTTCAACATTGTAGAAGTTTCCATTTCGTTTAATTCTAAGTAAAAAATGCCACCAACATGAAGGACATAAAGAAAAGGCTTTGTAAAAGCCAATTTATCTCAAGGCAATCTGCTCCTTTCATGGCTTCTGTGTGCCTCTAATGGAACAGGGCAGAGAACTCTGCCTCCCCATCCCTTTTCCTGGCAAGTGTAGCCATTGACTGTTTGGTGTGAGAAGCCTCTACAGGTCTCCAGCACAGTCTGATTGCACTTTCTGAGACTCTACAGACTCGTATCTAAAAAAAGAATTGATTAGGACAATGAATGCTATGTCTGATCATTAAATATTTAAACCTGGTAGGCTTTCAAGAGTGGCAGGCTTGCCAGCCTGTGAAAACACCCTTGTTTTGCCAGATCTAACTTGCTGTTGTCAGTTTTCAGAAGGCTTGAGGTAATGTCTACATGAGATTTAATATCTAGAGTTTTTTAAGGGAAAGAGAGGACAGAGACTGTGCCCTTCCTTGTGTCTTGTGGGTAGAAACAAGGAACCATACATTAAGAAATGTAGCTGGGAGAATGCATTTCTCCCTCCCTGGTGTGGGAGTGAAAATGCTGATGGGATCATTGCCCAGAATTAAACAAACACAAATATTCTTACCCATATATCACACTGATCACTAACACAGGAAACAGCATCTTGTTACATGGACTGTGGCTGTGGTTTCTGCTCCAAACTTCTGGAAACAAGAGAGCACAGAATCTTCTGGATGCTGGGATATTGGAGCCTGGTACTGCTCTCTTTCCATCACTTTATTTTCCATCTCTGTTTTCATTCACTTGATAGTTCTAGCACCATGGGAATTTTTATCTAAGCCTTTTCTCAGGAAAAAAAAATCCAGCTGTTGATAATTGTTTCTTGCTGTGTAGTGCTTTGCATTTTCAAGTGTTTTGGAAGAATCTATTTGTCCAGTCAATTCCTACTGCTAATAAGAGCCAGTCTTTCACCAAAAGGGAGGAAAAGATATTTGTATCAGTTTAATCACAGCTATGACAGAATGTCGATTGATAATGAACAGAGCTCTCTGCAGCATATAGAGTTTCAGTGCAGATGTGACCTCTGTGTGCAATTTGGGACCTAAACAGAATAGACAGACGGGGAAATGAGGAGAGCAGTGCAGAATCTGAGGATGGACAGGTAGTGAAGGGAGAAGAAAAGTGGAAATTCCCCCAGGCAACTCCCCTCAGGCAGTTGCCATCTCTCAAGGCAGGTCACAACAGCCCAACCCACAGGTGGGAGAGGATTGTTTTGTAGGTTCTTTTTCACCACAAAGATTTTCCTGTGGGTTCCTTTGGACAGAGCATAGCTGCCCTTCTTTTCTTTTTTCTTTTCTCTTTTCTTTTCTTTTCTTTTTTTTCTTTCCTTTCCTTTCCTTTCCTTTCCTTTCCTTTCCTTTCCTTTCCTTTCCTTTCCTTTCCTTTTTTCTTTTTTTTCCTTTTCTTTCCTTTTCTTTCCTTTTCTTTCATTTTCCTTCTCTTTTATTNTTCCTTTCCTTTCCTTTCCTTTCCTTTCCTTTCCTTTCCTTTCCTTTCCTTTCCTTTTTTCTTTTCTTTCCTTTTCTTTCCTTTTCTTTCCTTTTCTTTCATTTTCCTTCTCTTTTATTTTTTCTCTTTTCTTTTATCAGCATGTCATCCTTGCGAATTATGTGGTCATTATCATCATTCTTCATCACTGTGACTTATGAATACTATTATCCAGAGTGTGGTAAAGCAAATGTATTTAAATGACTGCAGATAACACAACATGATATATACGTGCAGTTTTGTCAGAGTGGCTCAGCAGTCTGACTTGCTGCCATCTTTGGCTCATGAGATCTGTCAGAACTAGTAAAATATGAGTCAGTTTGATCTTTGCTCCAGTTCAAATTTGAAAGCTTGTATGAAGGCCATAGCAATACGTTTGTTGAGCAGTTGCTTTTATATTCTGTATTCCAAAAAGCAGCTGCCTGAGTCAGTGCTGTGCCCTGGCAAGGCACAGTGAGCACACTCAGAAGGTTCACCACTCCCCAGCGCTTGTGGTTGCTTTGTGCCTTGCACTGCACTTGTAGATTAACCCCTTGGTAACTCTCTGTACTAGAAAGGAAACTTCAGCCAGATGCTGCATCTCTCTTCAAATGCTAATGCCCTTTGCTGTCAGCTCCTGGCCTGGCCCTCCAGCATGCATAATGCAAACCCTGTGGGTCTCATGAAGAATGGAAAGCAAGGATGTAAAGTGAAGAATGGAAAGCAAGCTGCTTGGCATCTGATGCTGAGCTCGCAGCGAACAGGTCTGATGGTGGGTGCAGTGCTGAGCTTGCCAGGGATGACTGGAAGCACGGGAGAAGCTTTCAGGGAGGGCAGAGGCTGAGGGATGTCAGTCTCCACAGGGCAAGCAGAGTGGCCAGTGAGGCACTGGTGCTAACCACTGAGAGTAAACGAAAAGAAGGCAGGAAGGGTAGAAGATGGCAGCTGAAGAGCAGGGAGCAGGGGGCAGTATTTTATTTGTGTCAGGCAGTCAATATTAACAAAATAAAAAGCAAATGACATAAACAGTTCTTCTTTAAGGCCATGTTTTTTCTACTAGAACGGGTTTGGATTATTTTAAGGAAGCCTATTGCACGAGAACTAAAACCACCAAAAAGGCAAGATGTGGTCTTAAAACCACCCAATTTCCCTGGAGCTTACCTTGCTGAAAAGCTCAGTTTTCATGTGCTTCTACTTCAGCACAATCCATAAATGTTATTTTTCCTGAAGTAAAAAACTTATCCTTTTGACTGTGAAGACAAACGATCTGAAAAATCAGGTTTGAGAGCTGAATATCAGGTGACTGCATCAGGACCAACCGAGAGACAGCCTGACTGACCTTAAAATCTTTGGTAGCTGTGTAGCTTCTGACTGATTTCATGCATCAAAAGATTCCCCTGCTCATGATAAACATAATCTTTCTTTAGAAGGAGTGGAACCTGATAAAAAGATAGCAAAGAGAAAAATTAATCTGCAGCGACTGGGTGGGTTGTGCCACCTGCCAACCTGCTCGCTGGTGACTTCTGCATGGTGTGGAGTCCCTGGTTTCCTGATAAAGAACCTGGAACTGTTTTACTGTAAGAAAAGGAAAAAGGAACATAAGAAGACACCCCTGCTCAAGGCAAGCTTGTGCCAGCTCTCACTGTTTCACTAGCCAAATGAAATAGCCAGCTGGCCAGATTAGGAGTTAAGCAGTACCTGTTTGGTAGGATTTTGCTACACCTTCCAGGATGACAAAATGAGAGGTGATTACAACCTGGAGCTGCCCTACTCCTTGTCCATGACATTGTGTCCCAGTGTTGGCTGTGGGGCTCAGGAACTAATTTCTCACCCTGCTATTAAGAGTGCTCTGGATTTGATAACTAAGTGTGGGAGCTAAATCCTCCCCTGAGGGAAAGGTGGAAAGATGTTTGTCAAATTGTTTTTGAGAAGGTTGTGTTTAGTGCCACTTTTAGTACACTGTATTATTGATGACTATATGGCATTTCGGGTATTTTTTTAGTATCTCAAATCTCTGTAAACTATTTGCAAGGTTATTTGTACCTTTTGTTAATGTGAATTGAATTTTAACCCTAACCACAGAGGAAGAATTGTTTCTTTATGAGCATTTTTTTCCCTGGGTCTTGCTGCTATGATTTATCTGAGAACAGCAAAGACATCCTCAGTTCCTACGCTTTGCAAACTGCACGGAGCTCATCTGAAGCATGATTCAAAATTACAGATGATTAAGATATGAGAGCACACAATAACTTGTCAGATGCCTGGTAGGAAAAAAATTGATCTGGTAAAATAGAATGAGTGTATCCCATTATAATATAGTAAACAGCCTTAAGGGAAAGGCAGATCCCACTCTTTGGGGCTGGCACGGTGGTGGGTTCCAGCCAGCCTTGGAACATGAGAATGTGAAGTGAGCAGAGCAATCTGGGCTGAAGCATACTTAGTATGCCACATATTCAAGGAGTTAAGGGTACTTTTCCTCCTATTATTCTCTATTACAATCTTATTGCTCTAATCTTTGAGAGCCTGTTCCTAATTTCCAGGCACAGTTCATTCATGTCCAGCCACACTCTCTATGCTTGTGCCAACCATAGCTTTTAGATAAAATAGTTCTGAAGCCCAGCCTGGGATTCAGGATTGCCTTTGTGATGTGTGGAGCAATCCTAGCCCAATTCATGCCTTTTTAATAGACGTGGGCAATATTTGCCCTGTGTTAACAAGCAGCACCCATCTAATTATTTAAGAGTTGTTCAAGCCACCTCATCCTTGCTGCTGCACAGGGACGTGCATCACCCACCATCACTAATGAATCACACTACCTGATACATCTTCCCCCTACACACTCATCTCCTTGACTCAAATTGTGTAAGTAATTGCACTTTGGATACTTTAAATGAATGAAAGGGGTATTATGATGCTATGCTATCAAGAAATCCTTCTGGGGTTTTTTTTGTTTGTTGTTTTTTGTTTTTTTGTTTTTTTTTTTTTTTCCTGTCAGGCCTGTTGAGGGAAGTGCTCAGTCCCTGCAGCAGCCCAGAGCTGTGTCTGGGTAAGCAGGGGATTATCCAGCAGGAAAGGAGAGAGGCAGGGAGTCCTGCAGCTCCTCCTGCCCACCTCCCAGCTGTGTGGAGCTCCTTGCTGGCCCAGCCCAGCAGCTCTGGCTTTAGGGAAGATTCCTAGCCCTGCCTGCATGCTGGGAAGGAGCTGCCCTGCTGCTGGCCACCCCACACCCGGACAGAAGGAGCAAGGTAGGCACACGGGCTGGAAATTATTAACTGGTCATCAGTAATTGTGCTGAGAGAAAGGAGAAGGGGAAGGAGACAAGCTGGAGTTTGGGGGAAGCTGGAACTTCTCCTATCTCCAGCAGTTGTTGGAAAAAAAGGGGCAAAATCCCATTTCCTAGCTGTGGTAGCCGGGGTACCCACGCACACCCTCACAGGAGGGTCCCTCAAACCCCCCCATTGCTGGAAACCAGCCTGGGGGCTGTGGGCATCCAGTGCCATGGATCCCCCGTGGGCTCTGCCTTCCTGCCTGGGAAGCAGAGGGAGGGAGAGAAGCAGGAGGGATGAGTCAGGAGTGCTGAACCTTCGAGGAAAGCACAGCTGTAATCCCAGATTGTGTGACTGGGGGGACTGCTCTGAACAGTGCTTGCTTATGTAGTGCTTTCATCCTCCTCCACCTTGGAAAAAGCAGTTTTGGCACACAAAACAAAGGAGAAAAGATTTCCAGGAATAAATATTTAATTGTAGCTTTAATTAATATTTTAAGCAAAAGAAGTCATCGGTCCTGTAACTGTATCTAGAAAGAGGTGAGATCTTGTGTGGAACAGAATGGGATGGGGAGGTAAAGTACTTTGGAAGACAGCCATGTGGTTGGCATAGGCAGCTGGTTGCTGAATATTGTGAGGCCTCTTCTGGATGCCCTGTCTCAGGTCAAACACACTCTGTTATGGGTCTTCTGTTTGCTTTTCCTCATGGAAAAAAATTTAAAAAGCTCTGCTAAGATTTGTGTAGGGCAGTTTTACCACGAATTGCCCACTGCTGTTTCTCATGTGATTATGGCTGGTTAAAGAGTGTACACTTCTGTCTTACCTTTGTAATGATATGAGGGCATGCTTTGCCTGGTAGCTACAAGTGGAAAAGAACTAGAATGGATTCACTTTCTAAGCTCTCTTTATATCTTTTAATGCACCGTGGGTTATTACCAGCTAGGAAAACCATGCACAAATGAAAGCATTGCTGAAATTGGATGCTGGATGAAGACAGTGCACGTTGTCCCAAGGTCCCTCAGGGATTTTTGTGCTCCCAGTAAAGTCCGTGACCATTAACTGGGAGCCTGTTGTCACTGCTGCCCTGGACCGTGCCAGCAGTTGTCCTGCTGCAGCTGCCTCCGCAGGCCGTGTGTGACAGCTGTGGCTCGGGCAGGAGACGCCAAGCACACGCAACCGGTGATAGCACAGAGCACACCGCAGCCCCGCTCCTCGTCCCCATCGCTCCGTCCGGGAGGCTTTACCAGGACTATCCATCTGTAACTTCGCTGGCTCTACGGAGCTCCCTGGCCGTGCCATCCTTTCCTTGGCGCCGTTTCCACCCGGCTCCTGCAGCTGTTGCTGTTTTGGGCGGGCGTTCTGGGGCCGCAGCATCCCGGACAAGTTGCGGCGCTGTTGCCGCGCCAGGTGTCCCCGGCAGCGCCGGGCGGAGCGGGGCGGAGCGGGGCTCCCCGGCACAGCCACGGGGCCAGCCCGACAGCAGCCCGGCCAGCGGGGCCGCCGCCAGCCCGTCCTGCCCAGCCCAGCCCAGCCCAGCCCAGCCCGGCCCGGCCCGGCCCAGGTGAGCGGGGTCTCTCGGTGCGGCGAGGAGGGCGCATCCTTCGGGACGGTGGGTGCCGGTCCCGGCTCGGAGAGCCCCCGGGAGGGGTCCGGTGCCGCCTTCTCCTCCTCCGGGGCGGTGGATTGATTTCGCTTCAGAGGTTAGGGCCGGTTTCCTTTGTTTTGGTTTGTTTGTTTGTCGCGGTTTTTAACACTTTAGCCTTTTTGTTGCGCTTTGGAAGCGGGGATGTGACATTGTTACTCTGGGAAGGGCTTGTTTTAGGAATGACGGGCGAGACAAAGAGCGCTAAACGACAGCTTTCGGGCACCAGGAAGATAAAGGACTCACAGGGCTGGTTGCTCAAAGGGACACTGCAGAACTCGGAGCCTCGTTAAAGACTCTGTTGCTGTAGCGTGAGCTGCCCGCTCTTACAGTCAGCACTTCTGCTCAGGAAAACGGGGAAAGCAAAACAAAAATGGGGGAAGCAACCCTTTTACCGTGTTCCCTTGGCATGCTGGATGTGTGTGCGTGTCACTTCTCGCTCTTGTAGAGAAGGCTCCGAGGCTGATTTTTGGATTTTGTCTCTGAATTTGGCTTCTAAGGAGGGGATTTGGAGCTCTTTTCTGATGTTGTTTTTGCTGGTCCTGTCGAGCTACTTCTGAGGAATGTTTGCAAAACCTTTCGTGGTGCTAGATTTGATTTCTTAGAGAGTCTCAGAAAACTTTCAGGCTGCTTTGACATGACTCTCTTAGTCGTAATTTTTATGAGGTTGAAAGTGTTTTTTTGACTGCTGTTCTTAACCTTTACTTTCTGATTATTATCTTATGTTTGGCAAACATAATTTCATTCCTTCTGTTTGTTATTAATAATGGACGATAGCAAGGCCTGTTAATGTAGCTGTAGAGGGCTTGGGCTTTCACAAATACATCTTAGTATCTCATTAAATCTAAAGAGGTTTAACTAACACACAGCAAAGAAGTTAAAAAAAGCCCCAACTCATATGAAGGCTTTGGGTGTTTACAGGAAAAAAAAAAAGTTGTGTGTGCCAAATAAACTGTAGGAAAGACGAGCCTGCTCTCCGACAATGGGTTTATTTTCACGTTCTACGTGGGGGTGTAAAGCAGAGAAAACATGTTTCTTCCAAGTGTCCCTTGGAGGGGCAGAGCTGAGGCAGAGCTCATCCCACGGCCCCGTGTGTGCTGTGACACCCCCGTGTGACGTGACCAAGTCTGTGGTTGTGCTGCTGCTCTGTCCCCCCCTGTTCTGGGCACAGAATTGGCTACAGATGCCCTGCACTGCCCTGAGCTTCTGCCACTGTGCTGTGCCCAGGGCTGTAAATGGTTTGACCAGCACCATCCTCTCCTCTGCTTGTGTGCATGTAAACACAGAAATGCTCATCTGCAAGTAAATTGAAATTGGCCAGATAAGGGCAGGTAATGCTGCCTTCTGTCTCCTCTTACCACTGTGGCTTCCTGGGTAGTGCTGCCTTGGGGTGAACCCAGGTTTTATGTTCAGTTACAGAATGAAACCCACCATGAACGTGAGTGTATCTGCTTCAGCAGAGGTCCCTCACAGCAAACTGCCAGACCCTGTTTGTGCACCACAGCAAGTGTGGTTCCTGGGAGGAAATGTGGTGTCTGGGGTTCTTTCTAGGTGGTAGGACCAGCAGGCTGTGCCAAGGTTGTTCTTGGTGTCAAGCCTGACAGTGACAGAAGTAAACAAATCCTTCTCCTGCTTCTATTTCACCCTGAGTGGGCTGTGGGGTGCAGAAGGAGTTGGGACCTCTTTTAGTGCAGCTGGGGTGTCTTCAGGGTGAAAGCTGACGTTGCTTATTACATATTTTTGTTTATTTTGGTCTCAAGTTTCTATAAGGAACCAGTTTTGATTCACTGGGCATGGAGTATAGTTGGCAGGGATTGATAATAACTGCTTGAAATTTGGGAAGAGACTGATGGAGATCAGGATCAGCAAAATTTACTGATATTGTAACTGTTCAAGTCTAGGTTGGTAAATATTCTGGATGTTGGTGGTGAGAGTTGTTGGTTAATCTGTCCCTCATCTGGAAGGTTTCTGGCAGACACTAAGGAGAGGAATTCTGCTTGAAAAGCCCATCAACATCAAGGGGAAGGGAGAGTGGGGGTCACATCCCTTCTCTGGGGTGGCAGCTGCCATCTCCTGGGGGCCAGTAGGCAGGGAACAGCATCGTGCACAGCAGAGGGCTGGCAGTCTTTGAAGAGGAAAAAAAACCGAATTAAATGTTTATTTTTCTTTCTGCACAACAGTTTTAAAAACTCAAATCCTGCTTTTTGCAACAGGTTGATATGGAAAGCCAAACAAAAACCCCCAGCCGAAACACTGTAAAGAAAGGAGAGATGCAGAGAGGTATGATTTGGGTTTTCATGATGTGTCACTCCCCAGCACAGTTCAGATAAAATGAAAAATAGAAAGTGTTCATCTGGCTGACTGCTTTGCCTTTTCTCTCAGAGCAGGGTGGAGGCAATTGCTCTGCTTCCTTCTGTCACTGTGTCTTTTCCTCGTTTGCGAGCAGCTCCCTGGGCAGAGCGGTGATCTCTGTTCCTGCCCCCGCACTGATTGCGGCTCCTTTGGCTCGGGCCGGAGCCGCCGGGCCCGCAGCTCCTGCTCTCTGTGCCCCTCGGAGCGAGCCTCAGCTGCCAGGCAGCGCTGCCGGGATGTGCCGGCGTGCCTGCTCTCCTTCTCTCCGGGTGCGGCTGTGATGAGCCCAGGTTAGCCGCAGAGCCGGCGGGGCAGCGGGAGCGGGGGCAGCCGGCCCTGCGCTGCCCTGCCCGGGAGAGGACAGACGCCTCGGCTTTTGGAAACAAGCACAAGCGAGATCGCTTCCTGCCGAGATCTTGCTTTCCCCCCCTCAGCTAGTCGCTGAGGAAAAGGCTAGGATACAGAAGACGCAGAGATGGGATCCCCTGTGACAGGAGGTGACACCGTCCCCTAGAGGAGCGCGTCCCCGCCTTGGTGGCAGCCGGGCGAGGAACCAAACTGGCGCTTTCTTTGTCTCGGCGTTGTGCAGGAAGGCACTCAGCTTTCCTTTCTGTCATTTTTGGGGCATGTGGAGCACACTCAAGTGGTGTTTCTGTAGTTGGCCCCCCCGAGGGAAGCTGTAATATACCATGTGAGTCAAGACCCATCTGCCCAGGCTTGGCTGTAGTGCCCCGCGGGAGGTGGGCGTGGGTGCTGCCCGGGAGCCTCCTCACCCTGGTGGACAGGGCTTCAACAGCCTGGATCCCCCTCCTGCTTCACTGAAATCAGCCTCGCCCGTGGGGTTCCTCCGTTGCTACAGTCCTACTGATTGATTTCAGAGCTTTGCTGGTTCTTTATTTACCGTTGGTTTGCACAGCAGATTTTTTCCTTTGGGTCGATTTAATATATATATATAACAAAGTAATCTATCCAATCTTTAAAAAATAATGATTGTCTTGGGCGTAATGACACTCGCATTGAGGTTCTTGCATTATTAATGCAATTTGGAAACTGAATAGAAGTCTAAAGAAAATGAACATTAAATTTTTGACCTATGGTGTGAGTGTTAGGCTCTGCTCACCTTGAATTGTGTATTTCTGCAGGGAGGAGCTGGTGATGGGGTCAAGGTCTCAACAGATGTTTAAATACTGGGGTGTTTCAAGGACAGCAGTTATGAATTTGGCCTTCAGGTTCTTGCCCAGCTGTTTGGGCAATAATTGGTGGCCTGTGACCACGCTTCTTGCCCAGCACCGGGGTCTGGGAAGGTAAACCTGGGCCTGAGCTGCAGCCTCCCTGTGATCAGATAGCAGAGAGAACAAAACAACCTGCACTTAAATCCCGGGGGGTGGGGAGCTGCAAGGAGGGCTCTATTACCTTTCTCTGGAAAAAGCAAGGAGGCCTGTGTGCACCACGTGTCCCCTACCCCGATGGCTCCATGCCTGATCTGATCACAGAGGGCTTTGTGCAGGACCACGGAAAATGGAGAACCTTGACCTGCCATTTCTCTGGAATATTAAACCTTGCTGGTCCTTTGCCATGCCTCATGAGCAGCACATGACTGGGGAAGTGACAGAGCATTAAGAGCTAAGGCTGGTCCCGAGGAGGGAAGCAGAGCTGGTGTTACTCCAGGTGAGAGCTTGTGTGCCAAAACGCCGGGGAGTGCCAGGAGCTAGGGTGGGAGGCCAGGCTGGAGGGGGCACTGATGGTGCTGCAGGCATGAGGCCCCAGAGGAGCGTGGGCAGCATGGGGAGAGCTCCCACAGCACGCTGGCAGAGAGTCTGTGCTGCTCTGCCACTCGGCACATCAGCCATGGTGTGCTTGTCCCATGGGGGAGGACAGGCTGCAATTGCAGATCTTGGTGACTAACAGCAAAACCAAAACATAAAATTGCTGAGGATTGGAGGGGAACCTCTGCTTCCCAAAGACTCTTTATCAGCTGGCTGTTTGCAGGAGGCTTGCAGCCCATTCAGCATCTGAATTCCCCCTGTCTTCCCAGTGCTGTTTTGGGCAGGGTGGGAAGCATGGTGAATTCTCTGCCATGGGGACAATTCTCTCTCCAGGCACAGCTCTGTTTTCCAGGAGCACTGCTTTTCCCAAGGATTGAAATTCTTTGCCACTTGCCATTTAAGAGAATGCCCAGACAAAGACTAGACTGTGTCCAGGAAATAAACATTTAATCTTGCCTGTCCAGTGGGGGAGGAATTTTCTTTTTGTGTCAGTCCTGGTTTAATGTTTGGTTTGCTTATGTTGCACAGCCAGTCAGGCTGATGGAGGCCCTCTGGCAAAACGGACTATATTGTTTTATGAGCTCCTGCCTCCTCACTGCTTATTGTCTGCTGCCTTTCCCTTCATGATATGATTTCAGAAGGCTGGTCAAAGTCAGCTTGTTTTCAGTTGCATCAGTTATTTGATAAAAGTAAGTCATGGTAGTGATTGCAACTTCTTGAAAATTACTTAAAAGGGTAAATGAAACTGCCAGAAAGCAACGTCAAAGAATTTCCTGTTTACAAAATTTATACCTGTTGCTGGAGTGTAAATATGCATTAAATACATGATTTGGATCTCCTCACCCAGCTCATCAAGGCAGTGCCTGTCTGTGCAGTGGCAGGTCCAGAACAGCAGCTCTGCTGACCTCAGCCAGGAAAGGCAAAATTTACTCAACTGTGAAGACTGTGACTTTATTTTCTCCAATATTTGAAGAAAATCTAGCAATGACAATTATGAAATGTGGTGATAGCCTTTTCATGGAGCCTGTTTGTGATGGAGACTGGTAGGAAGAGTTCTTAAACCCACTACTCTAAATAGTTTTATTTTCTCTCTGTACCCGGCTTAGACAAAAACAGTCTCTGTCCCTGGGGATGTGTGACACACTGCAGTGTCTTTTACCCATGGCAGCAGGGACTTCAGGGCAGGAGCTCACTGCTGGAGCCCAGTCCAGGCTGAATCTGGCAGAGCTGCTGCCCAGGCACTGCCAGCAGCACCCCAGTGTCATGGTGTCACCATCCATTTTCACATGCTCCCCTTCCCTTCCATCCCTCAGGCTTTTCAGGTAGACAAACCTCACCCGAAAAACATGTCAGAGGAATGAAATAAGAAACAAAGGTAGTGCAGAGCTGTCTCAGCACTTATCACAGCCCCATGGGGACAAAAGCGGTTTTGCTGGACACTCACTAGACTGGTACAGCTGAGGTCTGGGATTCTAGTCAAATTTGTTCTTAAGCATTGTAGTGTGGCTGCACTGCCTCTTCCCTGGCATGGATCCTGAGGAGGAGCTCTCTCTCTGGTACCCTGTGATGTGGAGCTGTGCCGACTGGGATCTCCTGGCCACCAGGACCAGGGTGAACCCACAAGATGTGCATGTTCCGGACTTGGGGCTTGGTCCTGAGGCAGGCAGACCCCTGAGGATTCTAAGCTGTGTAACACCAGTTCCACACAAAACATTGCTCTAGATAAAAATAACAAAGGCACTGTTAAATATATTCCTGTCTTTGTTTTTTTACTGATCTCAAATCTCTCTTGGTAGTCTGGCTGAGCTTCATAAGGTCATGTAACTATTAGCATGTGCCTCAACAGGTAAATTGAATCAAAATGATCCAATGAAAATGCCTTTTCATAAAGGCATTCACTGCTGTTCCTGTGCCAGTGTTTGCTCTGCTTGTGTGTCCCATTCCCTCTGTGATTGCACTTGAAGGAGAAGCAGTTTTTTGGGGTAGTGATTGCTCTAACACAAAACTTAAGTACAATTTTCTATTAGATATGTTCTTCTATATGGAGATTTAGTTCTATACCTGAAAAACATATGTGCCTCAAGGTTTGCCTGCTTTTTTTCAGCTATAACACTTGATTTTTACCTTGCCTGAAAAGCTCGAGTGGCTTGTTCCTTTGCTGTGGTCTGTGCTGGCTTTTGAGCACTAACACAGCAGCCACAAATAACAACAGCAGTGGTTCTGGACAGCTCTGTCCTGCTCAGCACAGCACTGGGGTGGCTCTGGAAATCCCTGCACAGTGAATAGTTTTGTTGATGTGTAACAGGCACGAACCGAGCCCCGCACGCGTGCCCGTGCTGGCGCTGCGGATTTGCACAGTCTGACTCCTCTTGCCGTTGCTGTGAGCTCAGGGTGCATGTGCTGAGCCAGAAAGACTGGTTTGTACACACATGATAACCAGGGAGGGCAGCCACACTCCCCACAGGTCCATTCCCATGTGTTGCCTGCAGTAGGCTGGCTGGACTAGGGGTACTGTAAGCAGTCTTGAGAATTAAAAAGGATTTTTTTCCTACAACTCTAAAGTGTGCCATCAGTGGTGTTTTCCAAGCTGCCATATGAGAGGATGTGATGGAGGTGTGTACCACGTGCAGCTGCCAGAGGATTTGGGGTGTTTATTGGGGTGGCTGGTGTCCCTGGAGGCTGTGAGCTATGGGGTGTGCTCTGGGTGCATCATAGTTCTGACTGCATGTATAGGGACTGCCTGTCAGTGCAGTAGATCACACAGAGCTCTGTAAAGCAGCAGCTGGCAGAAGGGATAGTTGTGCAGCCAGGATTGAGCAGCTCTGTGAGGTAAAAATGTAAAATTTTCTGTTCAGCCAAGGAGTTTGGTGATCCATGTTTGCTTACATACATATTGCATACTTACATATTCTCTGTTCCACAAGTTGTTTGGCTATGTAAGAAAAACCAGACCTGTGCAATGTGTATATTTGTGTAGTTCTTATCCTATAGACTCCAGTTAAACATATTAAGGCAATTTCAGCTGAGAGTTAAGAGGTAATCATTAGTTTTACAGTGCTGATGGAGCACTTGCCTCCTGCTGGAGCATGAGGACACTGAGAGGGGTCTCAGGGTCACAAGCACAAACTTGTGTACAGCATGGTGAGATACACTGGAAATTGTGTTGAGGAATGTAATGGAGGGAAGAAAAAACAGAGATGCAATTGTGATCTTTAAACATCTATCTATCCATCTGTCTATCTAATCTATCTATCTATCTGTTTCTCCATTAAAATTTAGGTCTATCATCCCATCAGATGCAGAGCATTTTTTGTTTCTTAAAGTATTTAAATCAATTTTATATCTTTTGATTATTACTTGATACTGATGTAGGTTCATAATTCTGCCTCCATCACAAACCTTTTGTTCAATTGATTTCTGAGTGATCTATTTGAAATAGACCCAAGTTATTAGCTTGGGATGCTTAAAAATACGCACAGTGTCAGGCAGTGAGACTGGGACATGGCCTGTGCATTGGGATGATCAGAAGGTAGAGCCTGGCCTGTCCAAAAGGGCATCTGGGGTCTCTGGGTGCCTCACAGAACTGGTGTGAGGATCAAGCTATTTTTGAGTGGTTTCTGGCTCTGTAGCCTGCCAGCTACATCTTGCTGGAATGCTGAAATACCCTCAGAGGATTTATTTTTTTCTTTGCTAGTACATGTATGCCTCATAAATTTCCATGGTTATAGATCTCTGTAATGTGAACTGTTTTCCCCTATTGAAAATGTTGATTAGGGAGGAAACACAGTGAACTAATTGTTCTGAGTAACACTTGAGCCACATAAATATTTCAGGGGATTTCAGTAGCCTTAAAAGGCTCAAGGTTGCACATGAACAAACTTAACCACAATTGTGCTTGGAGTTCTGTGATGTAAGAGGAGGCTGAAAAGGGGCGAACTTTTCAAAAGTGCCTAGGGATTTACATATGTATAACTTCTTCACGATAGCATGACACTGTATAACCCATTTGCCTTGTAGATGAGCTTTAAGATGCTTAGACACAAGACACATGAAAGATTTTCATGTTTTGGTATAAATATTTTCTGCCAATATGAAATAAATCCTGGAATAAATTCACAGAGGATGCTCCAGCACGGAAGCAATGGCAGAGGGAAATCTTCAGACTTGCAGAAACACTGAAGGAGGAGCTGGGTTCCAAAGCTGGAGAGCAAGCACTGCAAGGAACAGAAAGTTCCCTTTTCAGCCATGCATTGTATTTAATCCGGAAAATACATCAGCTCACTGTGACTGGGCATGTTAACAAGTTTAGGATGAGATATATGAAGTGTTGCCTCTGCTGTCCCAGAGCAGAGTTCCCAGCCCTGGCTAATGGAGGAGGGATGAAGGCAGCAGGAGCTTGGAGTGACCAGCACAATGGTTCTGTGCTGGGGACCATAAAACATTGAACAGATAATATCTGCTCTCTGGCTCAAACCAGCTGACTTGTTGACAAAGCTAAATCTTCACAAACATTTGATGCTAGTAGGGTTTATTGTCTAAGAAAGAGCCATGGCAGCCATTCAAGTGACAAAGTGAGGAATGTTTTGTTTCAAAAAGGCATAAGGTTTTTCATTTGTACTTAGAAATTTAAGGGGGGGGAGGGAAGAACACCAGAAACAGCTTGTAACTCTTCTTGCTCTCTACCCTCTTTATGTCACTTCTGTCAGAAAATTTAAGGTTTGATTTATGAATAAGCCTCTACACCCTTTCTTGTGTGCTCTTCTAAGCTAATGTTTTTCCCTATTTGTTTCTTTACATATTCACTTTCCCTTCCCTCTCTTTTTCTAACTTGTTCTTGCCTTTTGGTCTCACTGTCTTAATTTCCCTGTAAAAAGTGTCTCTCCTCACTATCCACTAAAAGGAGTGCAGGCTCTTTTTCACAGACAGTTAAGCTGTGGGATTCCTTGCCACAGGATACTGCAGAGGTTAAAAGATTATATGAGCTCAGGAAGGGCCTGAAAAATCTCACAGGAGGTCATTAAATACCACTACGTAACCTTTAGTTTGCCATTTCTTTAAATGAGGATGAGGGAAAGGTGTTGAGAGTAAGCACCACTGTGCACTCACCTTGTGTTTAACTCTGACCCAGGCAGCCACACCTGGCTACCAGTGTGTGATGGAGTAAAGCCATCCTGATGTTCCCCAGCTCTACTGCAAGGGTCCTCTGTGATCTCCCTTCACACTTCCCTGTACCCTGATCACAGCTGTGTGGAGGCTGGGGACACCAACACTGGCTCCTGCAGGTGACCTGCTGTGTCCTTGGCTTCAGGGAAGGAGCACTTGGGTTGGAGCTGGGCTTTGGGAGCTGCTGCCTGTGTTTCTGCTCCGGGTTCTGGCACTGCAGGGGCGGCTGGCAGTGGCTTTGGGGGCAGCTGGGCACTGCTGTGGCACGGTGTCCCTGCTTGTACTGGCTTTGGGAGCAGCTGGGCACTGCTGTGGCACGGTGTCCCTGCTTGTACTGGCTTTGGGAGCAGCTGGGCACTGCTGTGGCACGGTGTCCCTGCTTGTACTGGCTTTGGGAGCAGCTGGGCACTGCTGTGGCACGGTGTCCCTGCTTGTACTGGCTTTGGGAGCAGCTGGGCACTGCTGTGGCACGGTGTCCCTGCTTGTACTGGCTTTGGGAGCAGCTGGGCACTGCTGTGGCACGGTGTCCCTGCTTGTACTGGCTTTGGGAGCAGCTGGGCACTGCTGTGGCACGGTGTCCCTGCTTGTACTGGCTTTGGGAGCAGCTGGGCACTGCTGTGGCACGGTGTCCCTGCTTGTACTGGCTTTGGGAGCAGCTGGGCACTGCTGTGGCACGGTGTCCCTGCTTGTACTGGCTTTGGGAGCAGCTGGGCACTGCTGTGGCACGGTGTCCCTGCTTGTACTGGCTTTGGGAGCAGCTGGGCACTGCTGTGGCACGGTGTCCCGGCTGCCACAGAAGCAGCTGGGGCTGGAGCCTGGCAGCTCACACAGAAGCAGCTGGCAGACCAAAAGCAATGCTGGGCATCTCATGCCAGGCTGGTGCTGGCTCCGTGCCTCTGGGTGTGCCCTGGGCCATCAGCTGCACAGGGATGGGTGTAACAGCCCAGCCCACAGGGCACAGGGCACTCCCAGCTGTCTGCTTGGTGACAGGCTGTGCTGTCCCGCCCAGGTGAGACCCCCCTTTTCCTGCTGTCCGTTAAATACTTGATTACATTAGTCAATACTATAGATGCACAGCAACTTTAGTCACTGGGCAACACTTGCACCTAATTACCACCATCACCCTCAACCACCATCTTCATCCTTGCCTGGGAAGAGCTCCCAGAGGAGGATGCTTGTCTGGAACCCGTCACTGCTTGTCCAGGCTCGCCACGAGTTTTCCACCTTTTGCAATCTGTTCTTTAAACAAAAGGAGATAAGTGAGATTAGTGAGATTTTCAGTGATTCTTAGTGAAATCTCATTAGTGAGATTTTGAGGATAAGTGAGATTTTGTAAGCAAACTGGAGGCTTGGGCTTCTCCTATGAGAGAGTGTGAGGGAAGGTGTGCTGGTCCTGGACAGCTCCGTGCCGTTCCCAGCACTGTCCTGAGGAAGCTGCTGCTGGTGTGCTCTGCTCCCACTGCAGTGCTTTTTTACAAGAGGCAGGGTGGAACCTGGTCCTTCCCATGGGATTGTGCACACTCTGAGCAAACCCAGGTGAGTGCTGGCCCCATGGCAGCTGACAGTACATCTGTGATCTGGTCACAGCCTCCTGTGTCACCTACCAGTGGAGGACCCTGGCTCAGTTTGGAGCAACAAGTTTGTGCACCATCAATCATGACAAATACTGGATTTCCCGCCAGAGAGGATCCTGATTCCTCTGTATTTTTGATAAAATGAGCCACAGGGTATCACTGTATATCCTTCAGTACAATCCTAAACCAGTTGAAACACGTATTTAATCTGACTAACCACTCAATTCCTACACCTAAACCTTTTTTTTTTTTTTAAAGTGTACCTATCAGCTTTCATGAACAGTGGAAAATATGGGACTGCAGGAAGTCCTCATCTCTATCAGTGTGCTGTATAGGCTGCTGGTGACTGAGGTCCTCCCCATCCCTCTCTGTGGTCTCTGCTGTGCAGGGTGGGTTCGTGCTGCCCGGGCAGCATTTCCTTCAGACACAGACACTGGTCATGCAGGAGCAGAAGGGCACCCCCAGCGCCTGGGGACAAAGTGTTCAGTGCTGAGATTGCTTGGAAATAGCTGCTACTGTCTGTAAACTAAACCCTGTTTCAATCCAAATTAATTTGTACACCCAAACAAGCTATAGAAATTTTCCTCGTTGCATTTTGCTTACCTTATAATCAGGGTTTTGCTGGACACGGTTGGGCAACGTCCTGGTGTCCATTAACTGACTAATCACTCCAGCGTGTGGGCACTCCTCTGCAGCCTCCAAGAGCATCATGTTTATACCATAACCCTCTGTGACATGTCACACGCATGTCGCAACTGCTCTGCGTCTCAGCGCTAATTGAAATACCAGTGTTAGTTGTGGGAAGTTAGTCATGCAAACGCAGCCGGAAGGGGAAGCCCTGGCAGCTGTTTGGTAACTGTGTTTTGTAAGTGTTTCACCCCGTGCTGCAGGGGCAGCTCCTGGATCCTTGCGTGCTCTGGGGTCCCCGTGCCACAAAGGGCTTTGGAAGGAGCTCCAGGAGGAGCAGAGCTGTGGCTGGTGCTCAGACCTCAGACAGGGAGCTGGGAGCTGCTGTAGGACTGGGGACACCTCAGTCCCTCACCTTCATCAGGGCACAGAGCAGGGAGTCCTGGTGCCCTCACTCTCTCAGAGATGGGAACAAGGGGCTGTGGATTTTCTTGCTCACAAGAGGGTTTCTAGGTGTCAGCAGAAGAGCAGGTGAAGCTGAGGTGTTTATCTGCACAGCTTCCTTAGAGAAGGAAAGAAATGCAGCTGCACAGAATAAATTTGGAAACCAGGATGTTTGAAAGTGAAAATTTAAAAATGTAAGAAGAGTTTCTGGTGTTGTTTCTAAATCCAGGAAAAGTCCAGAAAACAATCAGATTTTCAGATGTCTTTTAGATGTATTTTTCAGATTCCTTTTAGCGATTGAAATGAAAGAGAACTTGCAGAACCTGCATCTGAAAGCAACTGCTCTTGGGGACCTTTGTTCTGTCTTTGAGGAAAACCCTCAAAATCCTGTTCATGGGCCATTGTGGTACCACCTGAAAGCAGCTCCTCCAGGCAGGGTCCTTTCCAGGCTAAGGAGGCCAGAAAGAGCATTTTCTCCATGCTGGAGCACTGAAGGATGCAGAACAACATTCCCTGGGGATGAGCTCTGTGCCTGCTCACTGGAGGTGTTGCAGTCTGAGATGAGAAAAAGAAACCATTCATGGATGGAGGGATTTCATGGAGTCTGTCATCCTGCCATATCCATTTGGACTATTTCCAGGCATTTACATGAATTAAAAGTGAGACATGATTTCTGTGATAGTGTTGTGCTGGTCAGAATGGGTAACTTCCCCAAACCTGCTATTTTTAGGGTATTCCTAGAGGCATGGGGCAGACTTTAAGAGAAATAGGTTGTATAGATATATAGAGAAGTTATGATGGCATTTATATACCCCCAAGCTTATCACTTCAATAGCTTTTTACCATTTTTCTCCATTTTTCATGGAGAATTTCAGAAATTTCTTCTGCATTTATTGTGCTCTTCGTAGTTCACTTGTTACAGGTGCTTTGTAGGTCACTTGTTTCAGATGACATTTTGGGAATGCATCTCTTTCTGCATTGGCCAATTTTTCTAAAAAAGATATGGTAAAAAAATAAGATATTTTTGCTTTGAAATATTAAATTAGTCTATTTTTGCCATGATGCTACTGTAATTTATTTTATTTATATTCCAGTTTGGTGCATTCCTAAACATAAATATTTAAAAAAAATCAGGTTGGAGAAAGAAAGCTAAATGATGCATGTTGAAATATGGGGCGATTTCAGGGTAACGTGGCACGTGGCTGGAGTTCCTAAAGAGCCTGCAAACATCACCACCTTACGTCATGTCCCATCCATTCTGTAAATCCCTGCAGGCACAAGTTGTGCTGGCTCAGGCAGAAGAGAGCTGCTGTGTGTGCTGTCCCTGCTGCCTGGCCTGGCTGGGATCTCACTGCTGGGCTCTCTGCAGGGCTGGCTCTCTGCTGTGGGCTGCTGGCACAGGGTCTGGGTGCTGCTGGCAGCTCGGGTGGCTGCACTGCTGCTGTCTGGGCTTGGTGGGGTGCTGGCCTTGCCATGGCCAAGTGGAGAGTGCTGCCTGGGCTGGAGGGACAGGGGAACACCTAATGCACGTGGGCTGGGAGACTTCTAGTAGGGGGCTTCTGAGAGATGTAGGGAAGTGAGTTTGTTCAGCTAGTCACAGAGTCAAAAAGAGAGGAAAGAATTTGTGGGTTCTGAGGAAGGGGTGGTAGGCAGCCAGCCAAGTCCAGGGGCGACCCTTGATTTACAGGAGTCAGTTTAGAACCCAGGATAACATCTGGGAAACATCTCTGAAGACTGCTGGTAACTGCCTTAGGAAGGCAAAGCATTTGTGAGGAGGTGGCTGGGAGGGCTGGGGTGTGGGTTTTGTTTTGTTTTGAGTTTTTGCTGTAGGCTTCCTGTGTCAACACTGCCTGGCCTCCAGCTGTGCCTGCAAGTGGGGAGAGCGCCTCTGCTCCTGCAGGAGGGCTGCCAAGGGAAATGAGCTAATCCCTGCACGAACAACGTCAAAAAGTGGCCACACCAGCACGAACTGAAATAGCCCAGCTGCACCTTTGTCTTTGTGAAGGTCCAGACGAACTGATCTTCTGCCAAGGGTCGTGGAGGCGGGAGCTGCTGACATCCTGCTGTACACACACGGCTCAACTCGGCCGGTCAGGCTCCCATCCTTCTCATCTGCCTGATTTGCACAGCTGTCAGAGAAGCCCAAGAGGGACAGGGAGGAGTCAGTGCACTGTCCTGTGCAGAGATGCACCATACTGCCCATACAGGCTGAGCTGCAGCAAGGGCACAGGCTTCCCCTGGCTGGGTCTGCATGTCCCGTGCCACGCTGTCCCCGCTGGCTGTGGTGGCAGTGAAGCCAAGTGTGGCTGCTGGCTGCCACTCAGCTGGGTGTGTTTGGGTCAGCTCTCACCCAGCTCTGTGCCTGGGTCAGCTCTCACCCAGCTCTGTGTTTGGGTCAGCTCTCACCCAGCTCTGTGCCTGGGTCAGCTCTCACCCAGCTCTGTGTTTGGGTCAGCTCTCACCCATCTCTGTTTGGATCAGCTCTCACCCAGCTCTGTGTTTGGGTCAGCTCTCACTCATCTCTGTGTTTGGATCAGCTCTCACCCAGCTCTGTGTTTGGGTCAGCTCTCACCCATCTCTGTGTTTGGGTCAGCTCTCACCCATCTCTGTGTTTGGGTCAGCTCTCACCCATCTCTGTGTTTGGGTCAGCTCTCACCCAGCTCTGTGTTTGGGTCAGCTCTCACCCATCTCTGTGTCTGGCTCAGCTCTCACCCAGCTCAGAGCACAATACAGGGCCCGTGTAATAGAAGTGATGAGAGGCTATTCACTCACCTTTGCTGTGGGCAGAGAACAAAAAAGATATTTGTACAGGGACACAGCACTGAATGTTCTACCTCGCTGTTTTATTTTATGTTACGGAGCAGAGGGCACCAAAATGATATAAATGGGAGCAATAATGTGTGGTAGCACACTTCTAACTCCATGTAGTCTTTTTTATTTGTAAATATTTTTGTGGTTTGTCAGTGTTTTAAAGAAAGGAGGGAAAATTCTTCTGCCTCTCCAGCCTTGTTTGAGGAAGGGGATGGGCAGCACTCTTGTGGCTGTATTGCAGTAGATGGGTGAATAGTCTGCATTTTGCTTGTCACCTGACAAGCTGATTTATATTTAGACGACGAGAGAAAGCGTGTGATTTTGAAAGCTGTGTTTCCATTTGTGCCAGCCTGTGCATGCTGAGTTATCAGAAACAGGTTTTAATTGTTTGCTCTTGTTTTTCCTGTGACTTACTAGGGCTATGATCCTGCTGTGTGAAACACATTCCTTGAAAGCAAGGTGTCCAAAGGAGAGGTCTTTGGAAAATTGAGACTTCCCCTGTACCAGCCAGCACAGCAGGTCTATTTTGAGGAGGAGGAAGTCTGGAAAATCCCGACCCTTTGGTGTTATCATCTTGGTCTGAGCTGAACACTGTGCTGTGACACCGGCCAGGGCATTAGCTCATGGGTGACAGATACCATCCATATTTGAAATTCCATCCCTAAAGCTGGGGTTTTGTTCTCAGCTGAGCTGTTCTTGAGAACAGTGAGCAAAGCTCAAGCTGGTAGAGTAGGGAGTATGACTGACTAGTCAATTCTATCTTCTGAGCACCCTGAGCAATTAAAGACAAAAGCTTTTGTTCTCTGGTGACTTCATTCTTAAGAAGCCTTTTTAATTTTAGTCTTTATTTTCAGGAAAAAAATAATATGGATTTGTCATTGACAAGAAAGCTGCATCTCTCAAATGTCATGTGAAGGATCCACTCCATAATTCAGGGGCTGGGGAGTGTGGGTGTCAAGAGGAGGGTGCATAATGGGTATGGGGGATTTCAGTTCAATTAAACTATTGGTCTTAAAGGCAGCTTTTCTTGCCTTCATGATATTTTCTTGACTCAGATTGCCACATTTTTTGCTAACTCATCTAGATAACCAGATATTTTTAGTCTTCTTAAGTAAAACTGTAGTGCATTATTGGTTATTTTTGCACATCATCTTCCTCTTTCAGTGTGGATGGAGACTTGCACAGTAATATCAGAGCAGTGCTGATTATTTCCTCTTATTTCTGCCACTGCTGCTGTAAGCCATGCATGTGTGTGTGTAGAGTGCTGCTGTTTCTGATCCTGCTCTTTGCATGGACTCTGTGAGTTCTGCTTGTCGTGTGCTGAGTTGTACTGCTGTCGGTGTGCTGAGAAGGGGATCTTCTCCCTCCTCTGAACAAGGGCAAACCTGAGGCTGCTGGGGGTCTGAGTGAAGGTGTGGACTGTTGGGAGACTGTGGCAGACTCAGATCCTCAAAGGGATTGCTGGGTCTGCCAGATCTCCCCCGGCAGGAGGGGTCAGCTCTCAGGGCTGGCTGCTGCCCCCCAGCTCTGCCTGTGCTCCTGCCCCAGGCAGAGTAGATCAGCTGCCTGGCTCAGTCTGAAGGGAATTAAGGAGCACTCCTCCCTCTGATTCTCTTCTCACAGTCAAGCTGAAGGTGTTAGGAGCTGACAGAGCTGTGTTAGTAAGTGAGCTGCAGCAGCAATGAAGTTATCATGGTGATCACACAGTGAAACCAACCTGCAGCACTGGAGGTTCAGGTTTATCTCAGCATTTCTTCTTCAAGGGCTTCTTTCTTGTAACCTGTGTTTGTGTGCAGGTGCAGAAGCTCCTTTGTGCTGCCTGTGGTCAAAGCCCATCAGTCTGGGAGGTGTGTGGGGCACACCAAAGCCAAGAGTTGGGGCTCGGCTGTGCCTCAAGAGCCTGTGAGTGAGGCGGGAGTGAGCAAATACGTTAGTTGTGGAGTAATCTGTTTGCAGAGGAGCTTCCTAGTACAGCTGACAAAACTGAGGCATTTAAAAAGAAATAAACTTTACAAAACATAACTCACTGACACAGAGCAGGAGCTGCTGGTGGAACCGTGTCCGTGCGTACGTCTGCAGGAAGTGAGTCACGCTCTTACAAAATCAGCGTTGCAAGTATTTGTGGCATTTATGACAATTCCCATTTTGAGCTAAATCAGATCTCTTCCTTTCTCCAGGCTGCTCTCAGGCCTCAGGAATGTCTTCCGAGCCCGCCTCATCCTCCTCGCAGCAGCCCCCCGGCTGTCCCGTGTCGCCCGGCTCGCTGCACCTGCCGGAGAGCCGCCGGCCGCGGGAGCGCTCCCCATCGCCCATGCGGGGCTACCTGATCCCCAGCCCGCTGCCCACGCGCCGCACCCGGACCTTCTCGGCGTGAGTACGGGACTGCCCGCCTGCCACACAGCCCCGGGCACGGCCCCGGCCCCGGGCACGGGCACAGGGAGGAGGGGGGCTGCGTCCGAACGTGCTTTGTGGTGCTCTTCTGCAAGAAGTTCTGATGACTTTAGACTTTCAGTCCAAATGTCCGTAGTTTTTCCATGCTCTGTTTTAGTAAAGTCAAAGTCTCCTGACTCTAGACAAGAATTTTACAGGGAGGGGAAAATACAACAAGATTTTTCAAAACAGAGTTCGTTGTCTGAAGCTTTGCTTCACTTCTGATATTTGGTCGTGGCTTCCAGGACCAGTTTGTGTTGGTGTTTCCTTCTCAGATCCAGATTTTTTTTTGTGTGTATGTAGTCTCTCTTCTCACTGCCCTTGAAGCACTCGACCAAACCTCACTGGAAGTTTTAGGGTTTTTGCTCCTGACATGTGTGGTAATGTCATCAAGGTTACATTTTAGGGATACTCCATCACTTTTCAGAGGAAAGTGTTTCCTTGTTTCCTTTTCTTATTCAGCTTTCATACCTTCATCTTAACATTGCTCAAATAGATCTGTTAAAGAATGTGCTGGTTATCAGGGCGTGAGCCCTGATCTCTTTCTCTAAGGTTTTTTGTATGAGGTTTTCCATGAAACGAGGTAATATTTATTGCTTTTTGTAGTTCTTTGAGGCAGTGATCTTCCAGCAGAGCTGGCTTTCCCTGAGCTTTCCTGGGTGCTGTGCAGGCTCCTATGAGCCCCGTCCGAAGGGAACTCCTCCCCAGGGCAGCAGGAGAGGATGGTGTGGCCACTGTGGGCCATTGCAAAGAGCTCCCAGTGCCTGTGAGGGGCCTCCCAGTGAGGGGCTGACCTGAAGAAGGGATGTGGGCTTCTTTGTTCATCTCAGAGCCTTTGAATCAGGGTACAATGTGAAGCTCTTGCCACAGCCTTTTATTTCTGTGTGAGGAAGGTCCAGCAGGGCTGAATGAACGCTGTGGCAGTAAGATCTCAGCCCCACAGCCAGCCTGTTTTGGGCCACTTTCTCTGGTTGCTGTGCTTTTCCTCTTTTGCTTCTTGCAGTGTCATCCAGCTCTTTTCTTCCAGAGTTATCCATGAGGATTTAAATAATATTATTTTTACTTCATATTATTACTTCTGAATTCAAAATGAGGCAAAAAGAAGAGGAACAGAAGAAAGGTTTATATGTCGTCAGTTCCAAAAGCCTTCAAGTGCCCTGAACTTCCTGATGGAAGTAGATTGCTAAAAGGAACATAATTGACTTAATAATTGGGGTTGCCCTTGAAAAGCAAGTCCAAGCTAGCTTGCTTCAGTGCTGTGTTAATAATGAACTCTTTGTAAATCTTCTCAGCTGTTAATCTTAGTTTGGTTCTTGCAAAAAGAAAGAATTTGTCATTTGGCTTCCACAGTTCTTTAATCATTAATTAGTGTAGGAATCTGGCTGTATTTTTTTGCCCTGAAAACCAAAACAGCTCTGAATTTTTTGTGTGTGTGTCCTCTTTAAACAAGAGGAGGTCTAGGTGAGCAGTTGTATAAAGAGATGAATGTGACAGGCAGTGGCTTATTATTCAGTGGGATTATTTAATTTTGGTTCACTGGAAGTGGGGGCCTCATCCCCCACAGTGCCTTATCTCTTTGAAAGATGCAATCGAACTTTAATAGCTTGTTTAGGACAGTGAGTGTTTTTCTGTGTAACAAGCACTTGTGGGGTCAGGTGTGTTGACAGCTTTATAGAGCTGGAAATGAAGTGATTTAATGGAGATTTCTTTCTTCAGCACTTTCAACTGCATTTCTTTATTGTTAGTTTGATTTAAGGAACAAAGCTGTTACCATTTTTTAAAAACAATTTCTTTTAGACTTCAGTAAAATTTAAGCTTTTGGGACAGTGATGTCCAAGTTGCCTTGATGCACGTAACCAAATGGCTGCACTGTCATTGTGTTTGAAGAATTGCACCAAAACCCTCTTCCGGCATGGAACCTACTGGATGCTCCTGGCATGAAGAAGGTTCTGATCTAGCAATGCTCAGAGTAAACCCCATAATATGTTTAAACCAGTTGTTTTTCATTAATGGAAGTGTTTGAGTGGGTTTGGATCCAGGGATCCAAACTCTGGATCAGTGTATTTGATGCAGAAAAGGATTTAACCACATAGTTTTCAGGACAAGTTGTTTTTTGATGGCAGTATTGCAGATTGCAGGTTCTGCAAATGTGTCTCATTTAAAAATACAGGTCCCACGGCAGTGGAGAAGGAGTTCAGGCATGAGTCTTGCTGTTATGTACTGCAGCTGGGCTTCACACCTTCTGTGAAAGCACAGCACTTAGGTGCACACTGGTACTCCCAAACCCATCCAAAGTGGAAGATTCTCACATTTAGTACGGTGTCTGGAGGAAAATTTGGCGCAGTGCTGGAGCAGTTGAATCCAAGCTGGCAAGTGACGCCTCACAGTGCCAGCAAACATCACCTTCATCTCAGTGTCCCTCGCAGAGGCCCCGTGCAGCGTGTGACAGTGCGTGCTGAGCAGCTGCAGGGAGGCCTTGCCCCCTGAGCCTTTTGCTGGCTGTGCTCTGGTGCCAAGGGCAGCGTGCCCAGCTCTGAGCTGCTCTTTGTGCTTCCTCCTGCAGCACGGTGAGAGCCTCCGAGGGGCCCATCTACAAAGGGGTCTGCAAGTGCTTCTGCCGCTCCAAGGGCCACGGATTCATCACCCCAGCCGACGGAGGGCCCGACATCTTCGTGCACATCTCAGAGTGAGTCCTGGCTGTGCTGCCCAGGGGCTGCAGCTCTGCTCGCCCTTGGCTACTGAGCGCTTTCCACCTTGCAGACACAAGCCTGGTTTAGAATCTGTCACCCCAGCCGAGAGGGGTTATGCAGATGTTACTGGCAGCAATGGATTATGCAGTTCTTTTCCTGCATTATTATAAATCTGTTAAGTTAAAAACTAGATGATGATCCTTAAATCTCTTAGAATAAGCTACGAGTTTTGCCCAGACCCAGAAACTTGCTTTCACCTGAAGCAAATATTCCATGCAGTGTCTAGTTTTAATGCAAAGATTTATAACACTGAAAACTCATTACTTTTACTTTGCACTGCTTGTACCATTATTAAACTAAAGGTTAATTGCCTTTACTGTTGAGAAAAGTCACACTTTATTACTTCCTTGAATTTATCTAGCTTAAGTTGTGAGCAGTTTATAGTTAAAGCTGTCTCTGTTAAAGGGTTCATTAGTACCTCAGCCCTTTTTGTCCTGAACACATTGAGAATCACCCCCTCTGAATTTACCTTTTGATAAACTAAGCAGATAAAGCTTTTTAAGTCCCTTGCTGAGAATTTTTCTCCAGTCTAAGCCAGTCTTTGCAGCATACTTAGAAAAGAGACTGAAGAATTTAAGTATAATTTTAAGACTATACACTGTATACACACTTTCAGTGTTAGGAGATAATATCTCCTCCAGTTCTGCTCTGTTTCTCTTTCTGTACAACCCATAATCGCATTAGCCCTTTATCCCCAGTCTTTGCTTACGTGCTGTGACCTCAGCATCCTCTGCAGTGTCAAAGTTTGGTGCAGCCCCAGATCCAGCCCAGCACTCCCAGCTGCGGTTGCATTCCTGACTCCTGGATGTGCCACTCCTGGTTTGGCTGCAGAGCAGCACATCCCATGGGGACAGGCCCAGGAATTCCTGCCCAGGAATCCCCAGCAGAGCCCATGCCTGCACTGCCCTTGCTGTTCATGGCTTGGCTAATGCAAGGTTTAATGGGCAATTTCAGTATTTGCTCCTAGGCTGAGATGTTGGCCAGTGCTGGGGCTGTTGGTCTCTGAGGGTGTGTGCGTTAAGATTGCTCGATGTTTATTCTCCTGTAAACTCTTGTAGATCTATCACCAGTTTTATTTTACCTATTGTTCACAGTATTGAAGCTGTATAATCCTTATTTGTTGTTCAGAGTGGTTATCCAGTGGTAAGTCAACAACAGCCTTACCAAACCTACTCACATTGCCCCAGCTGTCTTTCCTGGTTGTGTGTGCAGCATGTGTCCTTGGAGAAGGAGCACTTGGCTTTCCTCCAGGTTCCTGGAATGCTGCTGCACCATGGGTGTTGACAACCCAAAGCTTTGTAGGGCTCACGGGTGCAAATAGGCTCAGTGGTGTGACTTGTGTTCAGCCCAAGGAATTTAATATCTCCTTTCTCTTTTGTCTAATGCAAATGCACTATTTCTCCTCATTTCCTGAATAACCTAAAAATAGCATTTCCTATGTCACAATTAAAATATTTAACTGTGAACATCTAGTCTGACCTATACAGTTACTGATCAGCAGGGGTTTAGTTACAACAGCCTTCTTGCAGAAACATGAATTTTCAGCCTTCTAATGAATTCTTTTTAAAGAACTGTCTATTTTCGGTCCTGTTTTTCTTCCCCTGTACATTTTCTCTTCCAATTAGTTCAGTAAAATTTTCTTCAGTTATGTGAAATCATTCCTTTTAAAACCCTGGGGATTACTTTTTGATTGGGGTCGCTGTTTTGTTTGTCTGTACAAAATGTGAACCACTGTTTCCTATCCCACATCCCTACACATCTTTCTGCCTTGCCCCAAACCCAGGACTCGATTCTGGGTGCACAAGGTGTTCCTGCCCTCAATTCCCCTCCAGTCAGCAGAAACTCCAGGGATGGTTTTTCTGTTTCCCTGTTTAAGACTCCCATATGTCTGCTATGCCGAGGTCCCAAATGACATTACGAAAATAACTTGGTGTGCTGTGATTTTTGGTGCTCTGAGCGAGGCCCCTGTGGCAGGGTCCCCTCTCGTGGGTGTGCTGTTGGTGTATTGATCCCATCTGCTCTCAAACTGCCTTGACTGGGAGCCATCAATAAACTGCCCTCAGCGTGCCTGCCGCCCTCCCCTTCCCACCACCCACTCCCCCCACCTAAAGCACCACTGAACGAGCCAAAAGTTGTAAAAGTTTATGGCCAGCCACACTTCTTGAGGTGCTTTCAGCGTGTTTGTTTTGCTGGTGCAGGAGGTTCTCTGCTCCACCCAGCCGTGCCCTCGCACCAGCCTTGTCTGGGGAGGCTGGGGCAGGTGAGGGCTGAGAGAGGCAGAGCTGCTCTGTGGGCAGGGGCTGAGAGGCTCAGGCCCCTCAGACAGCCCCCAGCCCGAGCCCAGCTTCCCAGCTCTCAGCCCAGTGCCAGCCACGGGACCAGCTGGCTCTCTGTTCTCAGCTGTGTCATTCAGTGCAGTGCTCACACCAGGAGCAGGCTCTGTGTGCAGTGCTCACACCAGGAGCAGGCTCTGTGTGTGCAGTGCTCACACCAGGAGCAGGCTCTGTGTGTGCAGTGCTCACACCAGGAGCAGGCTCTGTGTGTGCAGTGCTCACACCAGGAGCAGGCTCTGTGTGCAGTGCTCACACCAGGAGCAGGCTCTGTGTGTGCAGTGCTCACACCAGGAGCAGGCTCTGTGTGTGCAGTGCTCACTGCTGTGCTGCACAATGCTGTGCTGTCCCTGCAGGGCAGCAGGAGAAGGCTGGAGGGAACCTCCTGCACCCACCCACTGCTGGCAGGCACCTGTGCCTTTGTGGCAGAGGCTTTGCCCGACCCTGGCTGGCAGTCCCAGTGCTGAGTGTCCTCTGCCTCCCTGGGCCATCTCCTCCTGCCACCAACAGGCTCTGAGCCCTTCCTGGTGCTTACCCAACCCATGTGGACCTCCACTTCTCCTCCCATCTCCACAGCAGGCAAACCACGCCCTTCCTCTTGTAGGAACTGTTCAAAACCTCTTTTTCTTGCTCTTTCAGAGACATATGGATATGTTTCATATGGATTTTGTAGAACTGAAGTGTTTTGTGTTTTTACAGCTTCTCTAGGTCAGTTCTGCTCTCTTGAAGTCAACAGCAGTTTTTCTATCGTACCAGGAACGGGCCACTGTTTTCAATGTTTCACATGTAGGTGCTGTCTCAGAGCTTCAGTTCAGAAATAGCTGATGTTTCTGCCTCAGCCTGTCAGTGAAAAGTGCTATTATTGAAGTACCAAGGTTTCAGCACATTGTGTTCTTTAATTACTCGGAGTATATTTGAGTTGTTGGAAGGAGCTTTTAGTGCTGGAGGGTGATGGTATCACTGTCTATTCTGATGCAAGGCAACACTGGAAGGACAAATTAGTAATGCCTTTCATTTCAGTTTATTTCACAGTGAATTTGATAGATTGCTCTTTATTAGCTGTAATTGCTTTTTGTGGCAGCATGCTGTAACCAGGGCTGTGGCTCAGGGGGCTCCAGTGACTCTGGTTTGCACAGTGTGAGTTTTGAGATCCTCCTTATGCTTATCAAGTGACTCTTTTCTATCTATTTATTCAGTTAAATCTGAATGTGAGACAGCTGTGAGCCTGTTTTCTGTCTCAGTGTGGTACAGGCATCTGCTCATGAAATGAAAGAGGATTGTTTCTCCCGAATTCTTCCCAAAAGCTGGGATTTCAGGAACTTGGATAAATTGGTTATGCCAGTTTGGATCCATCAAGCTAGACTGCTCCCCTGTGCTCATCTCTAAGCTATGATGATTAGTGAAGGTGTTAAGCACAGGGACCTGCCTATCTTGCAGATTATTATGATATTCAACATAAACATTTAATTTGAGGAATTAAATGATTTTCTTCCCTAAGCTTTGAGGAGCTGTGGGGTTACACTTTAGTGAAAATATCTTCCATAGGATGGGATGTCTGTTTCCTGTAAGTTTCTTTTTTTTTTTTTTTTTGTAATATAATAACACTTAGGTTGGCATTTCCTTTCTATAAGTAAGCATTAGCCCCCCCCCCAAAAAAAGTCAAATATATTTGGCATTCAAAAGCTTCATTTGATGTCTGCAAAATTTTCTGTGTATCTGTGCAGGAATGTGGACATGTAGACATGTTTCATGAGTGGAACTTGCACCAAAGCTGCTTTATTGTGTTGGACTTGTGAGATGTGGGTAGAAATATGGGATCAGAGAATTGTTAGGGTTGGAAGGAACCTGTGGAGAACATCTAGTCCAATGCCAAGGCAGGGTCACCTAGAGCAGGTTACACAGGAATGCATCCAGGTGGGTTTGGGATGTCTCCAGAGAGGGAGAGTTCACCCCTCCCTGGGCAGATCCAGTCACCTTTGACATAAAGACTTTCTTCCTCATGACGAGGTGGAGCTTCCTGTGTTCTAGTTGATGGCCATTGCTCCCTGTCCTGCTGCTGGGCACCACTGAAAAGAGCCTGGCACTGTCCTCTTGGCACTGCCTTTGAGATAATTAAATCTAATGAGATGCCCTCTCAGGCCTCCCTTCTCCAAGCTGAACGGGCCCAGCTCCTGCAGTTTCTGCTCACAAGAGATGCTGCAGACCCCTCACCACCTCTGTGGCCTCTGCTGGGCCCCCTCTGGCAGCCCCTTGTCGTTCTTGTCCCGAGGAGCCAGACCTGGACACAGCACTGCAGAGGTGCCTCCCCAGGACAGAGCAGAGGGCAGGGCCACCTCCCTGCCCTGCTGGCCACGCTCTTCCCAGGGCATCCCAGGGTCCCACTGGCCCTCCTGGCCCCCAGGACACACTGCTGGCTCGTGGTCCTGTTGTCACCCACCAGTCCCCCGAGGTCCTTCTGTGCAGAGCTGCTCTCCAGGGGTCAGCCCTGCCTGCTCTGGGGCTTGGGGTTATCCCTGCCCAGCTGCAGGACCCTGCCCTGCCCCTGCTGAGCCCCAGCAGCTGCTCTCTGCCCAGCTCTCCAGCCTGTCAGGGTCTGCCTGGATGGCAGCACAGGCTTTGGAAGGTGCTTTTTGTCTGCCTGGCTTTGTTTCAGTGAGTGGCTCTGGAGGCTGCAGGGATGATTTGTTTTGGTGTTTGATAACACTCGTGTGGAGCCACTTCTCTTTTTTAGCTGATTGGGTACAAATGAGCCCTGCTTCCTTGTGCTTACTGGAGACAGTCCTCAACTTGGTATAAACAGTTGTGCTAGGGAAATGTCATGGCTCTCTGGTGTGATGAGGTTTTGTTTTTCTCAGATTCATACTTCACCCCTCCCTAGAACAAACACAAAATGGGCCTGCTGTAGTGGATATAAACCCCTAGCTGGCAAGCATAGAGGCAGAGGGTTGCTGAGATAGTAATTCCAGATAACATCTCTGGAAAGCAGGAAGCAAAGGCAAATTCATTTGCCTGGAGTGAAATTTTTAAAAAGCCCATAATTGCATTTTTAATAGCGACATGTACTGTTAATGCTTCCATTTCCACCAGCCTGTAAGATGATCCACTGTCACCAAATTGATGGTGGTGTTACAGCATCAGTGTGAGAGCTTCATCCTCCTGCACGTCTCCTCCTTGGCTCCTGTTCCACCCTAGGAACAAGCCAGCTCTCACAGACACCTGGTGTGGCTGTCACTGACAGCAGTGGCTCTGGTGGCCTCCCTCTCCCCCTCTTGCTGCCCCACCTGCAGCTGTGGGATGTCCCAGAGAGCAGGCAGGGACTCCTGCAGTGCTGGCTGTTGATGTGCCCTGCCAGGTGCTGCCTGTGCAGACAGGTTCACATCAGCTTCCCCTCCAGCTGAGGCTGGGGGAGTGGGGGGCCTGCAGCAGCAATCCAGGGCTGTGCTCTGAGGGAGTGGGCACGTGGTGGAGACTGGTTTGTGCTCCAGGCTTTTGCATTCATCTGGGACTTGGCCTGGAGCCTGTGTACCTGCAAGGGCAAGGCAAGGAGGTGGCTCGCCAGAGAGCAGTGATGGATGAATGACCACACTTGGTTTTTTTAAAGATTTTATTTTGCAAAAGCAGCATATTTAATGAAAGAGAAAAAACGTGCAGTGCTTGTGGGTTTTGTGCAGTTTGGCAGCACTTGGCTCTGAAGGGGAAAATGCTGCATTGCAGGGAGGCCTTCAGGCTGTCCTTCAGGCTGGGCTCCTGACCCCGTGGGCAGTGGTGGCTGTGGAGAACTGATGCTTGCCCCAGGGACACTGGCACAGGCACCCCTGGCTCCCGGGGACATCCTGAGCTTGCTGTGCTTTCCCTGTGCCTGTGGTGTGACCTCAGGCTGTGCCTGCAGTGTCTGTAACTCAGCAGTGCTGAGCACTCTGCCTGGGCTCCCAGCTGGGGATGGTCCCCTTCTGCTGCTGCATTCCAGCTGCTGGCTGTGCTGGAGATGTCCTGGCAGCTGCATTTCCCTGCAGGGAGAGCCCACTGTGTCCCTGCTGCACCCAGGAGCTGGCTCTGAGCTTTTTGTGTCCATGGAGGGATCATCTTTTCATGCTCCTTCCTTTCCTTTGATTTCCTGCCAGATCACTGTTTGGTACAAAGCATTAATGCCACATCTCCTGGCTTCTCTGTGTGCTGTTCTTTTGGTGGAGTGGAACAACATGGATTGGAAATTACCTGATAATTCTAAATGATCTGAGAGCTGAAACTGAGCTGAGGGAACAAACTTCTCTGGTCTCTCTGGCTTTTCTGTGAACTACCAGCAAAACAGCTTCTGCTGACTGCAACCAGCTGCTCTGGGGGTGCTGGGAAGTAAAATCTCAGCTTTCTGATTGCCTTCAAAATACTGGATGAGTTACGTGCTTTGGACAGCACACACCCTTCCTGGTGTGCTCCCTTCCTGATGCTTTGCTGCAGGGTGAAGTGTCTGAAATAAGCAGATCATCTGGGGCAGGAAGGAGAGGCAGCAGAATTCCAGATCTTTCTTGAGAGGGGTTTGGAAATGAACAGAACATGGATAATCTTTTTCCTAAGGGTTCTCCACCCCCAGCTGGCTCAGACAACTCACTTTGCAGTGGTGCATGCAGGAGAGCCAGGCTGCTGTGGCCATTATTGCAGTGAAGTTTTCCAGAATCTTCCCCTGAAGGATGCGAACGGTGAGAGGTGGGAGCCAAGGCTGGTGCTGGCAGTGGGCACTGCAGGCAGTGGCTGCTCCAGGATGGGCTCTTGGTGCTCAGTGAGCACAGGGCTGCCTGCCCCGGGCTGTGGCTCCCAATGCACACTGTGGGTGGGACTGGGACGGGATCCAGGCTGGCTGTGTGCAGGAGCAGCTGTCTCCTGTGCCTTTGGCTGAGCCCACAGAGGCATCCCTGGAAAGCTCTCTCCTGTTCCTTCCTCATGGGGTGTGCTGGGCTGCCTGGGCTTGAATTAGCTGCTGAAGTAGATATGGAGCCAGAGCTGTCCCTGAATGGGCATTCAAACACCATGACCCAGTGGAGAACTGGGCAAGAGGATCCCCTGAACTGGGAGAGAAGTGCAGCTCCTGCAGCAGCTCAGGGGCCAGGGAATCCTGGAGCAGGGACCTTGGATAGGAACTGCTGGGATTCTTCAGTGTCTGAGCCCCTTTGCACCCGTCTGTCCCAGCCCAGAGTGTGGCTGTGGGGAGAGGAGCCCTGCTCCTGGCAGCCAGCTCTGTAAGGTCACTGCTGGCTCTGGGGTGGGTGCTGGGGCCCTTGGCTTGCAGGGAATGCATGGCAGGGCTTTTGGGATCAGTAACTCACAGGGGTTCACTGTTCTGTTGTATCTTGCTGTTAAAAACCCTCAGGTTCCTTGAGGCAAATGCTGAGGTGTTAAATGGACTTTAGGAAGCCCAGGAGGTAACAGAGCCCATGGAAGTGCTCCGTGGTGTCATCCTGGCAGGCTTGGTGACCAGCAAGGAATTCACTGAAAACTCCTGCTCCAAAATGTTTCCACGTGACTTTGGCTTTGTCCCAAGAGGTTTAACTAGAGCCCTGGAATATGAATAGCAGCTGTGAGAAGGAAGAACTAGAACATTCCTTATTTAGGTAATTTCCTAATAACCTCCCAGTTCCTTAAAAATAGTGCAGGATAAAATGCTCCACCATACCAGACTGGCACTGAGATGGGAAATGGGAGTTGCTGGATAATCTAAAACTCACTCTATTGTGTCTCTGACTCTAACATCAGGGAAGCATTTCCTATTTTTGGCTTGAATTTGAAGTTGTTGAAGTATCTTAAGATTCCTGGGTATGTAGATTTTCATTATTTGAATTGAAAGTGCACTCCAATATCTCAAATAGCAGTGGAAACCTCCACATTCCTCTAGATCAACATTTAATATGTATGTAGGGTGAAAGTAAAAAATACAGATCTAAAATAATTTAATCAATATGTAACATCAAAAAAGTCCATGTTTAACTTCCTTTACTCACTTTTCCAGGTAACTGACATTGTTTACAGAGTGTCTGTTGTAGGCTGAGTCTGTTCCAGGAGCTCTGTTTACTCTCTCTGATCTTTTCCAGTTCATTTCCTGCCCAGTGCTTGGGGCAGTTGGCTCCTGCAGGAGGATGTGCCCCAGCTCTGCGTGGGCTCTGCCTGCACTGCCACCATCTCACCCCCTCTGAGTGCCACCACACTGCTCTTTCTGCACAGCCTGGGTGCTTGTTTCTCCTCCCAAGCATCACATGCAGTGATAGCAGGGCTGCAGTGATCTGTGTCTGTCCCACAAGCAGCTTTTGGTGACAAACACTGCCCAGGGGACGCTGCTCAGCCCCAGCTCTGTTCAGGCTGCAGAGCAGGACTTTGTCCTCCTGCTTTCTGTGTGCACGGGGGGCAACGAGCTGATGGGCACCAAGAATAACCAGTGATCACAAACCTGCAGGAGACAAAAGAATGTCTGATCTGTGGGAGGAAAGTTTAAAGGCCAAAAGCAGAAAATGAAATTGGAGATGTTTGTGTGGCCACAACCTTTACACACAAAGGCAAAGCACAGGCCTGGCCTTGGTGGGGTAGGGTCACCTCAACAAGTGAGGAAAGACAGCAAAGGAGGGATCAGATGAGCTGTCCTGGGGTTGAATGAGGTTTTGTCACAAGCTCCAGTCACTTGTAGTGTCAGCTTGGATGAGCAATGAAGCCAAGAAAGGATCTGAGCATAGTGCTCAGCCCTGCAAGAGCTGCTCTCTAGCAGAGCAAAGTGCACCTGGCTGCGTGGGCAATGCTGAGGGCTCTGCAGGCTCTGGGGATGATCTGATCTGCTCAGTGGAGGGAACATGAGTATTTAACCTCATGATTCAGCATAAGAAATGTGGGTCAACAAATGTTTTGTTTTTTTTCCTTTTCCTTGGCACACCAGCTAACACAGGCAGTGCCCCAAACAGTGACCTCCCAAGGCCTGAGGGACAGGGTGGCCTTCAGTGACAGCTGAGTGTGTCCTGCAGCCTGGGCCTTTGCTTCTCCTCTCCCTGGCTGCAGCCTGGGGTATATTAGGCATCTTCTCTGTGTGTGTGTACTGATTCTCTTGGTCCTATTTCGTGGAAAAGCAGAATCACTTTGTTACAATGTACCTGCAGCACACATCTTGCCAGAACCTGTCTAGGTACACATTAATATTTTCATTTTAAACAGAACATACCCTAACAAAACACCCATCTTCTTTAATGCTCAAGATGTACTTCTTCCTCACTTGATTTTGAGTATTCCAGTGATACCTAATTTATCTCCATTTCTCAGGAGCTTAAACCTTTTTTGTATTGGTTCTTCAGGAGACTGAGAATCCACTTTCCTTTTGCATTAACCATATTTACTTACTTTTGCAGATTTCAAACATTTATTTTACTAACCCTGCCTTATCCTGTTTTACAGGAGGTTTTAAAAAACATGTAAGGTTCCTGTTTGTTAAAAAAGAGATGTTTCAGGCAGAGCTGAGATCCCTTCCTGGGCAGGGCATCCGTTTGGTTTGGTGGCTGTGCAGTGGAGACGTGATCCTGTTCCCTGCAGGGGCCTGGGGCTCTGCACTGCCTGCCTGGAGCACCAAGGGGAGATGCTGCTTTAGTTTTAGTGCTTTAGCTCTATAGCAAGATTTTTTTTTTTTTTTTTTTTTTTTTTTTTTGCAACAAAGACTCAAGGTTCCTTGAGATTCAAGAGGTTTCAGTAGGAAAGGTGATGTAATTTTTTTTTTTTATATGCCATTTTTATTTTCACTTCTGGTTTGACTCTTTCAACCCTTTCCTGTGTCTCTTCTTGGGGTTTTATGTCACTTCATCAGGTTCCACTACATCCTTGCTGCAAAACTGCTGCTTCAAGGTCAGGGTGAACTTCTGGGTCTTTGGTGGCAAATTCCTTTGGCACTAGAAAAGGTGAATTAGTTTCTGCTCCTGGAAGGACAGTAAGGGTTGGGTGTGCAATCCCTTCACACCTGAAAGGATCTCAAACCAGTTGGAACTGGGGGAGGTGGGGCACAGATGGAGGCAGTGGCTGGAGAGGACAGCCACCACAAAGGTCAGGTGTGGCAGCCTGAACAGAGCCTGTGCAGTGTGACACTGGGCTGGGCTGACAGGATGGCCTGGAGACTTTGGAAGTAAATAAAGGTCAGCTGGATCAGCCTGCGTGGGTTGGAAAGGGCTGTCAGGGCTGATGAAGGAGGCTTTATCATGATTTTTCTGTAAATATTTCTTGTGCCTTCGATTTTCTCCCATTTTCCCAGGCACTGCTCTGAAGGGTTCAGCTTAGGACGTGCCCTCCTGGGTCTGGCTGCCACATCAAGGGCAGCTCTGGAGCAGAGGTATTTCCAGGGAAATAAAGTTTGAAGGACATGCATTTCAAGCCCCAGGCCTTGGGAATGCCTTTAACTCCTCCTAGCAGGTTTTAGATTCATGTTTAGATACAGGAGCATTTTCAATATGATGTTGATACAATCAGTTAGCAAACAATGACTTTTCTTATAAATTTCCCTTGGGAGAAGTCTTAATTTAGGGGTCATTTTTAGCTTCCCTTGTACATGCCTGGTTCCCCTGTCCTGTCTGGGCTGGGCTGCTGCTGCTTGCCCACAGCCTGGCACCAGCTCCCTGAGCAGCACTGGCAGTGCAGGAGTCAGGCAGGAGCCCTCAGGAGGGGAAGGGCTGGGGAGAGGCAGTGCTGGAGATGAAGCTGGAGAAGTTTTGCAGAACTGTGGGGAGAAGCAAACTCTGATGTGAGGTTAGAATTGGCAGTAGGGAGCAGTGTTTTTACCTCCTATCAGTCCTGCCAGCCTTTCCTGCAATAGAAAAGCCCTAAGAATAAAGGGTCACAAAAGGGGAGGAGATATAAATGGCACTGCTAAAATCTGAGATCCTGCCGTTAGCAGAAACCTGGGGTAAAATTCCTGGGTGGGGTGAGCATGCTCCCAGTGTGCTCTCAGAGAAGGCAAATACCAAATTCTGTGGTGCACTACAAAATTCTGACCTAGACCACTTTTTTTTTCTTTCCTGGACCCAAATCTTGCCTCCAGGATAACAGGAGTTCACAAGCAAGCCACACCAATTCGGCATCCAGCAGAATTTGTTATTGGTGTTGGTCTGTTCCCAAATACAGATACTGCTGAGAACCACTGAAAACCTTCACTGAGAAATGCAGAGCCTGGGCTGTCAAGGCAGGGGAAGCTGAGCATGGGCTCGTGTAGGTACATTTAAAGGAAGGTGAAGTCACATCTCCTGAACTGTCAGAGCCTCGTGGCAGTGCAGGAGGGAGGAATCTCTGCCAGTGTTCAGCAGCACATACTGGGGTTTTTATTACAAAGCTCTGATCTCAAACACAGGAGTGGAGGTGAGGAAGGCTGTTTGCAGTTCTCTGTTTCATCAGCACCTTGTTCTGAACAGAAGGTGAAGCCCTTTTGGCACTCCCACTGTTCCAAACACGGGCTCACATGCAGTAGCAAATGCACGGTGCCGCTCTTCCAGCATCGCCTGGCATCACTCTGGGAGAGGCCAGCTAGGAGTCTGCTGGAAACCTCCCTGAGTGCTGGGTGAGTGTTTCTGCAGGCTAACACCTCAGGATAGCAGAACTCTCTTTTCCCACAGCAAGTAATTTCGGAATATTTGATACCGTATCTCACTTGGGCTCTCTTTTTATTTTACACCACAAACTATGTCATGGTGGAGTAACCTAAAGGTAAAATCTTGCCATTACATGGAACAATTCTTTTTAAGAAAAAAATGAAAAAAACCCCCAAACTGAAACTTTAAAAGCTTAAGTGAAAAGGGGGGGAAAAACCAACCAAAAAGAGATCAACTTTTCTTCAGTTTAAAAACCATATCCCCAAAGTAAGTGGCAGCTGGTGGCAGCCCTGCCCTCTAGTGCTGCTGCAAGTGGGGTGTTGGTGCATCTTTCTCAGTCTGAGCCTGGGCTCACCTGGGTATGCTTTAAGGCAGATTAGAGGGCAACTTTTTGTGGGTTTTATTGGGTTTTATTTTGTACTTCTTGTGGTTGGTTGATTTTTTAGGGCGATGGTGGTGTTTACAGTACTTTCATCGGATTTCACTGTAAGACAACCAGAATCAACCTCAGACTTTGACAGATGACAGGCTCTATAAAATCCCTGAAGTACTTTGAGCATATAATATAACAATTACAATGAAAATGTCAGTAAGCTGCAAAAGAGAATGAGTGTTTATGTAATTCATGACTAACTGGAGCTCCCCCCCACAGCATCGAAGGCGAGTACGTTCCCGTGGCAGGCGACGAGGTCACCTACAAGATGTGCACCATCCCCCCCAAGAACGAGAAGCTGCAGGCAGTGGAGGTGGTGATCACTCACCTGGCCCCTGGCACCAAGCACGAGACGTGGTCGGGGCATGTCATCAGCTCCTGAGGTGTCCCCTGGGACGTGGCTGCTGCCTGCTCAATGACTGGCTGCAGGACCTGCCTGAAGAATATTGTGTGTGAGGAAATACTGCATTGTCAATAAAGCAGAAGCAGGCCAAAATTACCATTTTTTACAGCTGGCCTGATCTAAAAAACAACAAAAAAAGGCAATTCAAATGCTAATGAAAAAAACCCTAGCGTGATGTGTTTACAAGAAATGTATTTAAAGAGACCTAGTGTGTGTGCTTGGTGGAGGAGGGGAGGTTTGGGTTTTCTTTTGTCTTGTGAACCGATCCCAGGAAATGCCCAGGGTGAGGGGGGAGAGGTTTCAAGGAGAGCTCTTCTAGTGCAGACGGTCAAGCCCAACTCTGAGCCCTGGGTGTTGGGTGAGCCCTGTGTTCCCTTGGGCTGCTCTCTAGGGCTGCAGTACCTTTATTGCTGATAACAGTGCCTGAATGCCTTGGCCTGACAGACAGAGGCGTTCATTGCTGATCTGTTTTCCTCATGGAGGGAAGTTCACAAACAGAGCAGCTGCCACAGGGTGGGAAATCTCCATCAGGTGGTTGTGCTCCCGTGCCCATCAGGTGCACCACTGCCAACTGTGTGGCTGCACAGGTGTGGAAACTGTGTTGTACTGGTTAAGCTGGGGTTGTTTGTGAATTTACTTAGGTGCCTTGATGGTTGATTAGCAACAGATTTTATAGGCCAGTATTAAAAAAAACAAACAAATCCATCCCAAATTTAAATTTGCTTCAAGGTAGATGGTAGAAAACTGTAGAGTAGTGGATACTTCATAGCCTCTGACAGTGTCTGAATTTTGACAAGGCTGAAGATTTGCCTTCTGGACTGCATACAGCTGACTGCCATGGTGTGCCAGGGGCAGGCAGGACACCTGCAGTGCTGCACAGCTGGTGTGTGCTGCCCAGGTGCCTGTGAATTAAATACAGTGGGAGTTCCTTAGCAGGCTCAGCTGTCTTGGTGAAGTAGATTCTGCATCTGTTTCCCTGGCAAACTTGCTTGGTAGGATGTGATAGGGCCAACCTTCCCCGGACTGCTCATGTAGTTGTAGTGCTACTAATTTGGTTTCGTTCCTATTTGCCTTCCACATTTTTTTTTCAAATGAAGCATTTTTCTCTGTTATTCTTAACAGTGGATTTTTATTGACTTTGCAAATAAAAAAAGAAAAGGCAAAACTTGTTAGTTGTATAAAACAGTGCAGCTTCAGTTGTGTATTTGGAGCTTCACCAAGAGGTGCTCGCTGTCAGGACATGTCCTGAGCCTTTCCCAGCAGCTGATCTGTTCCCAGCTGTGATGTGGGGACAGCACAGGCATGTGTGGTCAGGAACTGCTGTGCTGGCTTGTTTTCCCTTAGCTGTGCCTATGTTACACCATGGTGTGGTGGGGGTTTGGTTTTGGTTTTTATGATCCATATGCCTTGGTAGTGGCGGGTTTATCACTGTGCAGCTTGTTGGAATATCACTCCCTGCTTTCTTTACAATAAATGCAATCATTCCAGTGCTTTAATGTGTTTCCACTCTGCTCCCTGGGTAGCTGGTGCTGAACAGGATCAGCTCTAAAGAAGAGAATGCAGGTGCCTGCACATGCACCTGTGTGGTGACTTAAGTTTTATTGAAGGAAATGTTTTCACAGCCACTGACTGCAGTTACCAGAACAATTAGGAAATAACAAGGCCAGCACATGTCAGAGGAGGCTCCCAAGAAGAGCAGCCAGAAATGTATTTGGGGCTGAAAACAACGAATGCAGCAGCTCTTAAATTGTCTGTCCTTAAACAGCATTCCTACACTAGGGATGGTTCTGGTCCTAAGTCCCCATTAAAACAGGAATTAGCTAGGGAAGAAGTGTGCTAGAATACAAAACGGTTTTGGTGCATGAGGTGCATTTCAGCCCCCCCTCCATTTTTGTAAGCCCATTTAGGGATTTCAGGTGGTACACAAAGATACTATTCTCTGATTTTTTACTGTGCAAATATCTCATGAACCTGGAACTGGAAAGATTCAATTTACTCATTTCTTTGTACAGACAGGCAGCACGCAACAGGTCTGCTTCAAGTATTTTACTTATCAAAATGACAAATCAATATAGTATTTTTTTCATGATAAAATCAGATTTATTCTCCTTTACTGAATCAAACCATTTATACTCCAGATTACTCTCCTAATGCCAGATGAGAAAAGTAATATTAACAGCTACACAGAGTGTCAGAAACATAATTTAGGTCATTTTTGTAGTACAAAAAAATCTCACCTACCCTTAATGCCTTAACCAGGAATCTCAGAACATGATCAGAAAGAGACAAATATATTTTGCTACTGTGCTGAAGTTATTTTAATTAATTTTTACAAAAGATTTTTTAGATTTGGTCTGCAAAGAATGTAGGTACCATGACCTGACTTGTGCCTTGGCACCACATCCATCCTGAGGAGGGAACTTTGGCACCAGCTGGTTCAGGGACTTCTGCTTCAGTGCCACCTTCCCAACCCCAGGACTCAGGCTCGTGGGTTCGAGCCCCACGTTGGGCGCCACGTGTTGCGTTTCTCTCGCCCGCCCACGCGCCCACGTGGCGTTTTCCCGGTCGGCTGCG
>VWZV01011296.1:2712115-2787321 GCA_013397155.1 Irena cyanogastra | reverse complement strand
AGAAGTGCCTTAATAAAATAGAACAATCAAATAAACTCGAAAACAGAACCACACCCTTTTACTCATCTTCCAGTTTTAGACAAGAAACTGTCTTTAATTCATGTTAATTCATATAGCACAAGGTAAGTATTTTAAAAACCCCCAACTGCATCTTTTAAACAGCTGCCTCAACATAAAAATCTAGGGATTAAGCCTTGCAGGCCAATTTTGAGACCATGAATCAACTAGAGGCAGATTATACCTCCTAAATTGTAATTAATTAATTAAGGAAGTTTACAGGTATCTTAAAAACCAACCCAAACCCCATAACCAAGCAAAAAGAAAACAATTTATGTGATTGGAAACTGAAAGGATGGTGCTGCTGTGTTCCCCCAGTCAGCAAAGGGGTCTTCGATTGAAACATTTCCCTTTAGTAATGACTGACCTGCAAAGCACCTGCTCTTCATGACCAATGACAAAAAGAAAATACAGAATGAAGATGATGTTTCAAGTTATTTTGCTGTTTTAACCGTCTTGGAAGTGTGAATTCTGGAAGTCTTTTATTTAAAAAATAGCTCTTCACAAATTCTTCTTGTATCCTGCGGGGATGTGACACTGTGGCCTTCTGTTCTGGAGTCTGTGAAAATTTCATAGTCATTCCCTCCCTGTAAGAAGAGGATTTAATTTTATTTAACATAAAGCATAGTCACAAAAAGGGACACATGAAAGGAAACAGGGAAAGAATGGACTTTTTCCAAGGGCCTGCAGTGATTAGGCTCAGTGAACAACGGCACTGCCCCTGTAGGAGCACAGATCCCCAAAATCCATAGCTTCATTCCCAAATCTCTGTTTGCCACACTGCTTCCACAGGGTCAGTATCAGCTCTTAGTACTTCAACTCTCTGGAAATGCTGCACTGCCACTTAGAGGGTTTAAAATGAACTGTCTGTAAGCTCTGTGCCAGAGAGACACGTGATTACTTTTGCAGCTGATGTCAGGGGAAAAAAACTTGCAAGCTTCTCTTTTTCTTATAAAACTTTACCTTTTAAAATTTATAAAGTCCTGTGTAACTTAAGAATTTTATAACTGTGAGTTCTTATAAAACTAAGACTTTTCTTATGAAGTTTAGCCTGACACTGTCCCTTGGCCATATTCAGACAGCTTTAATTTCAAGCAAGTCCTTGTGCTTGCCAGTCCTCTCACAAGCTCTTGTCAAGTCTTTGTTCAGGACTTTTAAAAGTTTCTGAATTGCCCTGCAGAGCTCTGCCCCATGATGAGGGACAAGGGACTCTGTTCAGTTCCCCAGAGTGGAGACAGACGGAGTAGTGAGCAAAGGCACAGGTGTTAAATAAGACAGGAAATAAATAAGTTTAATAAACACCAGCCAACAAAAATCAATCTACACTGACCAAGCAGGACAATTAGTTTCAAACAGTTATGTCACCTAAGTGTTTAAGAGAATTACAGAAATTCAATTTTAAAACAACCTCTGTTAAGGCAAGAACCCTGTGTTCAATTCAGGAAACAGAAGGAAAACTTCCCATCTGCAGCCAGGTAAACCTGGACACATGTTTATACCCTGACTTCAGCTCTTGTCAGGATTAAGGTTATAAGGTTAGAACCTGCACTACTTGAGGTTTAATTACAGCAGCTCTCAAATTAGTATATCAAACTAATGTACTCACTGGCATGGTCTTGTCTCCAAAGAAATAAATAGTCTTGTATCCATCCTTGGCAACAATTCCTAAGCAGTACCTTTTATCCCAGCCATCTGGGAACACATCGATGCTTATCTGCCCTCCTAGGAGAGAGAGGAACCAAGACTCGTTTCAGTTTAACAATGTATTTCTGAAAGGAGGAGAAGTGAAAAACCCTAAACTGGGTAAGATTTTACGCAGAAGGAGCTTTGCAGAAGATACAGAAATGTTGTGAGACCCTGGAGTTAAGTCCTGCAAACATAGAAAGTGTTTTATAGGGTATCAGTTATTAGAGCTGTGATTCAGAGATTATTTATCCATTCAACAAAGTCTGAGCATGTTCCCAAATACTCATTGCTATCCAAATAAACCTTTTAAAATAATTACATTTCATCTCTTTACTTTTAGAAGGAAAAGACACATGAACACAGACACTGATATATGTACAGCCATAAAATCATAGGCAAAAGACTTTCTAAGGCTTTCAGAGTAGGAAAGGGAAGAAGTCAGCCCTTTCAGCACACCCTAACAGGACAATAGCTGTTCCAGTTCTGAGCCCTTGGCCTTTACCAACACTAAGAGCATGAATCCCAGCTGAAGCAGGTGCCCAAAAGGTATTTACACCATAAAGGAGAGAGGAGAGCTGCACTGCAGCTCACTTTTGCCATAGTGCTTCGGCACTAATGCCAACCATACTTTGCAATTCTGAAAAATAATAAAAGGCAGGAGTGTGGTAATATATTAGGAGAGAGGGTAAAGAAGAAAAAATGCATCAAAAATTAATTCCCCCTTATTGTAATTTTTTTCCCTTAAGCTTGCACTTGCTTTTGGATTCTTTCCTTCCTCCCACACTATGCAGGTATATAGCTGAAGAACCAAGGGCAACTGGAACAGCACTGAGGGAGTAGTTCTGATCAAAACTGATTCACAGAAACAACTCTGACTAATTCAAAGCATCTAATATGCTCCAAAATGAGCAGAATCAGTCACACAACTGACATTAAAGGACAATGAGCTGATGACAAGAAATGAAGTTCTCCTTGTTGATGGATTTCAATTAAAATGTCCCAATAAAAGCCTGAGAGGGAAAAGAGGCTCAGTCTTGCCTGCAACCATTCCCAGAGAGACCTGTCACACAAATGAGATGGGATGTCACAGCCATAAGAGAGTATGACTTAAATGAAATTTAAATTAATTGATGTTTTAAATGACAGTCTTTTAAAGTATTACCTATTGAAAATGTGAGACCTTTGCCTGCAAATTCTCTTTGTAGATCAGCTACAAATTTCTCTCTTATATGCTCCTTCTGTTAAGAAAAAAAGAAAACAAAACCAAACAATAGTTACATGCTGTGTTGATTTACCAATCAAAAGAAAACCTCTCAAAAATAATGGTTTTATTGACTTGAATGGACCCAGGCTGGTTACACTATAGGGGATACTGAGAAAGTATGGTTTTACCTAGGACAGGGTTTTTGAGAAACCTCATGTATAGAAGCAGGATGTTCAGTACCCTGGATATCGGATTAAAAACATGACCCAAACCCACCCTTCTGCAAGTAATCCTTGCTATTCCAACAACAACAACAACAAAATTGTCTATTTCCTGAGGTCAGAATGAGGAAATTAGTTAAACATTAAAAGGATGAAAATGGAAAAAAAACCTGCACAAATTATCAAAGTTTTTAAAAAAATCATAACCTGGCCACAACTGCCTCCTCCAGGAGAGCTGGGTATTTTTCAAGAGCTGTAACTCACTTTATCAAGTTCATAGAACTCAAGTCGTTCTTCCTGGCTGCAGCTCCTGCCAATGGGGGACACATTTAACATCCCATTTCGGAACTCAATGAAAGTGCCTCTGCAAGGGAATTGATTAACAAGGCAGAAAATAGATGAGAAAATTGCCCAAAACACTAAATATCACAGTAAATTTCCATTTAATTCTAATTAAAATCAACTGTCTCATTACATGCAGATACCTCTGGCACCAGTAAGTCTTTAGGACTTCAAATCTGGCAACCTCATCATCATCCTGACTGGCTTTTAAAAGAACGATTTGGTTTAACAAGTGTGACTGGAGCATCCCATCAACCTCAGGGCCTGACAGGCCAGGCTCTCAGTTTTGGGGTGAAGCTGCAAAATTCACAGCAATGTGGGCAGTGTCCTACCCTGCCTCACCCGGAGCGTTTCAGTGTCTGCAGCAGCTGCACCTCACACCTCACACAGAGCTGGTGTGGCTGCACTTCTCACCTCTGGAAAACACTATGCTGCTGCATTCCAAACATGGCAAGGGAACACTCCTACTTCCAAACTGAATCTCCTTCCTTCTGACATAAAAGTGCTGAATCAGTATTTCAAGCCCTGTGCTCCAGCTGGGAACTTGTCTTTGTATGCCTGGATAGAGCTCTGTTTCACACACACAGTGCTGTTTTCTAAGCAGAAATCACTCATTTTTTGCTGAGCACTCTGAGCTGAGCTTTATATCCCCCATGGAGAACAGGGCCACTCTAAGATGTCTGTGTGCACATACCTCTTCTTTGGCAGTTTAATCTTTGCAATGTAACTCAGGCAGTAGTTGATGACATCTTGAAGGATGTCCTCGCCCAGGTGGCCCTGAATGCTCTAACAAAACAAACACCATTCAACCAAGGGTCCAGAATCTGAGATTCTAAAAGCAAGTCACATGGAAAACAGACATTGGGTAATCAGGCATGGTTAATACCATAGAGAAACAAACACGCCTTCAATCAGTACCAGCAGCTGATGCTCACATGGTACTAACTAAAGGCTCTCATTTTTCTTTTTGTTCACTTTATAACACCAAACTGTCCTTTACGACTCCTACTAGTACCTGCTTCAGAAGGAAACTGTGTGCCACAGGCAGCAGCCCTAAACAAAAAGCTGCATTTAATGTCTGCTATAGCCAAGCATGAAGAAATGGAGCTTGTTCCTGCAGTAAACTGGAACCACTGGTCAAGGCAGCAAATTCAGCCAGGATCTCTTGTAAATGTTTACTCTCCATTACTTATATTAAACATTACATGCCAAACAAATGATCCATTAACAGGACTAACATATGAAAACAGCAGCAATTTTGGTCTTTGGAAGGGTGGTTACAGAGTACAAATAAATCAAAATCTTGTCCAGAAAGTTTCTTTTTTCCTCTATGGGAAATTTCACACCTACCTGCTTGCTCAGGAATTTCCCATCTTTGTATGCTACCAGGCCGTTTTCTGAGAACACATAGTCATATTTTTCAATCACTGCAAACAAACAAAGAGACAGTCACTCCTCATTTCCCCTATATGCTCAATGCAGAACTGTCTTAAATGTTAAACAGATTAAAATGCAGCAAACGTTAGCTCTTAAAGCATTAAAGTCTCAGCAGCACAGCATCAAGCACAAGATTAATGCTAGTCCCATTTCTCACTATGATTAACACACATCTCAAATCACATCAAGTCATTTGTTTGACTTACCTGTGGTTTTACATAGAGGCATATGACTCTTTGCATAAAATGGAAAGACCAAAAACCTGGCACAGGGCCTGGCATGAGAGCAAGTCAAATACTGCCCATTTAGGTTTGTTTCCTCAATATCACTAATCTTCAGCAGATGTCTGGGAGTTGTGAGTCCCAGCACAACACAAGATGATATGGTTTATTGGAGACCACTTGGAAGGCAAACAAACTCTGAGCTGTCTGGGCACTACAGGAGGCTGTCAGTGGCATCAATTAAGTAAAGATCATTAAGAATAAAGGACTAAGGCAAGAATCCATCACTGCATCATAACCCACAGTGAACAAAACCAGTGTGCTTGACAGCTGAGCAGCCTACACGTGTATGTCAGATACACGACTCCACTGTACACAGCAGTGTGAAAAAGTCCTCGCAAGGCTCTGTCACCAAGGCAGGATTTCACCATTAGTAACAACCTCTTAATTTGATCTCGAGATACCCGTACAGTGCAAACAGGCTGCGATTTCCAAACGCAGGTTACTAGCTCCCCACAGCCTGAGTGCGACACAACACCACCAGGAAGACAATTACAAGCAAGGGAAGAGGGGGATGAACGGGGTTCACCCTCCACCTGACCTTCAGGGCTTCCCCGCGGGCCCGGAGCGCGGATTGCATCACCCGGCCCTTACCGTCCTCGCCCAGCTGCTCGCGGATCTTGGCGAAGTCCGAGCCGCCCACCACTCCCACCTTCACCTTCTGCCGCAGCCGCTGCAGGAACGCCGCCATCTCCGCCGAGATTTTCTGGGGTCCAAAACAGAGCCGTCAGATTTGCCAGAGGCCAGCGCCTCCATTCCGCGACAGCCAGCACAAACGCGCAGCACCGCGCGGCTCTGAGCAGCGTTCAATGTGTTAAGCGTGCCCACAGAACCCGCAGCATGCGGCACACGCCGGCCCCGCGGGCGGGACGCGGGGCGGGCCGGGCGCAGCCGCGGTGAGGCGGCGGGGCCATGGCGGCGGTGAGGGCTCGGGCTGCCGGGGTGAGATGTTCCCCCTTCTCCTCTTTCTCCCCTTTCGCCGTCTCCTTGCCTTTCCCTTTTCCCGTCCCTGNCCTCTTAATTTGATCTCGAGATACCCGTACAGTGCAAACAGGCTGCGATTTCCAAACGCAGGTTACTAGCTCCCCACAGCCTGAGTGCGACACAACACCACCAGGAAGACAATTACAAGCAAGGGAAGAGGGGGATGAACGGGGTTCACCCTCCACCTGACCTTCAGGGCTTCCCCGCGGGCCCGGAGCGCGGATTGCATCACCCGGCCCTTACCGTCCTCGCCCAGCTGCTCGCGGATCTTGGCGAAGTCCGAGCCGCCCACCACTCCCACCTTCACCTTCTGCCGCAGCCGCTGCAGGAACGCCGCCATCTCCGCCGAGATTTTCTGGGGTCCAAAACAGAGCCGTCAGATTTGCCAGAGGCCAGCGCCTCCATTCCGCGACAGCCAGCACAAACGCGCAGCACCGCGCGGCTCTGAGCAGCGTTCAATGTGTTAAGCGTGCCCACAGAACCCGCAGCATGCGGCACACGCCGGCCCCGCGGGCGGGACGCGGTGTGCGATCCGCCCCGCTCCCCGCGGAGCACAAGCCGGCACACGCCGGCACGCTCCCCGTGCGGCACACGCCGGGCCCCGCGGGCTCGCAGCCCCGTCCCGCACTCGCCTGGCGCGGGGCCGTGAGGGTGCCGTCCACGTCGAACAGGCACAGCGCTGCGGACGGCGGCGCCATGGCTGAGGACNCCCGTCCCTGTCTCCATCCCTGTCGCCATCCCGTCGCGGGCCGCTCGGTGACGGGTCCTTGCACAGCCCCGTGCCCGCGCATGTTGCAGGATGGCGGGGCTGCGCGGAACTTCCCTTCCTGCCTTTTCTCTGCAGTTCTGCGCCTTCCCAGCGTCTGCTCCCTCCTTCGGCCTGCTCGCGCTCTACTCCCCTTTACCGTGCTTAGTCCACTTTTCTGTTTCCCCGAAATTGCTGTTTAAGTAGTTATTTAACGAGTCGGCGATTTCACCAGGTAGAAGCAGCTTTCCCCGGGATATTGCTCAGACAGCGAGAGGCAGGGGGTGTGTAAGGGTCCGTCACTGAGCTCACTGATATCACTGGTGTTAGCAAAGTTTTCCGTCTCGGTCTGCAGGGAGGGATGCGAGCACAAATAGCAGTTTCCTATCAGAACACTGGTTTAAGGTTACAGTGAGCTTGGGCTTGTGCTTTACTGCCTGTAGGCGCCCGAGAGGCCAACTCTGAGCTCACTGATTGGGTTTTAAAGAGGACTCAAATGATGACTTGTGGGACTCTTACCTTACAGGCTTGGCTCTGCACAGCTAGGACTAAAGTCTGCACAGCAGCAGCTTTTGGGAGATGTCTACAGAAGGAGCTCTGGACAAGGTCATGGAGAAGGGAAGATGCTCACCTGCCCTGGATTTTTGGTTCGTGGGAGTGTTTGCAGTCACAAACCCAGCGAGCTTGTGGTGTCAGGAATTACCTCAGGAGACCACGAGAGCCGTCTGTGTGTCTGTCCCACTCGGCCCCTGCTGCTGTGGTCCAACAGAAGGCTGTGGATGGGAAGACAGAAGAGTTCAAACTGGTCTACAGGTTCCCAGGGATAAAATACTGCAGGGTCCTATCGAGACTGAAGCTGTTGCAGACTGCCACCTCTGTGATCATGCTGCCTCCCATCTGCTACCTCTACCTGCAGGGCCAGGTGTCTCAGAATCTCCTCTTCTATACAACTGGCATCGCCGTGTTTGCTGGGGCAATGCTGTATGGTATGAGCTACTTTTTCAGAAGAATTATTGGATTAATCTACTTAAGTGAAACTGGACAAACTGTCAGAGTGGCCCACTTGACATTTTGGGGAAGACGTAGTGATATTTACTGTCCCATAGAGACAGTGGTGACTTTGGATGAAGTTGGAGATAGCAAGGACGAGGTACTTCACCAGTTCAAACGGTGTGACAGTACAGATACTCTGTATTTTACAATTAAATATGGCCAGATTGTAGACAGACAGAAATTTACTCAAATATTTGGAGAATTTGTGTGACATAGCAGCTCATTTCCAGTGACTTTCCATGTTGTGTGTTCATTGTGCTTACTGTTCCATGAGGTTTACGTAGTTTACCAAACTACACATCCCTGTCCTTTTCCTGTGCAAAGCCTGCTGTAAGGGCACCCAGTGTAGAAAGTCACAGAGGTAAAGCACAGCCCACTGGGTTAAAGGTCTTGCAGCTTGTATATGGTGTGAGGAGTGTCTGTTCCATATAATGATTCAGTAATGTCACAGCATCCCAAACCTGAACTGTCCTTGGAATGTGCTATAGGAGGCCAGTTTACTGGGGCTGACCCTGGCTGTTTGTTTCACTTGGCCTCTTTGGTGGTTATGAAACATGAAAAGCTCATGAAATGAAATGCAGGAGCTACCAGAGCACTCTCACTTCAAACTCAGTGTTCCTTTTAGCTAATTTCACGTTGGCTAGGAAGCCTCTGGAAATTAAAGCTGATCTGGTGCATCCATATGATGAGTACTGCTGAATGTGAGAGAGGGACATGCTGATGTGTTAATGCAATTGAGGGAACTGGGAAGGTCTGTGGGCTGTCCTGGCCTCAGGAGGGTCCTCCAGGATGGGAGTGGAACTGGGCAAGACAAGGGTGTGGGCTGCAAGAGACACAGGCAGCTCAGCTGTTAAGTTAAAGGCTGGGACAATATTTCAGGAGCCTCTTACAGAAATTGCCATTCTTCATTGGAATGGGAAAAGCAGCACATGTGTCCATGAAGGATTGTGGTCTTATTCCATGGTACTGGTATGATTTCTCCTTTTCTAAAACCTCAGTAGAAATGAGGAATTGAAACCCAAGAAAGAACCAAACATCTCACCTATAACATGTAACACATTTATGAATTGTCAAAAGCATGATAAAACTCCTTACACCCCTCTTCTAGTTCTAACTTCATTTGAAACTGGCAAATAAACTGACTCTCACCAATAATCTGGAGTGTTCTTTCCTTATTTCTTCCTCATGCGAAGTGAAACCTCTGTTTCTTGGCAGATCAGCAAAGGCAGTTAAGTAAAATTGCCATTTAAGTGCACGGGGTAACCCTGAATTACTATTTCTCATGTTTAACTTTTCCTAATGGGGTTCTGCGAGTTTAAATTTTGGCTGACACTGTGTGGCACAGCAATATCAAAAGAAATCCAGATGTTCCTTGGTGTAAACACCATGGCAGCAAAGTACAGTGTGCTGTACAGGTATACTGTGTTTTTTGGAGGTTTAGCTTCGTCAGAATGTATTTAATATGCACTAATGGTTCCGTTTAGTACACATGTACTCGGTGTAAAATGAAAAGCCCCGGAGAAGTTCAATTATAAATATTTTATTTAAGAATATTGATTACACATGATTGATGTCATTTGTTATGAATCTGTGTACAGTTACTAGTTACACCATGAAGTGTACTTAAGTATTTGTTTAAACATTTATTTGGCACTGTCTACAGTATGCTGTAAACAATATTAACTTTATATGCTTCAGCTGCAGTGCTTTCTATGTATTCTCTAACGATTTCATCAACATGTTGTACACAATTATACAGTTACTGAGTGTCAGTAAAAATTATAAAAACACCTAGAGTAGTCATAATAAAAGTGAAGATGTGGTAAGACTTCAAATTACCGGACCTTTGCTTCTGTAAAAGTACAAGACTTGCTAGAGACATTCACTAAAACTACTGCACTGATATGTTGAACAAACTAATTCCCAAAATAGTCAAATCCACTTCTTGGTTTGACTTTCCTTTTGCTGATAGTATGCTTACGAGGACAGCAATGACAATGAAGTTTTGTTGAACACCAATTTTTACCGGTCCTTCCCCCAGATTTCTACAATCTCTGTTCAAAAACCTGCTCAGGTTCTGCCCAGCTGGCACCAGAATTCTGCTTTTTGCAGAGGTTTATAGAAATCCACTGGGTTTAAGCTGGCAGAAGTGACTGTGCTTGAGTTTCCCAATACCAGAACTTTAAAATGGGAAAACCATAATTAACACTTCTGAAAGCAGGTAAGGAACCTTTTCACATTTTGGTAGCTGTATTAAACATGTAAATCTTTTAACTTCTCTGTTTCTTATTATACACTTAAAAACTGTGGTCAGGTCCTGAAAGGGCAACTGTAAAAGTCCATTGTGGTCCCTGTTTTTTGGTGCACAACAAAAAGTTAAACTTAGTAAACAAAATCCAGATGCTCACCAAGAAAAAGGAAAAGAAAGGCACCAGATCTAGTTCAAGTCAGCCTTCAGCAAACAGTAAAGAGACATCCAAAACAATTCTCTGAAGAAAAACAAATCAATGAACTGTTGATACATTTTTTGATCCTGTGGCTTTCTAGAAGATCTCTGAAGTATCAATGACTTAGAATATACTCTTAGAACAAAAATAGAATTACTTTGCATTATAAATGTGCAGTCAGGACTAGGCCTTCACTGCAGTGGCTCTGATACCAGATAATGGCATTTCTGCTTTAGTTTTACAAAATACCTCAAGTATTCGTGTAGAAGTTATAACAGATAAATTAATGGCTATTGTGTGTTCTGGCCAAATGGTAAAATAATCTGGAATCATTCTAGACTGCTGGCAGAAGTGGAAGAATGTGCTTTGCATGGTTCTCTAAGCTTTGTCAGATTACATACTTCAGGGTAGAGTTTTCTCTGTACAAGTCTGCTTGTAAGAGAAGTCAAAAGTTTTAAAACCCATCCACGATGAGGACAAAAGGACAAGGGCTTCAGTGCCACTTGCAGCGCACACCACTTGCCGTAGGTGTGGCTGAGGGCACCAGTGCCCGTGAAGCAGTGAGTGCAGGCTGGGCAGAGCTGACAGTGCCCTGATGCAGTTGGTGTGGCAGATGCCTGTACTCAAGGGAATAAAGCTGGAAATTATTCTGTAAAATACTGTGCTTGGCAGTGGTGGAAAGCAGGGCTTTCCTTGAAACACTGATTTGATTCCAGCTGCCATTAGAGAGCGGCACTGTGTGTGGCAGGCGTGTGGCTCTGAGTGCTTGGCCACCCTCATTGCTGCTTCTGGGTGCACATCTACCAGGGCCACCTGTGGAAACAGACTGTGCCAGGCCCTGCTCAGACAGTGGAGAGTCAGGGACACGTCTGTAGGGAGGACTCTGCAGTTACCATGGCCCAGGCCAGAAGAGGGAGGTTCTAGGGAATGCACAGTGAGGGACAGCTGCATGTACCTGCTGGTGACCAGTGCCAATGCCCTGCCTGGGGCGTGTGTGCATGGAGCAGCTTGCCTTGGGCAGGATTACAGACAGAACACAAACCTCAGTTTATGACTTTACACTTATCTTGTAAGTAGAGAAGACATGAATTAATGCAAACTAATTTCATAATCAGCTGTTCAGTGCAAGGGAACTGCTTTTTACTTGAAGTTTGCTAAGATGTCACTGAAAATGTTGAGGAAGAGGTGCGCATGGTGATCCTTGAAGATCAGTGTGGGACGGAAACGGATGGATCTGTCTCCACAGCCTCCCAGGACAACACCTGAAATGAGAACAGAATAGGTCCTCTAGTCATTTCCATCTCTGCCAAATATCCAGAAAAATTCAGGTCTCTGAATGGGGATACTCTCACTGTGGACAGCCAACAGAAGCTGTCCAAATCCTGCTAGCCACACCATGATACAGCACATTGTGGTGTGAATGGCCTCAAGCTTCACGGCAGCTTAGAAGAACACCGTGGGTGCCTGGAGCTGTTCTATTAAACACTTGGAGTACTGGGACTAATCCTGGCAGCAGTGGTGAGAATCCATCCAGCACAGAGCTCAAACAGCATCTGAGATTTCAGAGCTGCTGTACTCTCCTGGTCAAGCGTCTTGGTGCCACAACAAGACACAGGAGGTTTATTTGCATTGGTTTTTAAACTAATTTGTTTTTAATGACAAGAAGTTAAATGTCTCTGCCTGCAAACCTCTCCCTGCAGTGCTTTAAATGCACTTTTTAGCCCAAAAAAAACTCTTAGAAATGTTTGAATGAGAACTTATATTACTAAGCTGAGCTTACCCCACCTCAAAGCAGAACCTTGGTTTACCATGAAACAAACCACTTGCCTTCTCTTCCTGCTGGCTTAGTTTCCAAGAACAAAAAATGGTGTTTTTCACACTCCAAAATTTCAATTTCACCAGAGTTTAGATGCACCCTGCCTGCTTCTTTCAAGGGATAGGAGTAACAGCAAAAAGAGACAGCAGAAAACACGGGGCCCACACAGTTAAAGAGAATGTTAGGTGTGGATCCCAAGGTTCCTCTCTGGATACCTGGGGCTGTCTGCAGCTGTTAACAGTTCTGTGGGAAAAGAGGGATGTCACTGTAGATCTGTGCCCATTTTAGGCACTTGTATTTCATCACTAGGTATTCCTAGGTATAGGAATTATGTATTTATCAAACTCATCGTTCTTCTCCCTGTGTTTTCCTGAGTGACATTAACTTTCTTCCAACTTTCCTGTTTCTAGAAGTAAGCCATGTCCATGGGCACCTAAAGTCACTGCAGAGGACTCTGAACCTGGTGTCACAAATACTCATCCCCTATACAGATCTCTTCCAGTAACCTCAGACCTGCAGAGACTGGTAAATGTACACACCATGCAACAGACTGCTCTGAGGTCTCTGACAGGTATTTCCAGAAAAGTCTAAATCCAACTTTGTCATTTCACTACTGTCCTCTGATACTGAAATACTCATGCACGATATGAAAAGAAAAATGTGAAGCATTACCTTCACATGTGAATGCTGCTGTTTGTCACGTGAAGCTCATCCACCAGCACAAAGTTTCTTACCTTTGTTTCTGGCTATTGTAATTAACTTGTTTCTAGTTGCATCATTTGGAGTGTCAAACGAACAGAATGTTCCTCTTCCTCTCACTCTGCTGATGAGATGGGGGTAACGAGCCTGCAGAGAGAGAAGAGACAAGCACGTGGCAGGTGCTGCAACAGAGGGCAGCTGGTGGACAGGCTGGCTCTGCCAGGTGGAAACCCTGCTGCCTCCTCGCTCCGCTGGAGTGGAGCCTGGCTCACATGGCCCCACACTCTGCTCAGCCTGCAGAGCCCAACACAGAGCAGGGAGGGAAAATGAATCTGACCCATGAGCTGGATCAAGTAAAATATCCTTTGGAACGAGCATAACACACCTTATTTACATCTACAGTGGACTCCAGCAAAACCTGAGCATAAACCATCTGCACTGGGGCTAGAAACCAGTTTGTTCTTACCCTACACTGAGACACTTGCCAGCAGTACCTGCATCACTTATTCTCAATCACAGTCCTCATCTTTTGGAAGTGCAATCTTTTGGATAGGACTAGTTGTATTCTGGCACTCCAAAGTATGAGATTATAGTGTTTTCTGTTCTCCTGCCTGCTATGTCTTAAAGGTGTGGAGAGAGCAGAGACTGTGTTTGGGATTACTCTATGCAAAATGCCTTTGAGAGGTGAGAACCTGCTCACCTGCCTGTTAAATGCCTATCTGTAGAGCTCCACAGTAGAAGCTGTAAGGAATTTCCCTTACACAAGGGAGGGAAAAATACAATTTTCTTATTTCAACAGCCCAGCAGAATTGGAACAAAATATGAAAGCACCTTCCTTCAAAAAGAACTTTAGAACGAGGAAATACCAGCTGCTTACAGTAACAAAACCTTCTAGCAAAGTAATTTAACTAGTGGCAGTACATATCTTCAGATATTTTGGGGATCACCATTTATATTGGATTAAGCTAAAATATAAAGTATAATAATAATTAAGCTAAAATATAAAGTATAAACCCAGCATTTTTAAGTCAGTGAAAGAAAGTTTACTTCAATTTCAAAAGGGACACAGTTATTCAGGCCTGTGTTGGACTTATTATAATGGTCTAGACCCCAGCTCGAGTTCCTCAGTTCAAGTATTTAAACTGGATGAGGCCAGATCCTACTTCAGCACCAAATTTCTCCTTCTTATCTACAATCCTTCCAGATGTTTACCTGCAAATCCAGCAGCCCAGTCAGTAGTGCTTTCCCAGCATGGGCTGCATTGTTTAGAAGGTCTTCTGTTTTAATAACCTTAATGACTTCAGCAAGCATAAGGTTCTTGGATGGGTCTCCAAGCCAGGTGTTAAAAATCCGGTAGGGCTTGGGAAAGGGTAGAAAAAGAGTTGTGGAACATGTTAACAGGCAAATCACTATAAATTAACAAAAGCAAGGCATCACACTGGCAGTGCAAACATGTGGTGTATGAAAAGGCATGCACTAATCTCACCAAGCCCTCTTTTTTATGTTGTAAAGCAAAATCTCATTGTGAGCTGAAACACAGGGTGATTGCTGCATGCTTCTCATTTAGTGCACTCTGCCTTGCTACTCTGGCATCTCATTGAAACCCAGTTAGAGACGGCAGGAAATCAGCATCATCTATGCAGGCTTTTACATCAAGCTTTATGTTCTTCCCCTTAATTTGACTTTTCATTTATTACATCTAAAATGTCATTAGTGCAAGGGAGAAATTTTGCTGACAGAATCTGTAATGCTGACATACAAGCTCTGAAATTCCCAAGTTGCCCTACAGGAGAAGGTGTCAGTTTGTGGTTGGATTTTGTACTGAAGGTTTACTCCGTTAGGCTTAACCCAGTTCTCCTTTCCCCCCCACCAGCTTTATGACCTTGGTGACTGACAACAACTGGAATAAAAGTGAAGAGGTCATGACAACTGTTGTGTGAGCACACAGCAAGTTTCTGTAAAACAGCAGCCCCATCCAGCTGAACTGGAGGAAACCTTGTCCCTTCCATGGATGTTACAGTCACTCCTCAGGGGGTCACCAACTAGCACAGAGTTCAAATTTCATTAAAAATCTTACAGCATTTGGCCTGAACTCCTCTTTGTGGAAAAATCCTCCTGTCATCATCTTCTTACTGAATGTCACCACATCAGCTGGGTCATCCAGGCCCCAGTGCTCGTGTGCCCAGAATTTTCCTGTGCAGCCGCCTCCCGTCTGCACCTCATCCACCAGGAAAGCACAGCCATGCTGCAGAGACACAGTGAGGAGCAGGGAATGTGAGCCCTCCTTCCCAAACCAGAAACACCTCCCTTAGTGAACATATCAACACAAGCAGGCAACACCCCTCCTTCCTCTCCCTTCACTGCCCCAACCTCCCCTCTCAACCCCTCCACCCCTCAATGCCACCCATGTGCCAGATTTCACAATTAAAAATTCAGCTGTTTTTTCAGGAAGGCACTAGAAACTTGTTTCCTACCCATACTCATCAAGTACATGTTTTTATATAGTCTTGAGCATTTCTATAGGATACCTGAAAACATCTGGGAAGAGCAGAGGTGGTATTTTCAAAGCCCCTGAGGGAAGCAGTGTTATTTCTAGGGGCTTTGTTTGTTGGAAATATGAAGTCTGCCCCCAGTCAGAGCTGGGCATTATGTGGCACAGAGGCAGTACCAGCAGCATGAGCTGGGCAGTTTAGGGGGCATGAAAAGCTGCTTTGCAGACAACTCTGCTGAAAGAGCCACTCGTGAGCTGGCAATGTGGGGTTTTTATGTGATGGACTATTTTCTCCAAACTTTGTGACAGGGAGAGCAAGCTGTATCATAATTCTGTATTTAAAAACAATGGGTAAGTACTTTTGGCAGCATCTTTTCAGCACACAGAAGTTTTGAGGGTGAAAAAAAGCATGGAGTAAGTGTTACTGAGGGTCATAACTTCTAAATAGGTAAGTACCAAGACTTCTGCACTTTTCATTGTTTTCTTGGAACATCAGCACTATGGCTGGACTCAAGTTGTGTTTCAGCTTTTTTTTTTTTCTTGCAATGAAAAACATGTCATTAAAATTTGTACTTTTCACAACCTGCTTCTTCAGAAATGGAACCTCCTCAACCAACAAGCATGATCATTTAAAGAACACACCTGTAAAATTCATAGCTAATGAATCAGAGTAATTTCTCTCTCACTTTGAAATTAGAAGATTATTTATTGGACTGAGGAAAGCATTAGGAGTGAATCAGATGGAAGAGAGCAGGGATTGCTGGTACATAACTACTCTGACTGCTGCTAAGGAGGGCTGTGAAATCCTCCAAGAGCCTGGGGCAGGGCAAAGCCCCTGGAGACACCCACAATGTGTGGGTGCATGTTTTGGCTACCACTGAGTGCCCAGAGAAATGTTTTATTACCTTTCTGGCAATATCTCGTAGCTTCCTGAAGAAGTCATCTGAAGCATGATTGTCCCCACCCTCTGATTGTATGGGTTCCACAATGATTCCAGCCACAATCTTCTTCTTTTTCCTGTACTTTACAATCAGGTCTTCCACCTGGAAATCAAACACTTATGGTACATCCTCCTTCCAGAACATTCATACATTTCCTCCCAGCTAGACTAAATCTCATCAACAACTTTGCATGGACATTCCTGGCTATAAAGGTACCAGGAGGCACAAAGGATTAACAAGCAGTTCCTCCAGCATTTAACACTGCCTTCTTGTCCCTGAATGGGTTTAAACCATGTCCTAATCACACTGTTTTAATCATGTCCTAATCACAAGCTGCACGTTTATCTGCAGTATTGTGAAAGCTGTAGCCAGGTTCAGCTGGCAGGGTGCTGAGCATCACTGCAGCTCACTGTGCCACTGCTGTCATTGCACCTAAGTGATATGGAAGGGGATAGATTTTGTGTCAGAAGCCAAAACTGTGCTAATGCATTAGAAAAGGTAATCTGGAAAATTCACTTTTTCCAGTCATCCACTTCAGATATATTAAAATTAATCAGATGAAATAGTGCAGAAACCCTCTTCTAGTAAGGGGCTGACAGATAATTGTCATTAACCTCCTAATGCCAGTTGCTGCAATTAATGGTGTGTTTGTGCTTGAAATCCCTCTCATAGCCCTCAGGGCCACAGCCCCTGCAGGCTGTGCAAAGCCATGGTTTCCAAACGGGGCCAGTGAGACAAGCACAGACTTGCTAACAAAACGTTTGGCTTTTTGGTTGGTTTGTTTGTTTGTAAAATACTGGCATCCAGCACTGTATTTCTCCCACCAAAGCTACCCTGGAGCAGCCCCAGGGAAGCTGTTTGCTGTGCTTTCTGTGTTTCTGAAGTGAGGCAGGTTTGGCTAAGTGGACTCACAGGTCCATCCCTGCACGGTCAGGGCTTTATGCCAGAAGCTGCCATGGAGAAGCTGGAAAGGCTGAAATACTGTTAGAGGTTCTCTCTGCAGAGAGGGTTAGCCACAGATATCCACACTGTGCTCTCTCTCAGCCCGTGGCCCTTTGGCAAGAGCTGGCAGACGAGTTCACTGTGATACAAGGAAGTTCTGAGGGTGAAATTTCGCTTTGGTATCACTCAAGCAGCCCTGTATTCCCAGTAAGCTGGCAGGGAGAAAGGTCTGACTGTAAACAACAGTGAATGCTGGTCCAATCACAGGCTGTTCCAATCCCTGAAAACATTCTTTTAGTGAAAATCCTAATCCTACCAACACTATTCATTATTTCAAATCAAAAACAACAGAAAGCTGCCAGAGAATTTTTTACCTCCTCTAAACAACGGGCTTCTTCCTGTTGATTCTCTTTCACAAAGTCTTCCAGGGGATACTTTAGCCTTGGAAATGGAGCAATAGGCCAGTCCAGTGAGGGAATGTCCAGTTTGTGAATTGCTTTAGAGTGAGTTGTAGCTAGGCAACCTAAACCCAGAGAGGGAAAAATTAAAATAATACTCATCTAGGAACAATACAAGAAAAAAGCTAGCAAGAGGTGAAAAATGGCCGGACTGTAGAATTCTCTTAACTGCTCTGTGTTTTGATTTGGTAATTGGATTTAGTCATGGTTAAATGGATTGCTCTAGATCTTAAACATCAGTTTCCACATGCACTGTTCCAGAAGAGCAGGAAAACCTCTGTCAGTCCAAACAGGTTGCTCAGACAAGGTGGGTTTCTTCTCTCCAAAGACAACAGCTCACAAAGCTCACAGTTGCACACTCTCATGTAACCTGCTTAGAACAGGGACTGAGCTGAGATAAACCAGTAAAAATGAGTGACAGCATGTTTGTGGTGATTTTACCCCAGGAGTTAGATTTTCATGAGTACAGACAGGAAACTGCAGATTCAGAATGAAAATAAGAGCCTGTCTGAAAAGAATCTTTCAAAAACCATGAAATCAATTCCTACTGTCACTCAAACATTCCAGTGCTGGCGGGGCCTCCAAGGCAAACCTTAAAGAACCTACAGCTCCTCACTGGTACTATGTGTCTAAGGACAGGCACAGGGAGCTGAGGGGTGGGGGACAAGGGACACTTACCCAGGGTCCTGCCGTGGAAGCCGCCCATGAAGGAGAGCATGGCGTAGTCAGGACAGCCAGGGGGCTGCAAGCAGAGCACACAGTGGGGTCAGCCAGGGCTCACATCCCCCCACTGCCCCCTGAGCTCCTCTTCCAGCAGGCAGCACAAACTGTTACAGCCTCTCCTTCAGCAAGTACCTTGTCACCCCCAGCCCTGCCCCAGCTCCCACACCCTGGCGTTGACACTGATGAATCCTTGGTGGTTTATCTTGTGGCCTGACATCACTGCACAGATGGGCTCAGACAAGCTGAGCCTTCAGCACAGTCACCTCTTTAACACAAATTAGGAGCACAGGTTTATGGGTGGCTGTGGCTGGGGGTGGCCTTGGGGCTGTGGGGGCTCAGTGAGGAGAGGCTGGGGCTCCCCTGGGCTGCACCCCATGCATTCCTGATGACTCCCTGATATTTGTTGGGAGCACACTGTATTTCACCATTTCCTAAATGTACAAAGCCCAGATTCCACTCCACATGTAGCAAACCAAATTTTTCCTCCCAATCTTCCCTTCCAAGGCCAGACCAGTGATACATCTGTAGGTGTGGTAAAGAACAAATGGTACCTGGTTAATCATGCAAGATTCCAGTTCTTCTTTTGTGACATTATTATGGCCCCTTTCCTTGTTCTGCAAAAAAAACAAACAACCCAAAATAAGTGTTCCTGTAGTTGTAACCAATGCATTTATGGCTGAACCACAAACCAGGAATGCTGGTATTCAAAACTGGAGTCAAGGAAGACTCTGACTATGGTTTTCATATGCTGACTACAATCTGCATTTTCTTTATTTCCTTTCCTTTTTAACTTCTAAAGTTGTGTCAGTATAAAGTAAAAGCTCAGATGAAGATGTTTTAATAAAGATTTTATAGTAGATTGAATACAAAGAACATCATGAGGAATACAGCCTCCAAGCCTCACTTTGTTTTGCAATAACAATTATGATTTTGAGTAAGTACTCATTTCTACATCTAAATCTACAAAAATACCTTAATGTTTTACTTACTCTGTACCATATGAATATTGCTTTAAAGGCATTTTCATTAGAGCAGGATCCACAAGACATGGTCATCACCTGTGACAAACCCTTAGGAGCCACCTGTCAGCAAAGACAGAAAATTACTCTTGAAATACTGAGCACAAGTATAGTGCAAAGTGATAATAACAGTGATGATGACAATAATAGTGATCAGTCCACAGGTATCTCAAACTTACTGATAGCAAAGACTCCTTCAGTTTTTCTGTAAAGTTCTCTGGAGGTAAAATCCCTAGGGCAGGTCTGTTGATAAAAGTGCTCTAAAAAGACAAAGGAAGAGGAGTTGTTAGGTCTTACTATCACATGGAAAATATGTTGATATCAAAGCAGTTCCATTTTATTCTAATTATAAATACCAGGCAGAAATCTGTATCATGGCACAAGTAGTTTTAAGCTAGAGATTACTATTCCTGCCTTATCATATGTTTTTCTGTCTAATCCTTACTACTTTATTCTTGCAGGACACCTTAGGAAAGGTGCATGCTAACTCTCAATGACATTTCCTCTCCAATACTGCCAGTTTAGCTGCTCAATCTCCCTTTTCCTCATACACAGGAAACATGCTTTAAAGTCTTTACTACTTGCTTTCAATTTGAGTAGCTGAATTCAGTTAGGATAGCAGCATTTTCATCCTTACTGAGCTTCAGGACAGATAATTTTGGAACACTGGGAAGGTGGAGTCAGGCTCCAGGCTCTTCAGTGGAAGATGAGAAGCCATGGCCATGAATCAAAGCATGAGAAGCACTGATTTGGGTATAGGGAAAAGGTTTTGCAGGAAGAGAGCAGTGAAGCAGTGAAACAGGCTGCTCTTGTGGAGGTCTTCAAGGTCCCAGATAAAACCCTGAGCAGCTTGGTCTCATCTCACAGCCACCCATCTTGGAGCAGGAGGTTGGCCAAGAGACCTCCTGAGGTCTCTTCCAATGTCAGTGGTGCTGTGAACTGGCCACATCAGGATTAACACCTTTGGGAAAGGTAATTTTGATGTCAAGGAAAAGCAGCCTGCAGCCCACACCGGGGTTTCTAAGAAGCAGCTCTGGAAAAAGCCCCTCAGCCTCTCTAGTCCACTAATGGAAATGAATGTCACATTTATGCAATTAATTTAAATTGTGTCATGGATTAAAATTGATTCATTGCTGCTCTTAGTCTTTGTGGGTAATCTTATTTGATTCATACTGTGCTACTTTTTATTTTAAATTAAATTTTCTCAGAGAAGGACAAGCTCAATAAATTTGCCAACGAGCTTTATTTGCCCTTTTCTTTTGTTTGTTGTTTTTCTTGTTGAACAAGTAATGGCTGAAATTAAAGGTTGAGCTTTGATAAGTTAACTCTCAATGGGTCTCTAGAGGGGACACACAGCCTCCCCCAAAACATTCATATGTTCAGTGTAGCTCAAGCTCGCACATTTATCAGCATCCTTCAGTCCTTCTCAAGACAAATACTCATTCATTCCAAGGGGTGTGAGGCCCAGCAAGAGATGTGAGTGGTCACACTGCACCTGTAAGGACATTTCATCAGGATTCCTAGGGAACACCAAGTATCACACTGGCTGAGCTAGGACTTTGTATATTTTTCAAATGTCTTCCAAAACACTGTTTCAACAGACTTGAGCTTAAAAGAAAACCCAAGCAAGGATGTTAATGACAGGTTAACACAAAATTTTTGTTTAGTAGCTATGAGAAATCTTACTTGAATTTTATCTCAGTTCAGAAGTAAATTTTCATCTCAAGTTAAAAAGAGAAGACCACCAATTTGCTGTGAATTTGATTATGGGTTGTCACAGTCAATTGGCAACATTTGCCATTAAGCAGAAAAGTGTATTTTTCTTTTGTAGTTAACAAGATACCCAGAACTGAGAAAAATAGAACACTGACATCAAGCTGCTGTGGGCTCAAATAAACAGATGCACATTCTGTGTTTATAGCTGGCTATAGAGAGGGTAAGTGGAGCATTGCAGACAAGCCAAATGAAAAGTCCCTGCAGGAAAACACCAACCCCTTGCTAACACTAATCCAAGTTGTGCCACTTGTGTGGGACTTTGGAGGAGTTCCTTCACTGCAGGCTTCCAGGAGTGTCACCTGCCCTTCCCCAGTGGGCAAATCAGCAACTGCCACCAGCAACAGGGCTTTTTGATTTTTTAATTGGTTTGGGTATTTTTGTTCTTTTTTGTTTTGTTTGTTTTCTAAATCTGACTTTGTCTGCTGCTACATTATAGTGAAGATATTATTCTCAGAAATCATCTTTATGAGTTAATATAAGTATTCATAAATATTAGACCTTCCAAAATATCCAGATTTGCCTTTGATAACTCTAGCATTTCTAGTCCCGTTCTTTTGTTTTGTTGTTTTTTTGCTTATTTGTTTTGGTTTTGTTTTTTTAACTTGAAGTATTTTAGTCCTGGGAAAGGCAGAATTTCTCACCTGAAGACATGAGTACTCCATAAAGGAAATCAGCTCAGGGAACTCAGATGTCTGCATTTCTTTGCCCTGCTGGAGTGCGCTTCGGAGATGGGAATCAGTCACTATCCCCAGCTTCAAAAAAACCCCTAAGCTTCCCAAAGCATTCCAGATGTATAGCACCATGTCCAAGATGTTGTATTATCTCTCAAGGTTTTGGGCTTGCTTTCAGGCTCAAAAAATCTTCAGAAAACATTATTAAAATGGTTAATTTGAGTCGGTATGTTTGAACTATGATTTAAATGTGGCTGCAAATACATCAAGTCCTTGCAACACCCAAATATTTGCTTTTTGTAAAATTTCCCAGAGGTTTTGGTGTTTTCTTAAACACTACAAAGCTCTTTTCATCTGGTGAGAAGTAAAGCAAGCAGATCCTATCACACATTAAATGGAACCATTAGCATTCACTATCAGTCTAAGGAAAAAAGAGAAAGCCCACAACAAGGAGAGAGAGAACTCCTTCACGTGCTTCATGTTCTAATTCACTTACCAGGTTCTGTGGCTGCTGTAAAAGCTTTATCAGAGAGGGATGGCTGTAACCTAATTAAAAAGAGCAAAGAAAGAAAACAGTTCTTTTTATCTGGTTTCAATGAAGTAATGCAAAGCATAATCTAGAGAATAACCATAACTTAATGCTTGATTGTTTATGTGTAACTTGTATATTTTTAACTGCTAATAATGGGACTTCTTTTGAAGTAGGACAAACCTCTGGGCTCTTTGCCCCACAGCAGCCTGTCAGGGTGCAGGGCACAGCACAGCACTGCTCTTGGGAGCTGTGGCACACCTATTTCCTTACTTTGACAAAGTTTTGCTTGGAAAAAGATGCAACAGTTTATCCCTCTTACTAAGAAACTAAGCTTCAGTTTTAACACAATGAAGGTGCTTAATCTATATCCATTGATAGTCTACAAGATAACTTGCTTGCTTACAGGCAAAACCAATTTATCTGCTGTTAAAAAAAAGCTTTGAAGGAGGCCAGAAATCTCATTTTAAGCCTGATCTCTAATGTATGAAATGCCAATGCCAGAGATTAACACCATCTTTTAAATTTCCTTGTAGAAGCAGTTGGAAACCTCATCTTCCCTACTGCTCAAGGAGTCAGACCATGGTAATTTGGTTACAAAAGCTTATTGTGCTTCTGAATCCCCATTCCAGTGGAATGACAACAGCCCTGATTATCCTGTTTGAGCAATGGAGCATTAGGCAACTGTGTTAAGAAACAATTATAAATTCAGTTTTGAATATTTTAGCTGAAAACAAGAGAATATCCATATTGTTTTAGCGGCATGTCATGCTGATAAATCTGTTAAAATTATTATGAAGATAATAATTGTGGCTATTTGGGACACAGAACAACTAAATCTGCACGGCATCTGCTGTCATGGGAAGGGCTGCTGTTCAGCTAGAGGGAATGACACACTGAGAGCTGTGTCCTTGAGAACTGCACCTGTGGCTTGGAGAGTAAATCAATGTTTTAGAAAGCTCCAAAGAACAGCTACTATTGTTTAGGAGGCTCAAGGATCAGCTCTGGTGTTGCCTGCAAGAACCTGTAATCCTGTTGCTGATGGTACCATAGGTGAGTGCCACTGTACAAGAGATACCACTCTCCTATATAACACAAACTTCTGTTACCCCTGACTTTCCCTTTTGTACCCACACAGAACCTCTCTCCCGTTCTCTTCACTTCAGGCCAAGTGGTCTGGCCTTCCTCCTAACACTCCCTCATCCTTGTGCCCTCTCTGAGGGGCCCCAGTGAAGGGAGGGAGGACCCTGAAAGCCCAGCTGCTGTGACAGAGTCAGGCTGTGTGACAGAAGCTGAGCTGGCATGTGGGTTCACAGTCAGGAACTAACACCAGGAAAAGCTAAATGCTTGAATAACCATTCTATAACTGTGGTAGACAAGTCAAACAGCTCCAGGCTGGCATGGCAAACAGGCACTAACTCATTTCAGTGCCACCACCAGCACAGGGGTGTGCAGGGTTACAGATCTGCTCTCAGAGCTGGCTCTAAGGAAGGGCACCTGCTCCATCACTCTTGCTGGGTGTCTGGATCATTGTGACAGGAACGTACATGTCCTCCAGGCTCATGAATGTGCCTGTCTGCAAAAGGACAAACAACTAGAGACTGCTAAACTAATGAGATGGAGAAAGCCCAAAGAATCATTTGAGCTGAGCAGCGGGCTGCTGTCAATAATAGCAAACTACAACTCTCTGCATCTCCCCAAACAAAACAGACCTTCCCAGCACTGAAAACCACATTGTTTCATTTGCTATTCCAGGATGTTTGCTGGCAAACATGTCAATAACATCCCTCCTGCATTTGGCTCCATGGGGTTTCTAACTCTATTAGACAGAATAGATGCAGGATGAAAGGACAGCTGTGCTACAACTGCCCATAAAAGCGTGGTAAAAAACTCTTTGAATTTTTGTTTTTCAGCAAAAGACAGCCCAGACCATCTTTGCCTAGAGGTTTTTTATACTTATTTCTTATCTCTCCACACAGGCACTTATTACTTCTCAACCTCTGCTGATAAATATATTCTAGTGTAACAGATCATTATTAAATCTTGGGGAGTCCTGATAGATTCATGAAAGGTTTTATTGGATTTACTTGCAGAGAGATAAGCACAGATGACTAACAAGCACCTTGTGATCTTGTTTTGCTCTCCCAATCCAGGCCCTACTTCTGTCACCAAGAGGGACATTATTAGCAACCTGGGCAGCTTCAGATAATCTTGTCATTCAGTACAACTGAAACATACAAATTAATGTTGTGTGTTAGACTGAGGTCAGTAAGTATGAAATTTCCATTTACTCTCTGTTGCTGCACATCCCAGAGCCATTATCTGAGAAGGTGCAAGAAGCACTGTACTGTAGCTCCTTTGGGACTGAGGAACCCAGGAAAAACCCAAGCTGTCCTCATGTGAAGGAGGAGCCACATGGCTTAGGAGGGTCAGTCACAGCACTGGAGTCTTGTCCTATGTCACCAGTTTCAATTAACCAGAGAAAGTAAACTGCAGAGCCCCTGTCCATTTCTGCCCATTAAGAAAATATTTCCTCCATAATACTTCAATATTTTATACACAAAACTGTATTAGAAGAGGTAAGCTTGCACCATGCAGCACCAGAAGGTCAGAAAGCCTCAGTGCACTGTCTGTACAATTTCATGCTTTTGGAGGATGCACTGACTTTCATACTTTGGAGTGTGAATTTGTCTACATGACCGAGACTTGTTTCTCCAAATCAATTTCTTGTGTGAAGAATGGGAAGCCATGGACACTAAATGCATCTCCTTTCCTAGAACCAAAAATCCAAGCTCACTGGCATCCAAGCATTGTGCTCTTGTGTCTCACCCCTATTTCCTCATGAGCAGAAGCCAAGTTATCTCAGTGCAGGCTGAAAGACACAAAGCAGTGGGAACTGGTGTTGGGGAAACAAGCTGCAGACATTGCAGGGTTGTGGAATTATGACACTGACTGAGTTGCTAGGACAGCAACACTGGCTGCAGAGAAGCCTGGGGAAAGTGAACACCCATCACAGTCACAAGGTCTTGGATGCCAGCAGTTTGGTAACAACCTGAACATCATCAAATTCCGTTTCCCAGGAAAGAAGGCCTGTAGGGATGATTTTGAGTCATCACAGTTTCTATACATAGCACAAGATCTACCTTTTAGATTACCCTGGCACTTCTGCTCTTTTTGCTTCTGCAGAAGTGTATTTTTAAGCAGCTGAGAGGAACCATGGGTGAGGAGCAAACAAACTGAACTGAACTCCTACTGAAACCTGTTTGTCTTGCAGTTGGGGCTCACATTTCTGCCTTGCTTCTGCTTGAAAGGCTTCACAAAGCAATCAGCTGACTCTCCCAGGCACTTGCCAGGCCCTGTGTCTGCTCCCTCAGACAAATGAGCTGCCACCTTTGCTCTCAGTCAGCACCACAGCTCAGTGCTGGGCTTGTTCCATCCTGCTGCAGTCCACGTGGCTCACTCCTTTTTTTTCCCACTAATTTTGAAATAGAAATGTTAACTAAGGCACATAACTTCATGTTAAAATGTACACTTTATGCTTATTAATGTTTAAAACAGTACCATACTGTTACAGGATCACCAAGTCACAGATCCAAGCCAACAAAGACAACCTGAATTGTGGAACATTCAAATTGGGATTAATACTAGAGCTTCTTCCTGGCACCACTATGCACTTTAAGAGAGCTTCAGGTATAGAATTTGTAGTTCCTTCAGCTATCCAAACCCACCACTACACAGTACACAGCAGTGAGCTGTCCCTGATCAACAAGAACAAGAGACATAAAGAACAACAAGATATTCTTTATGTCACCTCTGTTTTTTAAAATTAATCAACCAACTTCCCTGGTAGTGCCTGAGATAAGAAAATGACAGGTTGAGGACAAAACAAAACATTTTGGTCCAGCTGTCTCCTACCTATTGGGATGGAAGAAATCTGAGAGTAGAGATCCAACATACGATTGCCATCCACATCTACGAGGTAGTTCCCTCGGCTCTCTTCGTAATTGCAAAAGAAGTGCACAGCTTCTGCATTCTTCAAGGGAAAAAACAATTCGTGCTTTAAAAAGTGGCAGTATGTAGGAAGGTACAACTAATGGTTACACAGCAAAATCTGATAAAAATATCTAATGCTAGGATAAAAAGACACATTATATTCACTGCATGGGAATAACTGTACAGCTATTTTTATAACAACTGTAAAAGGGCAAGTCTTTACTTTTTTTTACAGAAATGAAGCACATTGGAGAAATTGCTCATCTTAGGAAGGCAATCTGCACTTAGGCTGACATAATTTTAAACTCAAGCCACAATTGTTTTCCTTGGCCACTCTAACAACTCTGAAGTTTTTCTATAAACACACATAGTTTAAACACGTATGTTGAAAGAAAAATCCCTGATGCTAGCAAAATGATCCTGCAGTATTCAAAATATATTACAAAATGTTTTATTTAAATGCGTCTATAAACGACACATAATGTACTCAGTGTGGAAACCCAGAGTCAGTGTTTCACCTTTCTCTGTGGCACAACCATATGAAACCAGGATTTTAAAACAAGTTCTGAAATCAAAGTGTTAACGTCCCCCAAAACACAGAAAACTTGACAAATTACCTGAATGCCATTCAGCTTCTTCATTAATTCCTGCAGAAAAACAAATGTCAGAGTCTCAGGTGTGTAATTAGCAAATACTGATGGAGAATGTACATTTCTTTTTTATGATCCCATAAATCATATGCAAACTTTGTAGTCCTGTGTGCTTACCAGGCAACTCTACCTGCCACAGGGACTCTCATGGTGCATCTTGCAAATATTACAGTCAAAATTATGACCTGTGGCATGCAGAGCTAAACGGGCTGCAAACACAGTTTAACTGTAAATCTCCAAAAAGGGAAAGCTGCCTCTTCTATATTGACCAACTGAACTGAGAAAACAAGAGAGAAATCAGAAAATAAGAGAAGCCAGAGTCACACAGAAGGGATACTGGTACATTGGTTCTAGAAAGACAGCTCCTTTTTATCAAAAACAACAAAAAAAACCCCTCACAAAAGCCAAAACCCACCATATGCACAAATGCTGACTCTGCCAGAGTAAAACAACATCCAGCAAATTCAAACTCTTGCTTCATTTCAAAACCACAGCGTTTTTTCACATCATGAAAAGTTTCTATTTCAGCAGGACCACAAGTGACCAAGTCTGATCAGATGTTTTACTAAAATGATGCTCTTTTGCTTTGAATTATTCTGTGGGAATTATTATTATTATATGGGAATTTGGCAGTTGAGATTCAGATCTGCCTCTAAGAGAGGGGCATTTTATTAATGAGTTTTTAATTCTCTTTTTATGCCTGATAAAAGTAGGCGTAGACTTATGGAATTATATTTATTCATATCAGATTAAAGGTTTGAAATGAATCTGTTTTCTAGCGAGACAGACACAGCTAAAGATAAAAAACCCAAGTTACTGTACTTTGGAAACTCACTCTAGATCGTGGTCCAGGAACTTCTGTCTTCATGAGAGGTCCATCATAATCAAAATCTACATCAATTTTAGCTGCAGCTTGACTGATATACCTGTGTCCTGTAAGAAACAATGAAAACCTCAGCACAGACCATATTTTCTGTGGTCTCCTTTTAGAACATACATCCATACCTTGCCTGACTGAAAACACTTGACAGATGAGACCAATGACATTGAGCTGTCTGAAGTGAACTATGTATCTCATCTTTGACCAGTCTTAAAATAAAACCAATACCAGCGAGGTGGCTTAAAAATAAACAAAACAAACAAACAAAAAAAACCCCCAAAAAATCCCAAGGGAAATCACGAGGCAACCCTAGAGAAATAGAGGCAAATCCTCCTGTAAAGCACAGAAGGATTGAGAGCACATCTCTTTCCATTTCTTTTGCTGAGTCAGTCCATTATGCCCTGTGCAAGCCTTTGCCATAAATTCCCCACTCCTACACAGAGATGGACAACTACCAGTAATAACCAAAAAGCCTGATGGAGTCCACAGGAAAAATCCAGTATGATGCTTTTCAATAGCCCAAAGAATACACTTTGGGAAAGATTTGTCTCCAAGAGGGAAACGGCCTTGTCTCACATGAAACCAGCATCCTGCAGTGCAGCTCTGAAATCTGAGTCCCAATCAGGACCAGTTTTCCTTCTGATCTTGCTGGTTTTTATCCACATGTGTAGAGAATCATAATAAACTTGACACCTTAATGAAAACAAAAGGCAAAAATCTCCGGTGTTTTACCAATAACAGGCTCTGCTTCCCTTTCTGAAATAACTGTTTTAAAACACAGGCTTTAGGCAAACTTCAAATGACAGAGACAGTTCTGGTAAGCATGTATTCCAAATATGTACATATTCCATTAAGGGGATTATAGGGTAATATGGGGATTGTACATTTGCCAAAAAAAAGGAAGTATAGACTCCAAAACTCTACCAAGGTGACCAGCAGAGACTATGAGCTTGTTTTAAATGCTCTGGTTACATGTTGAACTAAACCAATATTCTTGGCAATTACATTTTTGTCATGGAGCATCTGCAAGCCTCTACCCAGCACGGTATCAACAACAAACTGATTTTAATACTCTTGACTTGGGGGGTATCACACTTGCCCCTGAAAGAAGAGGGCATAACGTTTTTCATATCTGTGGTAGGCATTTTTAAGCTGGTGCAATTTGGATGGCCCAAAAGGGAGGTCCTTGCCACCAGCTGCAGCTCAGAACCAGGCTCAGCATGGCAAGTCAGGCAGCACCAGCTCTTGCTCGGGGCACTCGGAGCAGCAGGGTCTGAAGGTACCACTCACTACATCCTTCTGTGCCAGGGCTGTGCTGCCAGGTGCTAAACCAATAAATTCCACCCAAACAAAAAAAACGTGTGGGGAGGGAGATGCCTGGGCAGCCAGACCAGCAGTCAAACACATGGAAATCCCTGGGGTGCAGCACTGCCACCAGAAACCCTGGCAGCACCAGCCCCTCTGCACTTCCATGCATACCCACCTCTCACTGCCAGAGCTCTGTTCCAGCAAAGTACTGAAAATGTCGTGTGTTTGGAAGTAACAGTTGTTAAATAAAGCAAATATTTATCAAGGAAAACAGAAGGTATCCTGTGATACTGCTCGGCAGTGCTCCGAGCACAGCCATTCAGCCAAAATTTCCAACAGTGACTCGAGACATTTGCCTCAGCTTGTGTCAGCCCAAACTGCCATGTCTCAAGCAAGCCTGATTTCAAGAAACTATCTGGAAAATCACCACCCTTTGAAAGCATCTCCGAGCACTTAAAGTCACTGCTCATCTTGGGAAAACTTGGTCTGCAAAGAAGATTATTCTCCCCAGCTTTAATTCAGCTGCGTCAGTGCCTCTCCGCAAAGCTATTAATAGGTTTTGTTACAGCAACACCATTTTTGTGTCATTCTGTTTAGCATTCATGTAAATTGGAGACTGCATGGCAACTGCTCCACTGAGGGGGGAAAAGCTACTGCATATAAAAGATCAGAATCTCCACAATTCATAAGCAGTAAGGCTGCAGGTTTAGTAGACACACTCTCAAGTCTAAAAGGAGAAGAGACTGAATTTACCCTTTTGTGCACTCACTCCTTCCCTAATGGAGATCCCACCAAACCAGCTGCAAACATTTCTGCCTTTCCTATGTCCCCTTCTCTCCCTCCACTCAGGCTCTGGGTGCTATTTCTTAGCCAAAAGGGAGAGCACCCAGAGGCACAGAACATAGAGGACATTTAGGGAGTCAGCACTAACAGGAAACTTATGGAAACCCAGCATCAGACTTGGAATCCTCTGACACAGCTGCAGATTTAAGGCAGGTGAGCTACAAGCTGCATGCACAGTCCTCACCCTCCTCCTCCCACCCTGCCTGGTACCCTGCTGCCAGAGACCCTGTGCCACCACATCCCCTCTGCTCCTCTCCCAGGATCCTCTCATTTGGAGAGCACCTCCTTCCCCAGCCTTTTCAACTGAGTTCTCACAAAAATGCACTTGTCTGGACCATGATTAAAGATTTCCTCTTCTGCAAACACCCAAGCCATTCCTGCAAGGTCCTGACTGCCAGGCTGGAAAACCCAGAGCAACAGTCCTGGCCACCACCTGGGAGGGCTGGATGACATTCCACCTCTTCTGCTTCCCTGAAGGATGATCTGTGAAATACTGTAACAGATAAATATTCTAAACTAAACACAAATTCAATTATTTCTCTGCACAAGTTTCGTTGTGGATACTGCAAAGAGCATGACCTCCCCTTAAAAAAAAAATCCTAGTTACAGAACTGTATAACAGGGACTTAAGTTGGAAAATATTTTAATCTTGCCATAACTTGTTTAACAGCACAAGTCAAGAGGAGGTTGCTTCCTTCAGCCAGGCTGTGTAACAAAGACCCAAGTGGGTCAGTCTGCTTTGTAAATTTTTAATCATCATCATCATCTTTTTGCTACAGTTTATGCCACAGTCTCTTTTGCACAGGTACACTGAAGCAGGTATCTAAGGGCACATCTGAGTTACCAGAAATGAAGACCACTTGCTGTGCAGTGCTGCACTACTTCACACCAGCATAGCTCATGTCTGTCAACAGACAGGTTTTCAGACACAGCAAAACTGCTCAAGTGAAACCAAAACAGACAGGTCTTCCTAGAGAATAGTTGATTTAGAGATAATTTTTATCAAATTAGTCATGTTGGTCAATTTGTGAGATATTTTTTTAAGGAGAGGTTTCAGGAGCAGCTTATCCAAACCGCAATAATTTTCAGTAAGTCTGTGAACCAGAGCTAAAAGCTTAGCAACACAGGTGAACAGGCTTCCCTGCTCTTGCCTGTTATCTCCTAAAGCACATTACAGGCCATCAGGCTCTACAGGCAAGTGATTTCTAGGCTGATTCACTGATACAAATTTAATTTCACATACTTGTTTTCAGGAGCCCACAGAATGTCTCGTTTTATTAACTCCAGTATAATGGCACTGCACCCATTTATTGATCTTATGCTTGCCAAAACATTCCATCTCTTGGCTCAGGCAAATGCTGTGGCTGGCATCTGAAGGAACAGCTTGCCATAAACAAAACAAAAATGCCCTGAGTCACCAGATCAAGGGATTTTGAAAAGTGGTGATTTTTTTTTTTCCTTAGGTACAGGATGAATAATGTAGGCTAGAACAAAACTCTCAAAAACCAAAACTCCAACATACTAGCAAAGTCTTTGATAGTAAAAGCTAAACCAAAGTGGAGTGAACCCTCAAAAACTATCTTTTAGTGAAGCTCTTCTGCCTGGGAGACCATAATAGATTGGCATAAGCTCACACAATTCCTAGCAAGGTCAGTGGATTTATTCCAAACACCCCACTCCACTACTCAGATAGGCATACTTGTTCACAGGACTGATTAAAAATAAACAATACAACCCCAATTTTAAGAACACAGAAGAGTTTCTCTGCTTCCCTCATCTTAACTCTTTTTTGTTTTTTTCCTTTCTCTACTCTTAGTCAAGTAAATTTGGCCTCTGATCAGAAATTGTATTGACAGTGAAAAGTGTGGCTCGGTGGGCACACACAGGAGACACTGGGGCACACCCAGGGGACACTGGGGCACACACAGGTGACTCTATTGGCATAAAAATGGCATACTGGCACACCCAGGGGATGTTGGGGGCACACCCAGGGGATGTTGGGGGCACACCCAGGCTGTGCCAGCCACAGCACTCACACTCACGAGGAGCTCTCCTGGCTAAGGGCACCTGAACAGCACAGACACAAACTCTCTTATTGCCACATGGCCCAAGACTTTTGCAGCCCAATGCTCCCCTGGTGCTCAGGGACATGTCCAAAGCCCTGTGGTGACAGAGGCAAAGAAGCCCAGCAGTTTGGAGTGGCTGAGAACTGCAGCTCAGCTGAAGGCAGCATTTTTCTGAGCACAGGGCATGGCCCCAGCACTGCTCCCCTGCACAGCCCATTTCCTCACTTCCAGCCTCACCACTGCCCTGGCTCTGCAGGCCCCATGGGAGCTCAGGCCACTCTCCAAAGGCACAGAGGACATCAGAGCCCTGCCAAAGGCAGCCTGGCCACCCCTGCTGGGCACTCATGGCTTTCTGGCACCCCTCACTCCTCACCCCCTTGTCCTGCAGGCCCCGAAGCACAGCAGGACATGGGTGCTGCCTCCTGCCCTCCAGAGCCTGTGGCCCTGCTCACAGCACGGCTCTGGGATGTGCCTGCTCTCCTGCAAAGGCTTTTCCAGGCACTTGGACAGGGTGATGGATGGCTGCATCAATACCTGCTTTGTTTAGCCTCAAGGAGGATTTCAGGCCATGCTCTGTCTCCCTTGCTTCCCCCAGCCCCAGCATCAGTACCACAGTCTCCTAATGGTGCAAGAAAATGCAAATAAATCAGGTCACTCACTGTACTGCTTCATCCCCTGGGAAACTGCAGCAGGCTCTGCTCAGCTGGCATTTCTGTCTTGAAGGTACTCAATGAGCTTTGCAACTCAGCCTAAATTTTTCCTGTTTCACTTTTTAATATCAACTTACCCTGAAGATACAAGACACAATGTAATTCAGGCTATTCCATCTTGATATTTAGGAGCATTTGCAGGCCAGGTCTGGGTTTTTGCCTCCCAAAAAGACAGCAGAGATGGGACAGGTAAAAACTGAGATTGTCACTATGACCAAGCAAGGTATTTTCAAGAACTGAGAATCCCTGAAGGACCAGGTGGCTGGTCCTTCAGTGAACTAACGGCATTAACTTTGTAATAAAAGGTAATCCTTTAATTTTCTGTTGACATCTGAACAAACTGCCTTAGAAAAAGGGGATTTTGTCTTATCTTAAGAACAGGAGCAAATGACATAACCTCAGCTCTCATCTTACTAGTGTGTAGAGCTAATGGGCTCTGACCAAGTGTCCTTCTCTAAAGAAGGATTACCAAAGCTCTTAAATTACATTTAGCACCCTTTTTTCCCTGGTAAACAAAGCTGTCTATTTTTATCATGGCAAAAGTCAAAATACAAGCATAGGTTAATGAACCTCATTCAGAGAGCCCATAGGCTGAACAATTTGCACAGAATTTTTTACCCATGCCATTTAAAGAAGATGGGCATAAGAAGTTAAATTCTACTTTTCTTGCAGGCTTCTCAAAGCTCTCATCACACATTATCTTTCTGAACACTTGAATAACATCAGCAAATTATCACATCCTTCCTTTTCATCCAACAGGATGTCATCACTTGCTAGCAGGCAGAAAAGCTCATTTCCCAACTTTGCTTCCCCACGCTGCCCCCATTGCTCACCAGGGGTCCCAGTCAGCAATTTTAACAAAGCACCACATTGCTATAGCAACATAATTAATATAAGTGCACCCTGCTAATTTGGTGATGCTGGTAGCCACAAAGAGCACCACTGCTGGCAGGTCTGTGCTGATAGCTCTGATAACAGAGCTGCAATCAGGGCAGGGCTAGGAAGAACCTGAACCTCTCATGTGTTTGACCAAAAATAACACTCACATTAACACAGTTCCTGAGTGTACAACTGATATCACCTGGGAGAAACTCCAGTGGAGGCACTGAAAGGACATTGGTGCAATGAGCAGAAGGAACAATTCCAAGGAAAAGAAAAAGAAGAGGGATGATAGTCCATGCTGGCATAAGCAGGGCTCCCAAACAAGTGTCTTGCTGTGAAGGGGTGCAGAGGTGAAGCTATGCAGTCCCCAGAGGCACATGCCATGTGCCACATCACTGCTGCCCTGAGCCTGCAACCTCCCTTGCATGCCCCAAACCTTCCCTCCACGTGTCAATCAAACCCTTCCAGACAGAATTTTTAGAGCATGGAGGCCCTGACAGCCGAAAGTAGGAGGACTGTGATTTCCTCTGAGTCCTCTTTCATGTGTTACAAGTAGAATCTGTTACTAACAGATCTTGAAAGGGAATGGCAAAAGGCCAGGCTAGCTAGAGATGTTTGGGAAATGAACATCACTATTGCATAACATTGTGAAAACTGAGATTGCTATTTACAGAGTGCTTATGCTGCAAGATCAGAAGCTCTTCCGCATGAGATTGTCTGTGTTTCAGCACTCCCACATACACACTTTGGATTCTCCAAAGATGAAGAAAAAAACTAATACCACACAGGCCATAAAGAAGTGGAAACTCCTGTAAGAAAGAAAATGAGAAGTTCCCTTTCACCATCTCAGCACAATCCCCAGTCAACTCCTCAGGAAAGTTACAGAAGCATTCAGCCACTGGTGTTATAGTTCTGATGATCTGAACCAGTCGTAACATCCTCCCCCTCTCAACAGTTCAACAGCTACAGAGCACCTCTGGAGGTGAGCAATCAAGCACAAGGAACTCCCAGGTGGGAAAACAGCCAGCATTGCTACAGCCACCCTTTGTGGCACAGAAGGAACAAGAAAACTGGATAGGAACATCACATTCCCTCAAGGAACTGAGAACAGCAGTCCCAGCTTGGACTCTGCCTTGTACCAGAGCCTGCTTACAACAACAGGTTTGATGTGAGTGTTTTTATATAGCTCAGCTTTTTGTGAAAGCATTTGATCAGACAGAAAAGTAAAGGTTCCTCAGTCCAGCAGGAGAAGTTGCACTCCAGTTTCCAGGGCTTCAGTTCAAGCTGACCTCAAGTTGACCTCTATAATCCCAAGAAGGGGATTGTTCTCTGCTTCTGCCACACATCCCTCACGCAAACCCAGGCTGTTCTCTCTGATTTCCTTAGGGAGGCTCTTAATGTACAAACCAAATAAAAAAAGTAAAATGTCTTAGCAAGGATCAATACTGGAGACAAAAGTGTGACTGGGAATAAATCATTCTCATGGCTTTCCAGCCTCTTTGTGGTAACTGTGATGGGGACAGGTCAATAACTATCATGAACATCTCTCAGACTTTACTGCAGTGCACCTGGGTGATAAACATTATTATCCTCTTCAGAGGCAGGAAACAGTCTGAGTTAGATAAGATACAGCCTCAACAAGTGCTAGTCTACTTAGTGCACTGCACTGGAAGGGCACAGACTCTGAGGAGAAAAACTGGACCTACAAGGAGAGACTCAAACAGTATTCAGCAGAGAGGCATGAGGTCTTATGGGAGACAATAGTTATCAAACACATAAAAGGCTGCTGCAAAGAAAAAATACATTCCAGCCTCCAGGTCCTTTGAGGGTAGGACAAATAGTAAGGACTTGATCTTTTTCCTGTTTTGAAACTTAGGCTAAATATTAGAAAAAAAGTTTTAAAGGTGAGGTCGGTTCAGAAATAAGCAAATTGCCTGGGGAGGCTGCAGAAGCTGCAGAACAGATCAGCATCCTAGAAGGGCATGGGCATGCACTAATGCAAACTGATGCTACCTTCAGGCAGCAGCCTGACCTTCTGCCATGCTTTCAGTGCAGGATTCAAAGACAAATTCAACCCCTTTGGGTAATCAGCAGGAAACTGAACTACATCTCTGAACTACATTTCCTGCTGCAGTGCCTAGCTGATAAAACCAGAGCTGGCACAAAGGGAATAAACATTGACATGCACACTACCAGTTGTGATCAACCTGCAGCACACCAGGCTGGCAGGAGCAACAGAACTCAATTCAGGTAAGGTGTAACACCAAGATACACTCTCATTTCTGCAACTCTCCTGGCCCTGCCTGGCTGATTCCCATGGAGAGCACAATGCAGGAGGCTCTGTAAAAGGAAGATTTGGTTAGTTACTCACTCTATTGTCATTCTGCCACCCTTCAAATTCTAGTGAACCATATCTGTGAGGGCAAACTATCAAGCAAATCAAACAGAGAAGGAAAACAAAAGTATACCTGATTAAGGGCTTCTTTTCAAGAAGGGCATGGTACTTACAGGCTTCACATTTTTGGTAAGATTTAAGTTGTGTATTACTTTCATGTGTTTTGCTTAGCTTTTGCATGTTGATCAACTTAAACGATTTCCATTTTCTGTTTCTAGTTTGCTTGCCAGGGTTTAGCATTGTGTGAGTAAGGAGAACAGTGAATGGTTAAGTAACAAAGTAACAAAGATTTTCCAACTAGAGAAATAGTCAAGGATGAAAAAAATCTCTTTGTGTAAATAAATTTATTGTAGATTCAAGATGAACAGGAAGATTTGCTTAATGCACACATACAACTGAAACATGACAGCCTACAGACACAAAGACCTACCAAGAGGCAAACTATTCCCTCCTCTCTGCCTCCATCCCCCCTTGGCAACCCTGTCATTTCATTATCCACCAAAAAAAAAAAAGTATCAGCACAAATGGCACTGCAGGATTTCTGTGGGAGTAATGTACAAGGCTCTTTTTAGCTTGTAAAGCTCTGAACTCGAGTGCTCAAAAACACCTTGGAGGCGAGCACTCTGGAGCAGGGAGCTCCTGGATGTCACTCTGAGCACTTCCCTAAAAGCCACAGAGCCCAGCAGCACTGCAGCCTGAGCTGGGGCTCAGGAAAATGCCTGGAGCTCCAGCTTTGGCTGCAGCCATCAGAGCCTCCTGCCTGCTCTGTGAGGCAGCAGTGTCACAGCACACAGCTCCTCTGCTGAGGGGCTCTCCTCTCGTTCCCTCATTCCTGATCTCTGCTCACTCACACAGCACGTTCAGAGCCAAAGGGCACAGGTCTCTCACACAACCTGCAGCCATGGACCTCTACCATCTGCTTCAGTATTTTAGCAGGCTTGGAAGTTTCCTGGAAGCAAGGATGGATTAATGGAGTCCAGAGCTGCCTTCCTTTCTTATGAGGATCTACACTCCCTCACTGATGGTGAGAAAGGAAGAGGAGTTTGTGCACCTGCCCTCCACTGTGCCTCTGTGCTTGGGAAGCAGCACGGAATTGTACAAGACACTGGGAGGGACAGGGAGCAGGAAGTGATGCTGAGGTGACAGATTAGCTCAGAGGACTGACAGCTAACAAGGCCTGCTTGCTGCAAGCACTTTGCATTGCCCACGATCGACCAAGCGAACCCTGCTCCTGCCCAGGGTGGATAATCAGTGCGTCACTCCCATAAATAGACACGCACCCTGCACTGAAACACTGACCCAATATTTCCTAATAGTTATAAGAGCAGACTTGGTGGTCTTTAGTCAAAGGTCAGTTGACCCCCAAAGTGTATTATTTAAAAGGAAATCAATGATGTTTAAGTTTCTGAGCAAATGGAAGGGTGTGCTTAGATTATCCTGGTAGTGACAGAAGGAGCACAGTGGCATTGCAGAAGGAGGGTGGAAGGACAGGAGAAACACTAAGATTTACTCAGTCACAAAAAAAGGCATTCAGTCATACTGTACTCAGTGTAACAGTAAATGGAATGGATGATCTTAAGACTCCACACCACTTTGTCCAACACAGCCAACAGGAATTTAGTTTTTATATCTATTTCACAGAGACTGCAGGTTTAATATACACATATACATGCTAAATTTCAAGCCAGGGCCAAGCCAAAACTTGCCATTCACTTAGGAGAAAATAGTTTGATGCCATGTGACAGGTTTTTATTTCACACTAGAGCTCACTCAAGGCAGAAACACACAACCCCAGTGAGGGTCACATCTTCATGCCAGTCACACAAAATCTCTTCACAAGGGAAGATGGGCAAGGTTGTGCTCCACAGCACAAAGAGAAAACCCAGCTCATTTTGATGGATGATTGTCTCATCTCTGCACCATGTAGTGCCGGAGAGTAAAAGCAGAGTTCCAAGGGCTGAAGAGCCTTACTTCAGTTAGCATGGTTACAGGGCAAATTATTAACTTGATACATTATTGTTTGAAGAATGAAAAAAAAAAATCAGACATACTTTGGACTACAACTGCATCATTATCTAAGATGCAGAACATCATATTCCTCAAGTTTTGGAAGACTCAAGACCACAGGACAAACCCCAGCATTGTTCAAATTGGAATTCTGTCCACCAGTGTAAAGTTAACACTTACCAAACACAAGGAAACACTTTCCAAATATAAAACAGGAAAATACAAGGAAACACTTACCAAATACCAGCAGTCTGGAGTTTTGCTGCAGGCAACAGGTAAGCTGTCGACTAAGCAACATTGATGCCATTTTATCTTTTCTTTACTGAAAAAGACTCAATCTTGAGAGAGTTCTTTCTGGTGGATGTTCTGGAAAAAAAAAAAAAAAGAAAAAAAGAAAAGCAAACACTTATTCATGTCCCTATAGATGCAGCCCCTATTACTGTGCTGTTCATTTCAACTCCTCCTTTCATTAGTTCCCATCCAAAGGCACTGAGAGCATGGTTTGATGGATTAATACTGATGTTCAGAGCAGTCTCAGGATTGAGCCCCATGTCTGATTCTCGGTTTGTTCTTGCTAAGGCAAATGACTTCTAGGCTAAAGCTGTATGTCCCAGCTTCAGCAGGGCCAGGGGTTAAAGATCAGTACCTATTTGCCCTTACTTTTCCTCTCTACTTTCTCTGTATATGTAGACTATGTTTCTATTAGAACTTTAAAAAAATTGTTTCCAGTCAGTCTTTCAAGCCAAAGCTGTTGTTTTTGATTTGACCTAAGTTGATGAGAAAAATCTCATCTAGTACAAAAGACAGCAGGACAAGCATTAGGAAACAAAAGAAAATCAATCCCCTGAAAACCCAGTTTTTTACCCATTAATCACAACTCTGTGAAGAGAGAATGTGAGAGATTGTCCAGCCTGAAGAAGGCTCAGGTTGCATCCCATCAATGTGTAATAACTACTTGATGAGAAGGAGTAAAGGGAGCCAGGAGCATCTCAGAGGTGATGGAATAAGAGGCAATGGGCACAGACCAAATACTCTGAGCTCCACCTAAACACAGGAAAATCCCTGTCAGGTTGCCCAGAGAGGGCATGGAGTCACCATGCCTGGAGATATCCACAACCCAAATGGTCCAGAGCAGATTGCTTTAGGTGTCACTGCTTGAGCAGAGGCTGGACCAGACCCCTCAGCTCCCTCCCAGGCTCAGCCATTCTGTGGTTCTACCTCAGCTGGTTACATATAAATGACCTTGCAAAGTCAGGTAGCATGGAGGGTAACTATGGATCACTTGTGCAGAAAGCCTGACAGGAAGTTGGGAATGAATAAAACAGGTCATTGAATTATTATCCAGGACACAGGTTAAATTCAAACTTCACACTTATCAGCATGGCTCCCTGTGCTCTGTGTAGGACACTGGAGCCCTTTGCCTGGCATTTGCACCTTGCTGGATGCAGACCCTGGAGCAGCAGTGGACCGAGGCTTGCAGTCCAAGTGACAAAATGTCACTATTATCCATAAACCTGGAAAAAATTCTATTGAACAAATACACTCAGAGTAGAGCTGATTTTCCAGCAGAAAGAGATCACAGTTTACAGCTTTCATCAGTCCTATGCCATCAATAAAACATGCCAGCAGATGCTCATGACCAGATGCAGGGAAGTAGCTGAACTATTGCTACCATGACAGCAAGTATCTTGTACTCAGATCTAAAATATCAGAAATTTAGTTTCTGTATTGTCTCTATGTAAAATACTATTTGTTCTCCTTCACACTCGAGCTTTTTCAAAACATGTAAAAGAAAACAAAAAACTTCTTGCCTACACAAATTTATAAATTCATAGACCTATTAAGACTCAGGAACAAAACCAATTCCCTGTGCCTCCCCAGACAATTGACATAGCACTTGGTTTCACTCAGTTCAAGCTAAAATTCAAGGTAGTTTGCAATGTGCCAAGATGAGCAAACGCTTGCACAACACTTGAGCACACACTGGAGAAGCAAGATTAGCTTCCTAAGGCTTTGGGTAACAAGTGCAGAGGGAACTAGTTAATTTTGTTTCCAGTAAGGAGTAACTTCACTTATAAGACAAGAATAGTTCAATTAATTCATCATATTCTTGATCTCAGCTACTTTCTTTATTTGTGCTAACTTTTGCATAATCAGTGTGTGAAGAAATATCTCAACACCATGGATTTCTTATCTCATGACCACCCTCTAACAAACACTAAATGCCAGTCTAAGTCAGTAAGAAAATGCCCAGCACCTTGATTGATGTTCTCTGCTCAGAGCTGTTTATCTGATCTAGTCTACTCCAATCTCCAATTCCCTCTGTAAGTTTGCTCTGCAAAAGATTACTTTTTCAGAGTCTTTAGGAAGCTGTTAAAAGATGAACACAGCTTTGCAGGAACTCACAAAAGGAGCCGTGCAAACACACTTAACAACCCACCAAGGTTCACTCCTTGTCCTCACGCCCTTCAGTCACCTCCCATGGGGGTTTTGCTGCCAGCTGCCCAACTTTCCTTCTCCACGAGGATGAAATGCCTTTTCACATAGAAATCAAACACATCTTCCAGTCACACTCCATGCCTGTACCCACCAGTGTCCAGGTTTCCCTACCTCCTTCCCTAGGTGAACCAAGCCTATGTCTGCTTCCAGAATGTTATTTATTCCTATTATTTACTGTTTATCTTGAGTCCTTTAATAGCTAAACTACAGTATTCATTAGAGGCTGAAAAATATAATTGGGAATGATATTGGCTTTCTGAACTACTCATAGAAAAAAAAAATACTGCATGAGGCTTAAAAATAAAGTAGCTTAGCCCTAATTTCCTTGACAGTTCTTACATAAAAAGTTTTACCATTTTCTAGTCCAGAGTCAGAATAAATTATGTAATATCAATGTGAGTATAACTAAGCCCAGCAGTCTTTTCCATCTCCATTATGCACACAGGCTCTCACAGGAGATTGGCTGATGCGATTGGTATCTTAGTCTAAGCACACATTATTTGGTTATCACAATAACCAATTGAATTTTGCCTCCATAACCCATCTCCTGATGGATTCCCAGCGGCCCAGCCTGATGCAGCACTGCAAGCAGCAGCAGAGTTGGCAATCCAGCAGAAATCAGCTCTCCTGCACGTGTCAGAGCTGCAGGGATGCCACGCTCCAGCACCGCTGCTGCTCCGGAGCCACTGCGGACACACAAATTCCTGAAATCCAGGCAAAATCCAGACACCAATTTCAGACCTCTGACAGCAAAGGGGATGGCAAGGGCCATCAGAACACGAAGATGTGACACCCTTCCACAGAAAGATTCATAAGTCTTCCCTAAACGTTTTTCCTCTGCTGACAGCTGTCTGAGCTGGAGCAGGCCATCAGCGCAGATAACTCCACAGAACTGCTATTCTGAAGTGAATCTCAGCACCTTAATTTTTCAAATACATTTGCATAATTTTGCCTGAAATTTTGCATTGTATAAACTGTGTTTGCCACTGCGTGTGTTTAAGTCACAGCCACATTCTTCTAGTAAGAAAAATTATTTTAATTTTCAAAGAGGAAGCTCAGTCCAGTTTATCACACACATGAATCATAAGGATATGTGGATTTTTTAAATGCATGCTGTGAAATTGGATGTAGTTTTTTTAAACAGCAGCTGCTAAATTTCTGTATCAAGAGATTACTTCTGACAGATAAAACTAGTTACTAGAGACAACAACAGCCATTCAGCAACAGCAGCAGCCTACTGGGAGCACAGAAAAAACTATTATTTCCATAAGTGAACAACCTCGTGTTTCTTGGTGGGGGGAACCCTGGAAAAAGTTTTAGAAAGAGGGGCTTGGTCCTGATACAAGAGTGAAAATAGCCAAACTAGGAGTTAGTGCAGCAGTGTCTCTCCCTAGCAGAGAAGCTAATGCAGCATGGCATCGTGTGCCAGGCTGCAGCTCTCAGAACCTGCCCTGGAAAACATCCTCTGGGGAGGTGCAAAGGTAAAGGCAAAACTGACACCAGCAGGATGGGAGGAGAAGCCAGCTCTACACATTTGCATCTCTTTCTTGCAACTCTGCCAAAGACACAGAAACCTATTTGAAATTCATGGGGGCACATTCATCTGTCCCTCAGCTGCTCCAAACCCATTTAACCAGGAACAATTAAGTGGTTTAAAAACAGCAGCACAAGCTGCATTGTGCAATTACTTCACAAAGCTTCCAAAAAGTGGATTTGGGGAGCTGGGGAGCAGGGAGGGCAAATTCACTCCTTTTTTTACTGTTTTCCTTTGCTTGACTCCTCTAGGCTGCACAGCAAGGGTATAGTCATGCTAAGTGCTAATTGTGACATTTCAAGCATCCCCGACTCTCTCTTAGTCCCGTTTGCCTGGATCCTGCTTGGATGTGAACCCAGCACTAGGCTCACCCACTGTGAGCTGCACAGGGGCTGCAGAGCCCTGTCCCTCTCTCACGAATGCCAACCCTCCCTTCCCAGAGCCAGCCTGCCCTGGCAGCCCCAGGTGAGCTGGCACAGACAGGCTGCAAGGAGGGAGTCCCTCCGAGGCTCTTTATTTCACTGCTCAGCCTGCTTTGACGCTGCTCTTTCTGCCTTCCTTTTGAACAGCAGAAGGAACTGCAAATTGAGGAACCAAGTCAGCTGTGGTTCCTGAGACTGAAAAGGACAATGTTGAAAAGTCAGGCAGGACCCAGGTCCATCCTGGGCTTGTTAAAGGGGTGCAAATCTCCTGGTTTGTAGTGTTCATGAACAAGCATTGACATAGAAGTGAAATACCTGAGCTATACCTATGAACAGCTCAAGGAGATCCCAGAGCCTGGAATAGCTCCACAATTTCACAAAGGAATATAAGTACGGGCAAGATGGAAGACAGTCAAGGCTGTCATCTGTTAAACATAATCATGCCCTTCCTTAGTCTGCATTTGAGGAAGAATTGGGGAATGTAATGTCAGCATGGTATCTGCATAAGAAGATCCAATGAACACAGCACTTGCTGTTTGAAAATGGCACAACCCCACCCTCCTTTGGGGAGCCCACATCCAGCAGATCAAAGCAGGAAACAACTGAATGAGTCCACCAGTTAGTGACAGAGCACAGGATGACATTGGAAATCCTGACCTGCTGCTCTAGCCACTTAAATGTAGTAGACAATGTAAATAAAGAGGCCTGGCAGCACATTGATGTATTTAACTGCAGTTCACTCGGTCCCAGGAGCAGAGTTAAGAGTTCAGTATAGACTATGCATTTAAGAAAGCCTGAGTACACACAGTGAAACACAACAGGTCCTTTTACTTCAGCTGGGGTTTTATCCCAAAGTATAGCTCTGAAACAAATTTGGATTAGCTTACAACAGCATTTACAGGAGAAGTTTGTAAGAGTAACACCAAGAATTTAGAAATTCAGTCAGAGCTAGGCCAAAGTTGTCTCAAATGAAATAGAATTGAAAAGTCCTGTAAAGAGGAGTTGCAAGAAAATTTACACCTAGTGTTCATAAAAGGCCAGCATTAGATTTTTTCATTAAGTATCTATACAAACCCAGCACAAAACAGAGCTGGAACCCTCAACTTTGAGAACAGTACAGGGGCAGCATCCTCATCAGAGGGCACAGCAAAGAAAAAGGAGCTTCTCATCCCCCACCTTGGTCAACCAAAGGCCACAGCCTCATACTCCAAAAGTGAAGGTGGTTACAAGCACCCCACAAAGCCCATATAGCAGGGTCAGGACAGAGATGGACACTCTGAAAGAGCTGTGCTGGGTCTGCAGGACCCAGCCGAAAGAGAGCCCTGAGCACTTAGAAGCTCAACATTTATGTGGTCCAATTTCATGGAGAGCAGCCAAAAGAGAGCAAAGTGTGGCTGTCCCCAAGGGCTGGTGAGCCTGTGCCTGCAGAGCTCACCAAGGCAATTCCCACCAGGAACACCAGAAACATGGAAACGTGTATCCACCACCTACATGGATTTTGTCAAAAACCACTTCACAAGTTGACAGGCTGTTTATGCCTCTAATAATCTTAATGGCTTTGTGCAGAGCAGGATGTAATGGAAAGCTCCATGATTGTACTTAAGTTGTCAAGGACACAGTTGTCATAGTTACAAGTAAAGCTCAAGTGTTGGTTATTCAGGGTTGCCTATTTATTTATCGACACCGACAGCATTGGACAGTCCCACGTGTCCTCAGAAGAACAGAAATGGAGACACTGGTTTTGTCCTTCAAGTCTTGACAAAACAGCAAATATTGCACACAAAAGCATAATAAACTGGGTTCTTTTCACAGCTCCCTTCTCTCCCTCCACATGCAGCTGGCATTCAAGTCTGCCTGCTGTGAGCACTGCAGCAAAAGCACAAACGAAGCTGCACTGAACAAGATGAAAACTTCACACCTACAGCTTGGAAATACTGCCCGGTATCCATCAGGACATGATAATCCCTACCTGCTTCATGGCACCTGCACTCAGGTCAGGGCTGAACCAGCAGTGGAGCCAGAACAGGTTCAGTCCTTCCATCAAGCTTTAAAATTCATTTGGAGTCTAAAGTCTCACTACACTCATGTGTCCAGGTTCTCCTCCTCAGGTGCCCTCTAAGCAGGGTTTGGTGGCTGGATATGAATATATGATTTTCTTTTTTCTTAAAATAAAATCTTTCTGCCCTTGTCTCTGTTTATCCTCTCTCCAAAAAATATTGGGCCAAGGAAAGACTCCTGTTCCCTAAACCAATGAACAAGAACAGGTAGGAATGTTGTGACTATGGCACACCAGGATCCAGGTGACCCACTAAACTTCTGAGCAGCTCATTTTTGATCCAAGAACTATTGGCACAGCTAAGGTGGCATGAGATGTGGCTATACCTTCCCTGTGAAAGAAGTACATTGTCTCAGGAAAAGAAAAAATGGAATTGAAAAATCATCTGCTAGAAATGGGGCAAGTTCCAAATGCAAAGCCAATAGCACCTACATAAATGGCATAATGGTACATAAATGCTGATAAAAACCAAGCACAACTAAACTTACATTAGCTAAAAAATTCTAAATTTTTTTAGGAATTTCTTAGTAGCTCCCCCTGAAAAAACCTGCACATTGATATTTCAGTGAACTTTATCAGTGAGGTATAAAAACATCTCTTCAAGCCTATATTAAACACCCCTTCAAGCATATTTTAAATCCATTATTTCAAATGTAGATGGCAACAACATATCCAAACCATGCCTGTTCATTTCTACACATTTCCCAGACCAAAACAGCCCAGCTCACAATGGATTAAACAAATTATGGCACAGCCGTGCTTTTCAGATTAGTTGCTCCACAAGCATTTTGCAGTTTTGAAAAAAATTAAAGTATTGCAGAATACCCTCAAGTGGTATTACCAAGAAAATTCAGTTATATTCCTTGCAATATTTTATTCCTAGCATCTTACAGCTGCCTCCTCAGAGATCAGGAAAATAGATGGATAAATAGCATCAAATAAAAGCACAATTTATTTTCCTGCGCCATAAGCCATAAAATAGCTCACTTGGAGACAGCCTGCACCAAACCAAGTGAAACACCTTAATCCCGAGTGAGAGCTGTGGCTCCTCAAGGTGACCCCCATTCCAGCCGAGGACACGGAAAAGCAGAGCCGTGCAGGAGATTTCTTGTACAAGCGGTCCAGAAAACAAACCAGGAGCAGCAATCCCTGCACATCCATAGCAGGGACACTGTAACAACACACACACACCTGCCCAAACACAAATCCCCGCGTTCCCTCGGGCACAGGGCGTGCAGCGTGGCCGGACTCTGTGCCCACCCCACCGCCCATGGGCACACGGCAAAGGCACTTACAGGATTCGGATGCAAACTCCAGCTCTCCCGTTGGAAGTGCTGCTCCCAAGCTCCCCACAGCCAGCTCCTGGGTTGGAAGTGCTGCTCCCTGCTTCACTGCCTGCTTCCCTTCAGCGCAGGCTGCTGCTGGTGAGGAATGCCATCGCTGCCAGCTCCTTCCAGAGCCGCGCAGCGGGGACGGGCATCACCCAGAGGAAGCCCTGCGCTGCGGCTCGGCTGGGGGGAATGCCCCACTTAATGAAGGTTAATGGAACCAGCTCCTGGCAGCTGCAGCCTGTGCTCAGCCAAAGCCAGCAGAGAGGAACACCCGACTCGCCTCAAACCTGAGAGCATCTGGCTCTGGAATGCGGCTGTCCGAGCTCATCCGAAAGCCTCCTCGGCAGCTTTCTGAAAACAAATTCCGAGACGCAGAGCCAGACTGCGTTAAGGTTTGAAATGGCTCCTTAGTTTCCAACAATTGTGGAAGTTGAAGAACAGGTTTTGTCCCTAAACCCCTTATTTTCACTTTGGTTTGCAAATATCCTGAGGGTGACACCCTAAACAACACAAAATAACCTTGGTTTGGCTGATTCCCTGCAGGTGGTGCGCGGAGCACGGCAGGCAGCACGCATCCCAGCGGCACCTCCCGCTGCACACCGCTCCTGACGGGAACGGGGGGATGCGGACACACACAGAACACCAGCAGCGTCCCTTCGGGCACAGGGATACAGGGAAAAGCAGTACAGGGTGCATGGCCGAGGCTGGGCTACCATCGCCAGGTTGCCATGGTGCCGGGGGGCAAGAGGGAAGATGCGCCAGAAGGCAGAGAGAGGCTGAGCCGCTTCACGTTTAAATCCCTGTGACAGCATTTCGGCCGAGCCACTGCACGGTTGCTGTGGCAACCGACGAGTGAAAAATCGCAGAGGAAATCTGTAATTATTACAAGCGAGGTGGTGACTTACCCACTTCAGTAATCAGAGCATTAGAACGGCTCGAGCAGAGGAGGGGGACTCGTGCCCCCCAACAGGCAGGGCTGCAGTGCAGCAGGGAGCCAGGCACGAGATCCGAGCTGGGGGTCCTGCTTTAGGCTCTGTAGGTTCCAGCTGTGGGATGCAACACCCGGGCAGGATGCTTCCTCAGCACAGGGCTCAGACTGAGGTGTTGCACCCTGTCTGCAAAGGGGGAGATGAGGGAGCAGCCAGGCAGAGCCCCAGATTTGTGCTGCTGGCTCAGCACGAGCAGAGTCAGGAGCAAGGAAGGGCCCGAGGCAGGCAGAGGCAAGGACAGGTATCAGCAGCAAGGGACAAAGATGGAAGATGCAATGCTTACAGGAGGCAGATAAGGTCCTTGGAGACTGCATGACTCCAGTTTGTGCTGCTCCTGCAGCGTCACACTTCCTTGTCCCCCTTCTCCCAGAGCAGGCACAGCAGCAGTATTGGCTCGCTTGGGTGGGTGGTGTGGTGGTCACTGTGCTAACACAGTGGGGAGCAGTGGGGCACAAAGCAGTGCAGGCAGAGCAGACACTCTCTGCAGTGTCTCTATTGTAACACTACCTGGCCCAGGCCATTTACACACCAACAGATGCCAGACCAGCATCCACACAACCCATTTACACCCGGTAATGGGGGAGTACAAGTTTTAAAGTCACCATGTTGTTTTCCAGAGCTTTTCTACATAAAACGGACAATTGATCTGCATCCAGACAAACTGTCAATCAAAATGCCACTAACACCAACAAGGAAGAGAATTCAACGTGGTTAATCCCGTTCTGGTTCCCTTCTCCTTTACTGAAGACTGTAGCCTGGGACCTCATGTGAGTATTCCATGCAACTGCCAAGAAAGGAGCACAGACTGCAGTTATGTGTAAGACAAATCCCATAACAAGCAGTTGATTTGATCCAAAATAAGAACTGAACCTCATCCATCACCTTCTTTGTAATTTAAAATCTCTTATAAATTACATACACAGACTGTAAATAACACATTTAAACTGGTCTGTACTGGTTACCAGTCATTGAAACAAACTGGTGGCTCTAAACTGAACCTGTTAGCCAGATAATCTACCACAGAAAGTGCCACCATCCTATTCAGACAGATGGTTAATGCAGGTACACATCACAAAGCAGAGGGGGAAGGTGCTTACACTCACCATGTATAAAACACCGAATTCAAGAGCAATTTATTGTGTCAGTGATTTATTACTACAGTTATTCAGTGTAGCAATAATCAGGATTACAGCTCCTAAGGAAGACTGAGGTTCTTATGCCTCTGCTGAGTATTGCCTTGGATGATGTGAGGCTAAACTCATTAAACAAAATGATGCTGGATGAAAAGTACTTAGTGCTGCAAAGTGCTAACAAGTTATATGGCAACATCCTCTAGAGACTCCAGTCAGCACCGTGCCCCATCGTGCTGAGTCATGTGTCAGACTGCTGGGAAACCCAATCTGCAGACAGACAACAATTCTGTTGGAGACTTTTATTTGTAGTGGATTTCTTTTGCTCTAACCCTTGCATCAAATGGCTTAACACCAAACTGCCACTTCCTGGGTAGCACCTAAATTCCTGCTATTCTGTATGGCTGCTTTCATCCCTCCACACCCACAATTACCCTGCCTGGCAGGCTGGATGCACAAAGAGGATGACAATGACTATTCAAGTCCTGTTGCAGGGCAAAAAACTTAGAAGTCCCATCTCAGTGATATGAAGCAACTATAACTATTAAAAATTTATTTAAGATGTATTAAAAATGTGCAGTTCACAAAAGTGGGAGCTGTAACAAAAACCCCATGGATTTGCATTTGATTTAATCAAGAGAACATTGGTAAAGCAATCTGTTTAAAGTCTGTCATCAGAAAGGATGTGGCCAACCACCTGCACTAAGTTCACATTCTGCTCTGATTTGCAGTTGTCAAAGGAAGATTCACTCATTACACAATCATTCACTGCTAGAAAGTAATTTCCAGCTTCAGCAGAACCAACTGTTAGTATATTTCTCTGTATCAATGTTACAAACATCCTTCTGAAATACACAATGGTGGTACAAAGCAAAACAGGGATCAGATTCTGGCCAGGCTGGTCCACAGCACCAAGTAAAAGCACATGGTTAGTATCAAAGATATCTTGTTTTTATGGAAGGTATTGGAAGGTTTACTGTGTTATCAGTGCACTTCACTGCAAATGAAGGCAAGTTCCTCCAGAAGCAACTCTACAGCCCTCCTTAACCCCTGCCTCACACCCTAGAAAGCATCTGCTACACTTTGTAAGAAAAACAAAGCATTTCAAACAATGCAGCTACAGTACTTGAAGAGAATTCAGTATTCAGAAATAGCAGCTCCAGGGCAGAGACAAGATGTCAAAATCCTAAATGTCATACACATCTGCAAGAAATGGGAACAAAACACGTCAGTGTCACAAAGCAGAGAGCAAAGCATGAAGGATACTCAGCACCAAGTCTTAGTCCTCCTTCAAAAAACAGAGGTGCCACAAGACTCAACAGCAGGGTCTCAGGACCCCATGCATGAAGAGGGAAAGCAATGCCGCTCTTAAGGGCTGCTTGTGTTTGAAGAAGGAATATAGCACAAGCTGGAGTGTCAGATCAACTTTTAGGTACTGTGAACAGTAATCACTAGGTTCATCTTAAAATATATTAAAAAGTATTTCAATGCAGTGGGAAGGAAACAAAGTAATAATATATAAATGGTGACCCCAAGTTAACTACAAAAATCTGAGCAAACAATTTGCAGACAGTAGGATAAGGATCTTATTTGGCCAAAGAGGATTACCATGAAGGGCAAATAAAAGATAAAAAGGACAACTGGGATTGCTTAGCTTTGTGGGAAAGCCAGCACACTGCAGCTTTCCAGCCTGTGGCTGGCCAGAAGGCTGCTTCCTACCGTAACACATCCAGTAACTTCACACTCCCTGCACAGAGGCAGTTTTTCTTTTGTGAAAGAAGTTAAAAGGCTCATGAACAGAGTGGAATTCAGCACAACCAATACCACTAACTGCAAGGATTTCAATTGGTGGGCAGATGTTGAGCTTGAAAAAGTCAGAGGTTGCACATGTGCAGGGCACACCTGAACTGCACCTGCCCTACTCACTGATCAGTAACTGCTGTAACTCACACTGACCCAGGCACAGGGGGATCACCCCCCTCTGTTCTTCAGCTGTCAACTGCTTTAATTCCCATTAAACCTGAGAACTTCACATTCAGAACAAAAGGGATATAGAAATTAAGCACAATTACTATGAAATTCTACTATTCAGAAGTTCTATTATTTCCTGTTTATTCAGGCAATAGGTAAAAAGGAACAGCAGTTGGGGAGTTCTCAAAACAGTTCAGAAAACACAGATATGTACACAGTGTTAAAAAGATTCTGTTACTAAGTTCCCTAGTATGTTTAGAACATTATTTTTGGGCTCCAGATGGAGAAAGAAACTAGTGCCAATCTGATTCAACAACATACGCGTTTATGGAGTAGTGCCTTTTACTTCACTGGGCCCATTCACAAAACTAGAGTTGAGAATGAGCCAAAGAACTCTGCTGAATGAAAGGCAAGGTAGAAAAACTGAGAACTGGAACTCTGGTGATCAAAAGTTACCCACTAGGGAAAAATCCACAAGTCTGCTGCATGAACTGTGCTTATTTACTCCTTATATATTACCTGTTTAACCAAATTAATGAATCTGCTGCATTATCACACAGGTACTAAATACCTGGATATGAATTTGAGGAGATAAATAGGAGCTTACTAAGTGTGCTAATGGCTAAACTCACTGGTGAAGGCTCATCAAGATACATCTCTAGTGCACCCTCAACTCTCATGGTAACACTGACACCCACAAGAAACTGGGCTCTCCTCTTCAGTCTGGTACATACAAATGGACATTTTATGCACCATTTCTAGGTAGTTAAAAGGTGTTGACCAGTTTTGGGAAAACTTCCATAAAGATGTGGACAAATCTTTAAAAAAGTTCTAATACAAGTTAAGCAAGTCCAGCTTACTTTCTGGGGTAAGAGAACAGCGACCTGGAATCAAGAAACTGATGAAGGATGCCTAGAATAACTGTGATGATAAGAGAGGCTGCATAAACAGTGGGAAAACAAACCAGGATAACTACTCCAGGATGACTACAATCAGTATGGAATCACGAGCTAGTAGTTAGGTTGAACAGCTTGTTTATTTATTTAACAAAAACCTTTTGTGAGAGATGTTTATCTTCCTAAGGGTAGCTTATAAAAGTAATCAGCAGTAGCACAATAGGACAGTGAGGTTCCCTTCAGAGAGCTGCCCTCACTGGTACTTCACTTCTCTCAGGAGGGCACTGTCACAGAAGCTCAGGAAAGGAACAACAGCAAATTTCCCTTCTCCTTCATAAAATCAGGGTTTCACCAAATGGATGGAATTGAAGGATTTATCAGTAATCAGTTCATTCTTCACAGAGGATACATCACGTGTTTTGTTAGTGTCAGTATCATCTTAAGGTGCCCCTTTTTCCTCTTTGCTGTTAACTAGTGACAATAAACAGAAGATATTCAGAGGTTGGAGTTTCACAAGAGATGAGAGGAATGTGGCTGCAAGCCTGCTAATCTTGCTCACCAGCCAGAGCAGAGGATCAGTTATGCAAGGCTGCATGTGGATTTTGACCAGATATAACAAACAGTTCCTTTCTCCTCTCTTTTCCATTTGGAACAACAAAAGAGAAGCTGTGAGCCATTTCCTATCATTTATCAGACCACTCTGAAAACTCATTTTCTATATTCATATATTCTAAGGGAAAAAAAAAGATACTTTATGCAAGTGTTGCATCCCCAAATGATGTGACCAGCATTGGGTTTGCAGGGTAGTAGCACCTTCTGATCTTCTTTTCCTAAGAACCCCAATTTGAGCTAGCTTTCCTGCCACCTGCTCCCATCACTGAGTCTCCCATCCACACCAGAGAGATTCCTAATTTGAGGAAGAAAAATCACCAAACCCTTCTTGGTGTCCAGTGGAGTCCCAAGTTCAGCTCAGAGCAAACCAGTGAAAGGAAACAAGCAAGCAGTGCGAGGAACAAGAATTCCACCCTGAGGAGGTACCACGGTTGACTGCCTGTTGAAACATCACCTACCCATGGAACCCATGGCCATAGTCAGTCCTACCATTTTGACTGAACCAAGTCCACTGCACCAAAATCTACAGAGAAGCAAAACAACCAACTCTAAACGGATACACAATCAGTCCAATGGTCCAATTTTTATGAATAAACTAACAGCAGGAATCCTACAGCCTACATCAGAAACAAGAGGTATTTTGCAATCACCTTCTTGGCCAAGGGAAAAAAAAATACTGATAAGAAATTAGGCAAGCAGTCTCCTGTTACTGCTAAAAGGAAATGGCATTTGAATTTCATTATTGAAAGAAGAAAAGTACGAGATTTGTCAGTGACAGTTACTACAATGCACAGATTGTTGCTGCAATCAGTAGTCCTTCCCAGTCAAAGGCTCTATAACATGAATCCAGCCCCTAGCACTGCTTGTCATTGTCTCCACTTGCCTCTACTCCCTCCCTTTGCAACACTAACCAGCTCTTTCTATGTTTTGCTTCAGCTGCTTTTCACAAGAGCCGAGGCAGAAGCATCTCGTTCCAGCAGCCCCTTCCAACACTCAGTGCCCAAACCACAGAACAAATGAAGATCTGCTCCCTTGTAGACCCATTACCCGGTAAAACCACCCTGCAAACAAGGAAAGTGAGGTTCATCCGAGCCCAGCTCATCCTCTGCTTTCCTACCTCCACCAGTACACTCTGATTGTGTAATCCTCTTTCTCTCTCCAGGAAGCTGCATTGCAGCAATAGCTGTGGAGCAAAAAACAAGGCTTGCTTTCTGCTGGAGCTGAGAGGGGAGAACATGATAGAGAATGGCTCAGTCCATACAGGTAAATCCCATCCCTCACACCCCTAGCTCAGTCCATACAGGTAAATCCATCCCTCACACCCCCAGCTCAGTCCATACAGGTAAATCCCATCCCTCACACCCCCAGCTCAGTCCATACAGGTAAATCCCATCCCTCACACCCCCAGCTCAGTCCATGCAGGTAAATCCATCCCTCACACCTGCAGCATGGTCCATACAGGTAAATCCATCCCTCACACCCCCAGCTCAGTCCATACAGGTAAATCCATCCCTCACACCTGCAGCATGGTCCATACAGGTAAATCCATCCCTCACACCTGCCATGGGGGCCCATCAGTGTCAGTGTGCTCATCTTTCCCTGAAGTGGTGCAGCTGTTAAGGATGGAGAAGTCATGGCTATTAGCCTGGCCACAGCACCCTGTGGCAGGATTACCCTTTGGCCTGTTGCCATAAAGCATCTTATGCCTGAAATCTGTCCAGAGCAGTTTGGTTTAGTTTCTAACAGCTTTTTTACCTGTCGTGTTCTCTAATTCCCACTGAGGCAATAATTTATATTATCAGATATATACAGTGAGAGCTTTAAAAATGCTTCAATACAAACTTACTACCTCCATCTTGCTCCCAGTGTCCTAAGTTTTTTTTTTTTTTGTGAACATCATAATATCAATATGAAGCAAAAACCTTGCAAAAAATGTGTAATTCATGACAGATGTGGAAAAAGATTTAACAGAGAACAAGATGGCTGGTTCCCATTATTTGAGGCGGAACCTGACAGACAAATTGGGAAGAAACATAATACAAACAGAAAATATTACTGCTATGAGGTGACACCAAGTTTATTTAAATTACTTAATTTTCATGATATTTATGTTACTTATGCACATTTCTGTAGTATTGCCAGACCAATTAAAACATATGAGTTGATTTCAGTTGTGTTTGTTGTCAAGAGATGCTGCCAAGAACCTCCACACACTTCATCTTTCACTAAGAGAGGAAGCCAAAATTGGCGTGCTGTGGTGATGTTCAAAGTCTTTAATCAAAATTGAGCTTGATGAGTTATAAATACAAATGAGGGATATTATTCTTTCCTTTCCCTGCAAACTAATTTTCTTTTCCTGTTTTCCTCAGTGGCTTCTGAAGCCTGTACTCCTGCACGACCTCATTCAGAAAGGAAAAGGCCTGGAAGGGCAAGAGGTGGTATCTCTTGTGAAAAAAATCTGTAGGGTTGTTCATTTGCTGGGAGGAAAGAGGAAGAGAAAGGGATGATTTACATCGAGAGTGAGTACAGGCAACAAAGCCAGCATGAAATCTGCCAGCACTGGGTTAGAAATTTCTATGAAGAACTTGCTGCCCTGTGCTTTGTCCAGTGCAAGGCTTACTGATGGAATCTGGATGCTTTAAAATTGAGCCTAACATCAAAAATAGGGCACCACAAAAACATCATCACTAATTTATGTGTCTTCCCAACACCCACTGTTCTGTTCTGTGAGAAACCAGTGATGAAACCAAGGTTACGAGGGGAAAAAAAAATGTCCTGAATAAAACCCAATACCCCAACAAACAACTAGAAAGAAAACCGCTGGCAATCCATACTCTTGGGTAACACTTTTCCATGTTTACCGGAAACACTCCACCCACAGGAAGGCTGTGTAGTCCAGGCTGAGCTGTCCCTGACACCCCAGGCAGGGCAGCACCTCTCCACTGCTTCCCTCAGCTCACCCCGTCCCCCTGGCAGCTTCCCTCCCCACACCAGCAGCTCCTCCACCCAGCAGGACAGGGGATGTTCTGCCCTGCCTCCTGCACAGCTATGATGGTCTTCTAGGCAGAAGCATCTGTTTCTAGAGCTGACAGGTAGGACTAAGAGCGCTTAAAACAGCTCTGAGGCACCACAAACACAAGGGCTGGAAAGTGTGGGAAAAGCAGTGGAAATGGAGAGCACACCACACTGACACTGCAGGCAGGCTGAAAGGCTCCAGGAGAGGAAATGTGCTGCTCGTGACACGCAGATGGCAGAAGAGATGAAAGCAAATGCATGAGAGGAGCTGTGATCCCCATCCCAGGATCATCCATGCTGGGACAGTGACATGGCCCGTGGGGAGCCGAGAGCAGACTCTGCCGCGGGAACCTGAACCCAAACCTCTGCCCTGAGCCAGCAAGAGGCACCCTGAGGGACTCAGCACAGAACACAACCACACCAGGAACCACGGGAAGCACGTACAGGCTTCTCCCACCACAGCAGCCCCTCCTGAGGCACAGGAACAGCTTTCTGCTGGGGAAGACATCTCAGGATGCACTCCCAGAGCTGTCACCCTCGGTGGGCTCCACCAGCTGCCCACACCTCGCAACAGACACCTCATCACAGCCCAAGCAGCCGGGGTTAAATTGGATTAGTGTGTTCCAGCAGGTGCCAGGTAAGGATTGCCCAATTCCTTTGCTCTTATCCGGCCAATTTTCAAGGTACTTGAACTCGCCAGGTTTCAAACTTCAGGCATTTTGAGGCCATCGCTAAAAAATTCCTAAGTAAAACAGAATTATATAATGGCACAACAGCTGCAAAGCAATGTATTTTCATTTGTAAAATTAAAACTGAACTTTGTTTGGAGACAGCAAGGGAAATTTCTGCTGAAATAAGGAATATTTTTAAGTGTTTGAGATAAGGGAAAGCTAGAGATAGGTCTAGGAGTTTTTTCTACTCTCAGAACTACAGCTACACAGCTAAACCAGTAAGTTTGGCACTTCATCGTGTCACCTGGAGTGTATTTGAGACATGCTGACTTTTTACATGAATTCTTTAGCAACCTGCAGAACATCCCCAGAAACACCAGCAGAACTAGATGTTAGTGTTTAAACTGCCAAGTTTCCCAAGAGTCACAAGAAAGTAAACACTCCCTGCCAATGCCAAGATGCATTTCAGGAAAATCACAAAATGTAAATGGGAAAGTCCCCAAGTCTGGATCTTTATTGCCTTCAACATGCCTTGCACCTTGCCACAGAAGTTCTATAGCAAACTGCCTTTCAGCCAGAGCCCCAAGGAGGAGTTTGATACAATACAAGCACCATGAATACTTTACCTCCTGCATAAAAACTGAGAGAGCTTCACTGAAATAAAGGCAGAAGACATTACAAAGGGGAATTAAGTGTGAAAAACTAAGTGCACATTTCTTCAAGCTGACAGCATGCACTCACTGAAGGCAGTACTTTTAGCTGAGTGACTTTGGTGCTTTCTCACATCAAACAGGACAGCACAGCTTTAGCATTTTATAAAAGTTGAGCTCATCACTAGGGCAGACCTGTGTCCTGGACACTGCAGGTGCCCAACCCCAACCCTTCACAAAGGCACTTCATGAGATCAGCTCCTTGCTGGTGCCATAAAATCATTCCATGACTGTCCAGCCCTTGCTAGGACAAGCATACATTTCCACAACAGAATTTATGGCTGTAGAAGCATCAACACAAAATTCAAAATACTCCAAATCCACAAACTAGGAAAAGGAAACTAAACTTCATGCTGCAAAAAGTGGGATTCTTTTTCAAAAAGAAAATCATACCCTCCAAAAAACCCTGCTGCAAGTAGATGTACCTCTACTGGACAGCAAGAGAGACAAGCTCCTTCTTCCACACAGCCAAGAGCTGCAACACATAAGCAAGGTTCCTACCTCATTCTTCTGCTGAATTTCTAGTACTGGCTAATTATGGAAAATGAAGAGTAAACTATTTTGTGAAAGGAAAGACAAACAATCTAAACAAGGATACAGTACAGAACCTTACTCCCACAGATCAGAAGAGAGTCTGAAAACCACAGAAATAGTTTACAACAATATTCTCTGTTATAGACACTTTGCTTGCTTTGGAAAACCCCCAGAACACTGTTATTTTTGCACAAACACCATATGGCTAAGAAAATATCACTTTCTCTGTTTTCCTGGACCATAGCTGTCTTTTCAGGCAACAGGACTATGATCTGGTAGAACAAATCACAACTTCAGAAAACCAAGAGGGGACAGGGGTGGCTTTCAAGCCACAGAACAGTGGCTGGAAGAATTATCTACTTTTAGTTGGTAGCAGCTCTGACCCCTAAGGCAACGTCTTCTGTATATAAAGAAGAGAAATTTGAAAGCAGATCCATCTGGAAAAAGAATAGGGTGTTTTCAGCCTCTGGAAAGATAAATCTGTTACATAACTTTTAAAGCATACCCATCCTTCCACAGGCGATGGGCCCACAGTGATAATTATCTGTGTGGTGGATTCTTGGTCTTTAAGCTTCACTGCTCCTGATGTGTTATTTTTTGCATTACTTACCTGTACTTTCACAGCTCCCTACACACCAGCACCAGCTGCTTTCCTTCTGATGGAACCCAGCTCTTTTTTGTTACTTATGCTTTCAAATGGGATAAGACACCTCACCATTTGATTCAGATTTATCACTATGCCTGAAAAACTCTTAAGAGCTTAAAAAGAACTGCAAAAAAAAAAAGAACAGGCACTACTGGAAAAGCCTGCTTGAACAAAAGCCTTGCACACAGATGGACAAGGTGCAACATACAAGGAGGAATAAAAATGTATTTGAAAACAATAATGATGAGAAAGGTCTTACATGAAATCTGAGAATTACTCAAGATCTATTCCTTTCTCCTCCCTGCTCCCTCTGACAAAGGCAAAGCAAAGAGCAAAGGAGATTCATTCAAGTTCGGAGTCCCTATTTGATTTAAAGTTTCTGGTGTACAGCCAATCCAGCAAGATTTAAAGATACAACTGGGTTGTATCTTTACAACAGAGATACAACAGTGCGTGCCACCTTGTTCAAATAGCTCATACACATTCTGCCACTCAAAACCCTTCATTCCTGAGACACTTCCACAAGCTCTTTTCATGTGGGTAAGAAAGGAAGGGAATTTAATTTGTAATTGAAACAGACAAAAAATTTTAGCAGTGTTTCTGGAATGGACTCTCTGTCCTAGAATTCATGAAAAAGCTTGGAAGCCAAGAACCAGATCCAGCTAGCTTTAGAGCAGCTGTGAACCCTAATAATCCCTGAAATTATGAGGCTAAGCAGCAGCACAGGTACGTCTTGACATCACCTGAGCTGTTTTAATTCAGGCCCAACACTCAGAGCAACCCAGAGGAAGACTCTGCACTCCCAGGGCAGGAGCGGTGCCTGTGCAGCTGCACCTGCACACACAGGCAGCTCCAGCTGGGCTGCTGCCCAACGTGCCTGTGGGGAAGGAAGGCACTGGATAAATTGCTCTCAGACTTGGCTGTGAAGCACCACACCATGCAGACAAGGCAAGGAGAACCACTTGGAGACCCCCAAGCTGCTGGCAGGGGCAGCAGGAGCTGGTTTGAATGAACATACACATACGTGGCAAGCAAGAATCTGAATTCCTCCCAGCTTCTGAAAAAATCCAGATCAGGATGTTCTCCTTTCCCAATGACAGCACAGCTGCCAGCAGGACACCTACTGATTTGCTTGGTGTTTATTTGCATGCTGTGCTTACTTACTGCCTCTGGGCATAAATATCCAATTTTTTCCACTTATTTGAGTTTACTTTGTGTTTGGATGCACAAGACACCTCCCTGTACAGTATGCCTCCGAGGCTGTCATCCCTCAGAAGACTAAAGGCCTAATGAAAGACTAATAAAACAGTTTTATTGCATTTTCCCACACATAATTTGCAAGAGGTCAGCTTGTCTAATAACACTGCACACGAACTGACTCAGGTCTCCATTTATCTGCAGATCTCTGAATCACTGTCCTCTGCACTCGGGATTGTCCAGGAGGAGCCACACACACAGGCTGCAGACACACAAGACCTGAACACTGATTCCCAGTCCACAAGGCTACCCAGCATGTAACTTAAAATAACAGCTTTCTTTCCCTGTATCTGTCAGCTTCCTCATCTATGCAGTCAGACCAGTGATGCTTGAGGAGTGCTTTAAACACTATGGATGAGAAAAATCTAGAAAATCCAGGTATTACCCTTCTTTGCATATGCTGTGCTTCAGTATGGTGAGCTGTGATCCAGCATTTGAATCACTGACCTCCAAGTCTGCATTTGTAACTCCAGCCAGAGAAGACAAACTGTCCACCAGACAGAATTTGCCCAATACTCACATTACAGAAAAGACAATTACAACAAAAAACCAATGCAACAAGCACTGCAAAACTGCCAATTCAATTTATAACGCAATAACCAGAGTAGAACATGATTCACTAGGTAATTTCCTTCCTGTAGAGCTTCCAGAAGGTAACCCTACTATTACCCTCCTTTTATAACAGTTGGCTTTCAACCTTTACCAAATTCCTTGCTTCAAACTGTAAGAGCAAAGACCCTTTTACGAGCCCATACCCATCAACTGTGCCTTTGAACTGCAGGGCAAAATCCAGTATTTGTAAGCCTGAACATTCATTACTGATTACAAAATTACTTGGAAATCTCCCACTGTAGTTCAGTTTCTTTGCATATCATTTCCTTCTCTGTTTAATTCATAAACAGAGATGGAGAATCACAGCGGCAAGAGCCAAGCTAGGCAGAGGCAAAGCTCTGGCTGAAGAGCCCCGCGCTTCTTTAAGCTCTGTAAGGGAAGTGATGCTAAGGACGTATCAAACCAAAGCCTGAGGTATTGGCTTGGGTTTTGCATCAACAGGAAACCGAAAAGCCCAGCTGAACCTCCGCTGAGTGCAGCACCAGGCCTCCACTAACATCATTACTCAGCTGCCTGCAACACCTCAACCAGGGGCTCCCTCGGCGCAAAGCCCGTGCCGTTCTCCCCGCGGCACGCAGCTGTTTTCTCACGGGTTTTGTGCCCCCGCGTTCCCTTTCCCCCCTTTCCCCGCCGCGGGTCCGTGCCGGGCCCACCCGCCCCCGTGGGTGCCGCTGCCGGGGCACAGAGCATCCCAAACCCGCCTCCGGTGCGGCCGAACGCCGGGCAGCGACGAGCCCTCCTGCGCCCGGCGGTGCCCAGGATCCACGGGCACGGCGCCGGGCCCCGCCGGGGTGCACCCCACGTCGGGTCCGGNNNNCCCGCGCCCGCCGCGGCCAATGGGAGAGCGCGGCCGGGGCTCGCCCCCGCCGGGAGGGGCGGGGCCGCAGCGCCCCTCAGGGCCGGGGCGGCGGGGCCGCAGCGCCCGTGTCCCTCGGCGAGGGGCTGCCCGCCTTCCTTCCCTCCGCCTGCCCGCGTCCCCCTGCCCCGGGGGCACCGCGCGTCCGCGACAAGGGCAGCGGAGCTGTTTCCTCCGTCCATCGCGCATCCGCGAGAAGCGCAGCGGAGCCTCTTTCCTCACCGCGATGGGAATCCGTGCCTGCGCTGTTATAGCTCCACAAAGACCCACTGTACCTTTCCTTATGGCCTCGTGTTTACCTGCTGCCACTTGGGACATACTTAATTTAGCAAAGGCAGCAGCTAAGAAACTATTTCGGTCTTTTAGCTCTGATTAGAAATTCAAGTTAAACCTAGTGTGATGTCAAAACCCAAATCTCCACCAGCATTTAAGCCTGGCCTAGACAAAAGACGTTTTTGTTGTGGACAGTAGTGGACTGAAGAGCCCTTCTGCTCAGCTGCTGCCTGGCTCTGCTTCAGCAATGTGATATTTGAAGATACAATGCTGCCCTTGAAGCTCCAACCCAGTAATAATTATTACTGTGTATCTCATCCACAACAGAACCTATGGCAAGCACGTTGAATCCTGCCTGGACTCTCATCTTACAGAATTCATGTCTCATTCACTGCCTTGGTTTTCTTCAAAACCTAAGACCTGGCTACAAAAGGCCAGTGAGAGAAATGTACACCTCGATCCCCTCTCCTGTGAGCAGCACACGGGCACCCTCTCCCTGCCCAGGTGACTTCTCAGAGCTGGGATCCATCGCGGATGCACACTCAGGCACAAGAGAGGGGAGCTGTCAGAGCCTGCTCAGCCCTCATACCCTGGCTGAAGGCCCCAGGGAGTATCCTGGAGCAGCTACAGTGGCAGAGCAGCTGAAGGCCACTGGACAGGAGAGCTGGAGAGGACACAAGCAAAGCAGGAACACTGCAGGCTCTGAGAGGCCAGAGCTGTTATTTTGTGCTGCAACACCATCAATATGCAGATGGTGTTACAGGATCCTTCCGTCCCTGCACACACCACTCATGGCTACGCCATCTACGCCTCCTTTTCCCCTTACCCTGCCCAGAACCCTTATGTCTGTCAGTTTATTCCAGTAACAAAGATTTAATGGTCCAGAATCGCAAGAGGGGTGGCAGTTTAGCCCTTCAGATGGCAGTAAGCCATTTTTGTCATAAAGGGTAAGGAAGCACTGGAACAGACTACTGGGAGAAATACAGCATCTCTATGATGACAACCTTTGATAATAAACACTTAACAAGATTCTCACACGAATATGATTCTGCTTTGAGGGAGTACAGAGTGGGTAATTTCTGATCATCCTACAATGTAAACCTGCCACTGATATCCCATAGAACAAGAACAGAGCAGTAAACTTTACTTTTCTCATGCTATCTTCTCTCCAACTCCCTGTCAACTTTCTTGCCTAATTTATTATATATATTTTTACTTAACTTTGAGGCAGAAATTATGTTACTTTTAATTATTATTAACATCTTATGTATCTTACTCAGTATCTGATGAGTATTCCCTCTGAGTATTTGCTCAAGAAGCTTGGAGAATACACTCAGCTTGCTAGGGATATTCCTTTGCATCTCTTCTTGCTCACACCAGTGGGCAATGTGTAAATAAACACACACACATGTATATATGTAGATATTTTGTTACTGCCTTTAGGTGCTGGTATTCTTAAAGAAATTCCATGTGCCATCTGCTGGGGGAAACTTTGTCTGAGGCAACGTGGCAATGTGCTGTACTGACACAGCTGACTGCACTGCTGGCAGCATAAAGAGTCAGTTATTTCTCAAGAGGAAGCTTTATTCTGTTAATGCATCAACTTCCAGCACAGATGCAAAGGACACACAAAAGATCAGGGTCAAGATGAGCCTGTGAAAGAACACAAACCTCTGGACCTGTGTCACAGCCTGGCAGCAAGAAGTAGCCCATTTTCAAATTCTACTTCACTTGAACCTCCAAAGTGTTCAGCTTACAAATATCATGATCATACTCAGGAGGTGAACTGCATTTTAAGTTACTAAGCATTAAGTGAGCAATTCTCAATTTACTTGCAGATTGAAAAATCTCTGCAAGCTTATGAGACAGGCAGCTTTCCTTGCCATGCCATAACAAGCAGACCTGAATTCAGCACCCACTTTTCAGAAGCAGTCTTCAGTTTCCTGTACCCAACACTCAGCACCATTAACTGTCTTTAAAATCAGCAGCAGCATTTGGCTGCCACACTCGTGGCACTTTGACCCCAGGTAATGTGGTTTCAGGCACAGGACTGAGGAAAATCAGCTTTGCTAACACACCCTGCACTGCCACATTGGGAGCACAGCTACACATAACTCCAAAGTGGACCCAGACATCCATTGCCATCAAAATAGTTGCTCTGCTCTTCCTTTATACCCCCAGCAACAGATCCCCACTGATGGCCCTGACTGGATCATTAGGTCTCATTGATCCAATGGAAAACTACATTTACAATTAGGTTTCCTGTGAATCAAAAACATCAGAATCCAGATTGCAAAACTACTATAACCAACACTATGAAAGGGGAAAATATACAACTGCAACATAAAATAAGCTCAGTAAGTAGAAATCTCAGACATACAAAATTATGTCTCCAAGTTTTAAGATGTTGTCTACCAGAATGAGAAAACAAAGCAAACAAAACAGAACCCAGAAACGCAACTGCCAGGGACATAGCCCTTAATTCTCTGGTGAAAAGGGAAAAGGACTGGAACTAGTGGTGGATGTAGAAGTCACAAACTGTTGAGTTAATGAACAAACAATCTGTAATAGATCTATAACAGATACTTATCTGCTATAAAACTTAGAGATGCAACTTAAGTCCTCATCTTTTAAGGAATGAGAAGTCCTCTTCACACAAACATACACAAAGTACATCCACTAAAAGTACTAGTACTTTTTTAGTACTAAAAGTATTAGTACTTTTTCCTAATATATTTCCTGAAACCCCCAAACTGCTGGAGGCAAAGCTATTGTCAAAAAGTAGGCAATTAAACACCACCTTCTTTTCAGGATTATTTCCACTGTAACTTCATCTGCAAGTCTAGGTGAGAAGTGCAGAACCACACACACCATCTAAGCTGTTACTCCAAAATACAATATTGTCAAACTAGAAAGGAACAGGGTGTTGAACAAACTGTAAAATGTTTTGACTCAAAGTGTTGTACAGCAGATGGAGCTACAAGGGTGGCCTACAAATAGCCACCTACACTCGAGAACACCCAACAATGATAAATATACAGAATCTATACCATCAAGGGAGCGTCTTCAACTTTTTTATACTGCAAAATGACACCCAGACATCCACAACAAAGCAACTCTCAAAGTTTCACATCAACAAAGATTTAAAAGAAATAAATGTGATTAGTTTGCAATGCTTATTTGAGTGTCACATAAAAGTTCAAGTTCTTTTCCTGATAAGTATCTATAATTGTGTCACTTGTTTCTCTTAAGAGAGATAAAAGCAGAAGAGGGGTGGGGACTGAGAGAAGGCATTCGTTGTTTCACCACATGGCAGTGACAAAAGTGAAAATAATTTGTTTCAAACCAGATTCCTCCTGGAAGATCATGTGTCTATCCATTACCGTACTTCCCAAGAAGGTTTGGACACGTCTCCCTTATATCAGAACTAAGTGCACATCGAGGGCTCCTCCCCTTCACCTCCTCTATGCTCGTCTCTCCAGAAAATGATCCATCTGGATGACTGCTGGATTTGCCAACCAGATCCAGAAATGCTCCCAACTGCCTGATGACTTTATTTAGCAAAAGAGAAAGTCAGTTTTCTAAATGAAAACTTGATCTCCACAGCTGAGTAGAAATATTCACAAGTTTTAAATTAAGTGCCTACTTTCTCTTCCTTCACAGAAATTAAGAACTTGCAGGTGAATTTCTGTTGATAATTCCAAAGACTTCAAGAAATCCTGTGTGAGAAAAACCACAGGATTCCCAAACTGCTCACAGTATTTCACATCAGTTCAAACTGATTCTTGTACAGCCTTCAAAAAATCACTACTGAAATGAGCAGCTACATTCAAAAATAGCTGAATCTACCAAAGTTAGTAACATTACCTAACAAACCAACAAACATTATTTTGAGAACCTTTGGATTAAAATACAGTTTTTTATCTTTGAAGTTCAAATGAGGGTTCTGAGAGAGAAGTTTTGTATTAATCTAGGCAGATATGTGCTAACATAATGTAATTTTCACTTTGACTGTACTCATAGGGAATGGCCATCACCATCTAATAACCTTTCATCCCATTAAAGAACACAAGAAATAGGTCTTCACAAGCATAAGCAGGTTATGAAATAACTGACCTACACCAAATGTAAAACAGGCTTTCAAGAAGTCCACTGGATGCTTCTAATGCTTCCTGCACACTCCCTCAAGTCCCAGGCTGGAACAGCTCCATCACTGACACTCTCCTGGAGCTGAGGAATGCAGTGGGCACAAGGATTCCCATGGCAGTGTACACATGGCAAAGTGATATAAACACAACAGTGCACATAACATTTATAAAAGTGCAAGCAGGTTTTTGGATTCATTCAGAACACAGGAGAGATTTAATAAATATGTTTTATTTTAATCCAGAAGTAAGATATTGGAGGCCCACTTTTGTTTGGGCAAGACATTCTTGGCCACTTCCCTGCCTCCAGCCTCACCATTGTATGCTGAGGGTAGAATTCCAAATATTTCAAGAGCTGTAACATCTCCCTTCATGTGGTACCTTCTCACTCTCAATTTGCCCAGGACAGAATAGCTTAAAATTCCTGCAGGACAATATAGGGTTGACCTCCTATACTCCAAAACCTCTGTGGAGTATTTTTAGAGGCTCAAACAAAATCCATCTTGTCTCCTTTCAATTCAGACAGTGGCTCTAAACTAGAGTGATTTATATAGGACAAACTGAGAATTAAGGGCCAAGTTTCATAACCAAATTTCTTAAAGAAAATTTCATTCGTGACAAACAAGTCTTGTCCAGAACATTGTTTCACAAGTGTCCATAAACACAAATAATGTGTGGAACTGGGAGAAGACTGAGAACGGTGTCCATGTTGCGTAAACTAAAAAGGGAAATGCATGACATCTGCAAATCAGCCAGATGGAAAAGGTTAAATACTCCTTTGCCAGACTCTAGGAGTGAAGTCATGAACCCAAAGAGCAAGTCACTGTGTCACTGCCACTGCCTGGCATCCAGCAGGAACTCGGAAACATCAAAGAAATCCTGTCCAAGTGCACAAGTCCAAGAAACGAAGTGCCAAAACCAAAAAAGTAAAGCAAAACTGCATTGCAATACTTTCTGAGAACACGATTCCACCAGGAAGATGCTTTTCTTGGGATGAGAAACCTTATCTTAACAGAACATCAAAATAGCCCTTCTCCTTAGGTAAAGATCTTCTCTTCTCTCATGGGCCTGTCACGTTAGGTGTTCAGCCATGATCTTCCACAATTCCTGCAGGAGCAGAAAAAACACACACAGGTATTTTCTCACATCAGTAGGTTGCAATTATGAGAAAGTTCAACATGCTCATTGTAAGACAAGTTTTAAGACATACCCTATACCTCCATCTATGGATAGCATCCATCCATGGATGGGTATCAAATCCATGTCTGTAACTTCCTGGAACAATTGCCAAATTATCTTTGAAACAGAGCACTATAACTGATTGCTTCATTCCTGCAGCATGATTAAAAAATAATATGCATTTAGTATAAAGTAGTTTGTTCTAAAATAGTTTGAAATGAGCTCAGGTGGTCAGAGCGTGGTGCTAATAATGCCAAGGTTGTGGGTTGGATCCCTGTATGAGGCCATTCATTTAAGAGTTGGATTCAATTGTCCTTGTGGGTCCTTTCCAACTCAGAATATTCTGTGATTCTGTCATTTCACTGATCTGCATGATCTTGACTAATAATCCTGCTAATCCTAAGTATTTTGACTGATAATCCTGCTCTTTTTCTTAGCCTGTGTTGACAAATGGTTTCAATAATGCTGGTAAAAAAACAGCTGAAGAAATAATTTACTGAGGAATCAAAGTATCACAAATGCATGACTTATATAAACACAAATCCCCTTCTCAATCCTATTGACAACAAGGATGAAAAATCCTTAATCACTTCTTTTCTTTAGAATATACTAATACATGCTTTGTCTGCTCCACAGAGGATAATTAAGCAGACTATCACATACTCTTCACCATGACATCTTTGAATTGTGGCAATAGACTTAACGATAAATAAAAACACAGGCATTTTAAAAATGCATAGATTTCAAGGACAGCAGCCTTCTTCAAAGCAGCCAGGAAATAAGTTTACACATTCATCTATAATCCAGGTTACTTTTGTGTACTTTTAAAACTTCTAAACAAGTTTTACACACATTTTATGCCTGAAGGTATCAGAATTAAGTAAAATATATCAATCTCATGAGATAACTGTGGCCCCTGTCATCTCACTATGCATACACACAGGATGTTGACTACAACAACATAATTTCTTTGTGCCTATTTCTTGGATTTGCAGTCCTGTACAAGATTTGCATCTCCTCTATAAAGATTAATTAGATTGGATTGTTCTAGAAGTCTGTTAGCTGTTAGTTGCCCTGCATAATATTCCTAAGAGTAGGTAATTTGGAAAAAAATGGAGAAAGAGAACCATAAGTGCTTGAGAGGTAATTAGATAACCAGAAATATTATATCTGACATGTTTCTCAATAACAGAAGTTTACAGCTAATTGACTTCTTCATAGATATTAGAACATTATGTCCTGAACTCTGAACTGGGAAAGGAATTACTGAAAGTGTGAAATGAAAGCTCTCTTACAAGAAAATAAATGAGAAGAGATATTGGTCCCATTTTCCAGTTCAATCACAAAAATGGCATTTTATGAAGTAAAAGTCTCTTGTCCTTTGAGGAACTGAGCGCAATCTCAGCCACTCTACTGCTGGTGATAGAAAATGAATTCTGCCCCAACCAAAACCAGGACATGTCAATCTAGTACAGATTATGTAAGCACAAAGAAGGATCATTTTAAATCAAAAAACTAAGTGGAAATAAAAGATAATGATTATTCTGCTGTTCTTCCTTCATGTTATATGCACAGCTGATAACTAATTTGAGATGATTAGCCTGACACATTACATTTATTTTCATGAATGCCACTTACCAACTGCTCAATTCGTTCATAAACAAGGAACTGGCAGAAATCAAGCTTAATGGGCTCTACTGTATATTTCATTTTTCCATCTTGGAGGTTCTCCAGATCATTCAGAGTATTTCTGAAGTGACTGTAGGCTTCACATGTAATATCCATATGTCTTAAAGTGAAGTTCAGCCTGGCAAAAGAGTATTTCATTTAGAACACCTCTCCTATAGTGGCATCTTAATTAGGTGTGTAACTTCCTCAACTAATGAAAAATGAGTCTTCGCAGCACAATTAACTCCCTTCAGCAGCCAAAAAAATGTACACCCCCAGAAAAGATGTTATGTCAGCATCAATACACAATAACTCCTGGATGAACCTTTCCATTGATTTTAGGGCACTTTGCCACAACAGAATCATTGGCTTGGCTTCCTGGACAAACACCTGGCAACGAACCACAGGAAGAGTTATTGCTTACATATCTCTAGAGATTTAAGATAGCCTATTTGTGTATCAGCTCATGAATGGACTCCAACACACAATTACTTAAAAAGATACATCAATTCCTTGAAAGCAAACAAGAGAAACTGTTCTAGAGTTGCTCAAGCTAGGAAATAAATACCCTAATTCTACACTACTTAATTCCACTCTGTGATCTCAAAAATATACAGCAAATGTTGTCAGGCATTTTATCAATCTAGCCACCCATTTATCCTTATTTGCACAGAGGTTATCTCAGGTGAGGCAAAGGTAGGACAACAAAAGGCAAACTCTTGTTAAACTCAAATTCTGAACTGATAAAAATTAAGCATGTAGAAAAAAAGCTTATCCTGAGCATATACTGCAGCCTGTGATCATCTGATACAACGAAAATCAGAAGCCAACCTTTAACTAAAACACACAAATGTTTAGTGCTTTTTATATTAAGTTCTTGATAATATTCACCTCTTTTCCAGTGCTAAGTAAACTGTGCAAGAATTTCTCAGGTTGTGTGTGATTCTATACAGAGTTCTGAACAAGGCATCTGTCAGGTCATCATCATAGAACACTGTAAAAAAACAAGATTAAGAGCATATGTATCATTAAGGATATAATTTACTTAAGTGTCCCTAATGAAACAACAGGTCTTAGTTTGATTACTCCAGTCAAACAAGTCACTCTTTTATCTAAGTGCAAAGTACATTTTTAATGGCAACAACTGACCCTGTAAGAGTATTCACTGCTGCTATTTATGCCAGGCTTTCTTTAAGCCTTCTCTCATCAGAATAGGAATCATTTGTCAGACAATTTACAAGCTTTGACAAGAATTCTCTCAGCCTGGAAAAACTCTTACTACAAAGCTAAAAAATCCCAGGATATTAGAGAGTAGAGAGCCTCTTTTCTCACAAAAACCCACACCAGGCCATAATTAATTTTCCATTATAACCAGATCTCCTTTGAAAGCAGTCTTGCAACACCTTTCTATATAATAACTAAACCAAATTTGATCTATAGATCAAAACAATGGTTTTCCTATACAGATAAACTAGCCTGTAATTTTAAAGTCCTTCACAGAAGCAAGGAAAAAAAGCAGAAATGTGATATCCACAGGCATAGACTCCATGGGAAAGTGCAGCATCTAAAACTGTTATTCACATTATAGAAAACCTTAGCCTAACAACCTATTTATCATTATTTGCACAGAAGTTATGTCATACAAGCCAAGGAAAGGACAACACAACTCTTCTGATGCCTTAGTTACTTGTGATCGTGTTCAGCAATTTATTTAGCCACAAAGAATTAACACACCGAAGAAAAGGAAGAGCTACTAGCTTGCAACATCTGTTCTCAGTGTAAATATAATGTAAATATAAGTGTATAGAATGTAAATATAAGTGTTTAGAAAAGAAAAATATAAGCAGGAACACTTAAGTCAGAGCTTTGGCAAAACAGGTAAGGATCTGATCTATTAGATTTTAAAAGCAAACTAGATATGTTTAAATCATTACTCATAATGCTTGAGTGTTTGATTTAAAAGCTTACTGTTTGTATTCCCCTACCATCAGCTGCCATTATCACAGAACAGTGATCAAGCAAATCAGCAATCTCTTCTTCAGACCAGCTATAAGGAGCTTCAGGATCTGCAAGAAAGAACATGGCTTTGGTGTACATGATTAAATGTCTCAAATGACTGGAGAAAAGGAACTTCTTAGCTCCTGTGGGCATCTGCTACTCCATAAACAGAGCACACCACTCAAAGGAAATAAAAAACCTTCCCTGTTCATTTTCTGAAGTTCCCCCCAGTCTTCTGCTTTCTCTGTGTTATGTCCAAACCTCCCAAAGCTGATTGGCAAACAAAAGTTTTCTTTCATTTCAGAATTCACAATCCCCTAACAAGATCACAGCTTTAAATACATTAAAGCAAGCACACCTTTAAACAAAACCCCAGATATATCCTTATATAAGTTTTGATTTAATCGTCTTATTTTATAATGCTTTTAAAATTTATTCTTCATTAAAAGAATCTTTATTTGAAAGTCTACTAAATATAAAACCTTTTCCACTGGCAGTGTCAAATATTATCGTTAACCAGAATTTTCTTTGAGGCCCAGGAGAGGCTTTTGAATATGTAACACCAAACACCAAGCCCAATCTAAAAGGAGCCATTAAAAGCACCTACCAGTGCAGAATTCATCCTTCAGCCAATCCAGTTCTTTCACTTTAATTTCCCCTCCTGGGAGTGAACAAAGATCACATCAGTCACAAAAGGCCTTTCAGACAGCACCTGAGCTAAAGTAAAGAGTCAAAATCTGACCATACAGCACCTACCTCCTGGCACCATCAGGTGTTTGTTTAATGCAACATTTTGCTCACACATGGCCAGAAGATCTTCACCAACATCTGGAAAGGAAGTGATAATGATATTAAAAACAAGAATATTTTGTATGGGCCATGTATGCCTCTCAGACTAATAGTCAAAGTTTCTCTCAAGCCCATGAAATAAAGGAAAATTCAGAGCAACTCTGTCCACTGATGGTTGCTCTTCTAGTATCCTTCCTTTTGTCTTTCAGTTCTAAGCTCTGAGTGACCCTTGAGGAAGTCAGACCCTACCTATTTTAATCTGGACACACTATCTTGAGTTCACTGCAACATATATTGCTTTTAAACTCTTGAGCATTCTCAGCCCCTTGAGAAAGTTCCTGTTACTTTTCAGTAAATAACACAAATTGATATGCATTAATAAAAAATGATTAATTATAACTGAACAGATGAGTCAGAAAATACCAGGATGAAAGCACTGCTTTGGGAAGTTCAATGAAAATATTTAACTGAAAAGAACTGCCTTACCTGTGCAATAAACTCTCTTGGCAACTGTTCCCATGATAATGCTGGTAATTCCAGTGCCACCTCCAAGCTCCAGCACAGAGCAACCCCTGAACATGTCCCTTTTAAAGAGAATGTAATCAGCCAGAAGGAAGGCAGCACGCCAGACCTGGGGACAAGGGAACCACTTAAAACTGAATCAGCTCTGAAGCACATCCCATGAAAATCAAGACACTGCGAGGCAGAACACGTACTTGTTTGCCAACGTCTTCTAAGGGGGTTGCCATAGTGTGTTCTGTGGAAATGAGAGTAGAACAGAAAATAATTATCTCAAAATTATTCAAATCAAGTTCCACAGTGGCAAGTTTGAAACTAAGGCTATGCTTCCCTTTCAAATGTCGAACTAAACACTCTTCATTCTATAGAATAATGCTGGATAAGGCCAAACACCCACTCCAACTAGGGAGCACTGAGTTTCCTGTGGTATACAACTGCCCAAATCCCTTCCAGGGAAAAAAGGTAAATTTTTATTTGCAATATCACAGTAGTGTGTTCATTATTTTCTTTCACTTAAGAAACTGCTGTTCCATTTCTAAAGAAAACCTATTTTTCTTCTGTTCTTCTGAAATGTATTTGCCACATTTCTCCCTGACTGGAAACTTATTATTTACCTATTTTAACAACATCACTGCAAGCGCACTCCTGCTCTTCATCTTCAAAAGCATCTTCTTTCCCTTTCATCAGAATTACAGGGCACACTATATCCCTCAGAAGATCCTCTGCCTGCAAATCAGAGGCACTTTGAGGCCTTCTGACCACTTCTAGGTCTCCATCATCATCTAGCAGAGCTTCTACTCCTTCACTGTGTAATCCTCCTTTGTTTTTCACGTTACTCCTGTCCTTGTCACACAGTTCATCTCCACCTCTGCACTGGTGCTCTCTTCCTCTGGTAATTTCTCTCACATGTTTCTCAGATGCCAAATCTTCCATGCTCCAAAGGAGTTTGAAATGTGACAGGAATACTGTAAGAACACAGTGTGGGGGGGAAAGGTTAAACACCAGATGAGGCAGAATCTGTGCACAACATGCAAGAGATTTTGGTATGCACTACAAGAATTAAAAATCTATAGAGCAAAACATGATACAGGTAACTTGAAATGTATTTTTATTTGCTATGAAGAAATACTTCTGTTTTTAAGTTCTGTCAGCAGAAATTAATTAAGCACTTTCACAACCCACTGGCTGACTCAGCATCTGCACAGCCACAAGGGGCACGTTCATCTGATTTAGTAATATTTATTTTAACTGTTGGCAGAGGGGATGCTTTCTTACATCCTCCAAAAGTTCTGTTCACAGAAGTTCAAACTAAGTTGAAAGCAGAATTAATATACGTTAGAATTAGTTTGTTTTGGTTAAGATTCCTATCTTGTAAGAAAGAAGCATGTTCTAGTAAAATCCAAGTTGAATTTTTGTTTATTGCTTTGAAAGTCTTTAGGAATTCAAGGAACTTCAACCCTTGAAATTGACTCAGTATATAACAGCAGAAATAAGTGCACAGGAGGCAAAGCTGACTCTATAATTTTTTTTGAAGTGCTCAAACTGATTATTCAAAGAGATTAAACAACTGAAGCTATTCTCAATGACCAATTAATTAAAAATCTTTTACAACAATCACTCAGTGACATCAGCATCTATTAAAAGTTAAAGTTATTGAAATGTGGACCTTGCAATTTTAACTACAGGAATCTGTAGTGCCTGAATACCACAAATAAGGAAGAAGAAACATTTCATATTCCTTCCATCTATGTTCATTCCCAACAAAAGGGAAGAGATAAAGTGCTTGCCATCACTGCTTTTAACAATTTCACAATTTATAGAGTTCTATTCCAGTTTCTTTAGTAGGCAAGACGTTCCAAGTTGGTCTACTGAAATCTGACTGAGGTTCCTCTCTAGTGAGACCATTTTTAGCTAGATGTAATAAAATTTTCAATGCCTGTCCTAGCATGAGAAATGTTTAAAGTCTGCACTGTTTGCATGACAGCCAGATGAAAATAACTAGAATAGAGGATGCCATCAGTGAATGAAATGCCTGGTTTTCCACGTCCATTCTGATCCTCTGCATTTTTACACCATTCAAAAGGTGGAAAGTCAAATGACTCAAAGGGGAAGAGGCTAAATCCCCACAAACTTCCCCAAAACACAGCAAGGTGGCACTGGTAGATTGTTATGGCATTAAAGGCAGTCATTCTACAATGCAATTCTTGTCTCAATAACCAGAGGAATTTCCCAGACAGGGCTCACTGAAGCAGGTAGAACACACTGTCACTTCCTTCTGTTGAAAGGTTCTTTGCACCAAGCACAATCACAACAAACATTTCAAACAGCATGAAGACCCACCACAGCATTAATTACCTGGGTTTTGACCTGAACGGGGTCAAAATTATTATTCATTTCTTTGTCAGGCCTACTTTGATAATTTTTCACATTGTCATACACCAGAACAGCTGCAGAAGTTACTCTTTTGATGTCACAACTGGGTTTGAAAAAACAATTAACACTCCTGTCACAGCAGGTCTTTGGTACAGAACATTTTGCCAGCAGCTCCAAGGTCAGCTCCCCTGACAACTTCATAGCAACCTACAAACTGGAAATCAGCCAAGGGCATTTGCCAACTCATTTCCTCTATACCCTTCCCTCTTCAAATCCTGTGTCAGTCAAAGCCATTGCTATGCTGAGTTTTCTTGTTGACATTTTTTTGATGCAAACACTCCCTTCCCCAAAAAACCCAACTCCATCAACAAAAAAAAAAATCAAAACAAAAAAACCACCACATAGCTCAAAGAAAGCAGTTATGCTCCCCTGGAATAGATGGCAAATCATCACACAAACATTTAATTAAACTTGATAAATTACTTATTGATAGTTTATATTTTAAACTTAAGTTACACTATTTAAAACCTCTGGGTTCTCACCTTTTGTTTGTGTTATAAGAAACATCACAACCTTATTTTTAATCATGATTCCTAAAGTGCTATATTGACGATATTGCTCAATGAACAATTAAATTAAAACTCCAAGTGAATAAATTTGGTTACTTTTTCCTCAAAAGTAACTTAAAGTTTAATTTTTAAGACAAGCTGTCTACAAGTTTTCATTTTTGGAGTTAATTTCATGAGGATAACACAGCTAGCCCACTTTCTGAAGACTGAGTTGGAAGCAATTCTGGTTATAGCTGGAATAAAATATGTAACTATTAATATCAACCACTTAGAGGAGGATTCAGCCTCACAGAGATATGAGTGCAGTTAAAATACAGCTCCATCAGTGTCAGCATTACCTGGCTGTCCCACTGCATTCAGTCGTACCATGAGGTGCCTTTTGCTTGGGCAGTGCAAGTGGACATCAGACAGCACAGTGTCACTTCTAAACGTGGGGTTATCCATCTCCTGCTCTGCTGAATCTACCGTGGGCTGCTGCTGAGAGGAACACCTGCAGTGCTCAGGGCAGTGCTGCCACAAAGGGATTCCATTCTCTTCCATTTACAGGTATCCAGTAACAGTTCTGCTCACCGAGGGAAACTCAGGACATCATTTCTGGGCAAGTGTGATCGTGCAAGCTCCACCACGCTCCAAGACAAGTTACTCATCAGGATATTCAGCCTAAAGCCAAACACAGGCAGCTCTTAGTGGTAGCCTGACACTGTCTGAACATTGCTCCAGCAGCATTTCAGAAGACAAAAATCAGATGACACTGTTCAATAAAGTAGCAATGCTCCAAGGCTCCCTTTTACACAGTCCTCAGATATACAATTGTTAGTAGTTCAGTGCCAGCCACTGTGTATTTTAGGAAGAGCTACTAATTTGCTTGTGTTACAAACAACCTCCTCTGAATAAACCAAACGTTACCATGACTGCACAGAATTACAATGCCTAATCAAGGTCTTCAAAGGGAATAAGGCCACTTCCTCGGCATTAACATCCTGAATGATTATGCTAAATTTGCTATTATCCAGTTGTGCTTGAAGAAGATCACTGAACGGTTCAGGCTGGAAGGGAGCACAGCGGCTCACCTGGTCCCACCTCCCTGCCCAGGCAGGGTCATTCTGGAGCACAGGATGGTTTCCAGATGGTTCTGGAATATCTCCAGGAGTGAGACTCCACACTCTCTGTGGGCAATCTGTCCCAGTGCTTGGTCCCTGCACAGGGAAGCAGCTCTTCCTCATGTTCAGGTGGTGACTCCTGGGCATCAGTTCCTGCCCGCTCCTCCTGCCCACTCCCTGCTCTGACACCTCCCTATGATATTTATACACATTAAGAAGGCCCCCTTCAGTCATCTCTTCTCAACTTCAGCCTTTCCTCGTAAGAGAGATGCTCCAGACCCGTGATCAGCTCAGTAGCTGCCTGCTGGACCACACCCACACTCACAACACTCCGGGCTTTAGCAGCACTCTCTGTACCTGTAGGTGCGCAGTTCTGTTACCTTCTGCCAGCTCCAAACCCGCCCTTTCCCGGCGGGGCTCGGCGCGGGGGCCAGCGCAGCCCTGCCGGGCAGTGCCCCGCACTGCCAGCTGTGGCATGTGCGCGGCGGGGCTCCCGTTCTGCTGCGGGACCCACCGCAGCCTCCGCGGGGCTCAGCGCGGCCGGGCCGAGGCTCCGCGGGCACGGGGCGGCCGCGGGAGCGCGGGCGGGACGCGCC